>JANZLQ010000005.1:16346630-16371462 GCA_026212715.1 Elanus axillaris | reverse complement strand
TACCAATGCAGAACACAGCACTATGAGGGCTGCTATGGGGAGAATTAATTCCATCTCAGCCAGACCCAATACAACTGTTTCAAACACAGCAGGGGCAAAACTGATCTTCTGTTGAATGCATGGGTAGTCATCAATTTCAATGGATGTTGTAGGTATTTAAACTGGGGTTTCATACCAAATGAGTGCTACTCATCCCATACAGCAATTTACTGTCATTTTTCTAATCTAATGTTGATACCTTTTACACAAACATAAGGAAGCCCACTGTGGTTTTCTCTAGATGTTCAGCTGAAGATTAAGTCTTTTGCGGTAAAATACAAAAATCCTTGGGCTTCCTGCAATTTCTAGAATTCTTTGAACTAATGCCCTTAGAGCTGATCAAAAAAGGCCTTTGACCTTTAAAGGTGAATGGGGGAAGGACTTTTCATTAAATTAATTGAAAGAGTTCTATCTTTTAAGAGGAACTACTTTTTAAAGGGGAAACTTTGTTTTTAAAACAAGTTTTGTCTTCTGTTTTAAATGTCCTCAGACTTAATCATGACTTTGCAATATCACAGCCATCTTTTAAAAAGAACTCTTTTAGGGCAAAACCACCAATGAGACTAGTATAAAACACCACAAGGACGGTATTACTTTATTTCTCCATAAGCTGGTCTCTCAAGGAAGGGAGTGGGCAGAGGGGTATTGACTGGGAGAAGGCCATGCAACTCTCTAAACAACACTGGATTTGCCAAACAAAATCTTTCACTTGGAACAGACTTATGTTTTTTTCAGTTATGCATTCCTAGCATTAGATAGCTAGGTCAATATTTAGGCACCTAAATAGCTGTATCCTGGCATTTAACAGTAACAGAAATTCTCACCCTGGATAGAGAATTTAAAAGCATTTGAGTTACTCTGCATCTTTTATGTAGTTATCTACAGATGCATTTAGTTACTAATGCTAGATATCAAGATCAAACGCTGTGGGCAAAAATCAAAGTTAAAGTATGTTAAATTAACACCAAGAAAAATTCAGTAATGCTGTAAAATATTTAAACCCAACTGTGGTAATCCCCTGGGTTTGTTTTTTTTTACTACACATTAATCTGTTTAGTAATCCCTTCCTTTGTTATAATGAGCATTAGAGGAGAACACTTGCTGGGAAGTGGAAGGTTCATTAAAAAACATAAGAACCATTTGTAGTTAGTCCTAAGAAATTACTTGGAAGCACATCTTCTCTCTCTTTCTCTCTCACTGTATCCAGTGAGTATAAGATTTTACATAAGCAGTGTCCGTTCACTCAAGGGAAAGACTGTCCTGCTTGGGTGAAGAAGAGTGTGCAAACCTTCAGGGTACAATAATGCTGAACACAGTGGCACACACTTCATGCAGTTTCAGTTATCTAACTTAGCTGCTTCGTCTCTGGGTGTTGGAACATAGAGTAGGAGCTTAATTTAGGTGTTCTGAGCCACCCATCAGAAGACCCCCCTCTCTCTGATTATACAGGAGTTCTGTGAGGACTTAGTCAAAGCTAGGTGTCAAAAGTGGCACAGTCAACGTTTCAACACCAGCCTTCCTGAAGAAATGCGGTCTTCCATCAGATAGATAGTACACTGCTTTGGACTGCTTTGCTATGTCACTTCTATCTAGAGCTGCTCTGATAATGAAGCAGCATGTTGGAGAGTCAAGTCCTGAAGGTTGGAAAGCTGTTCTGAAGAAGATGCTCTATAATACTTTCTTAACAAAGGAACATGAGTTGTAGTTATTCTGAAGAGTGGCTGTTAAAAAGTGTCAAAAAGGAAATCTTCAAGGCTTTTTTTCTTCTTTAGAGTCCAGTTTCTCATGCACAGAGAAGTCTTCTTCTATACTTACTTCACTTTCCAGAGAAGCAACTAAGCTCCATGAAACTCTTTCTCATGACCTTTAATAATAATGTCATACAATTCTTTGAAAGTATGACATCACTTAGAAATTCAAATCGATTATTTCAAAGTTTTCAAATGTTGACAGTCAAGATGCAATATTTAGACACTGGAAATCTATAGTCATATGCATCTCAGGCCTTATTCCACTGTTTACTTTGCCTTCATCAAAGAAAGAACTGGTTCTTTATTTTATGACCATTTGAAAGGTGTTTTAGCTTTATCTGCAGAAAATAATTAATTGAAGCTGCCACATCACTTTTCCTGGTTTCTACAAACTACTGCTAACTACCAGGTTCAATAAATCAAACATAAAGAAAGGTGCAGTATTTTCTTTAAATCCAGATAATGCTGTGGAAGAGTAAGAGTAAAGGTGGTACAGAAAATATCATGTGTTAGAGAAACAAAAGTAAAAGAGATTTGATTATGTCATGCCTGAAACTACCTCTTAGACATAGTATTAACAAGTTAAACATTTACACTAGATGGAAATGCAAACAAAATTAAAAAAGATTATTTCAGGTAATTAAATGAATTAAATAATCTTCCGGTCTGTCATCTGTCATAATTGCTTTAGAGGCACACACACTTAAAATATAGATATATTTTACTATGAAGATTTTAATCTGGTGTTGTTACAAGAAACAGTTATGCATACTAATGAGAAATACTGGCGATGTCTCAGTGATAGAATATTCTGTCCAATAAGTTTATTCAGTTTAATTGGTGATATTTCAGAGAAGCAGATCTTTTCTCTTCTATAACCTTTTAGCTGTGGATTCTATAAACACCATAGCAAAATTAAAAATTTTAGAAAGAGAAAAACTTGGGTCATTTTTAATATTAGGCTCCTAATATCTGCTCTGAGCACTCTTCACATTTTTGTACTAAAGGCAATCAAACATTAGCACCCTGGAAAATGTTAGGCTAAAGATTAACGCAGTAAAGAAACACCACAGGAAAAGATTCATACAGAATTTTAATGGTTGTTTTGTAAATGGGTGCTTTCACTTGCTGAAACAATGGCAGTAAGTCACAGGGAAGGGAGCGAGGGGACTTGCGTTGCTACTGAGGTGCTCCAGGAGCACCTGCAGCTCTATGTACCTCCTTGGGGGTTTGCCACTATTTATATGCAACACTCATCAGGCAGCTCAAAGGGCAACAACACCTACTAGTAGAAAATGCTCATTGACTTCCCCATTCCCCTAAAATACCTGAGGAAGAGCAGGATGGGGAGGAAGGTGCTTCTTTCTTGCCCTAAAAATTATGGTTATTGTAGCAGTGACAAGCTGGGCCTGAAAGACAAAACAACAACAGCTGAGTAACGCACTCCAATAACTGTGAATTTGATTCATTTGGGACAGCAAGAGCCTTGTGATTCCCTTGCAAAAGGGCAACGGCTGCTGGCAGCAGCCTGTATGGAAATGCCAGTGGTAGAAGAATGGTGGCAGCAACAAGAGCATTGCCTCCTCCCTATTAGCCTGCCCCGCTTGGCTTTCTGCTTTCTCCTTTTGCTGTCTGTCCCTGTACCACCCTATCCCTCTTTGCCAGTGCTGGGCAGCCTGGGGGCATGGAGAGCAGCTGCCCTGGTGCTCCCAGGGAGGAGGAGGCCTTGCAAGGAGGTGGCAAGCCATCCCTGTGGTGAACATTGCCTCCCCTCTCCATCTCCAGCACCACCACACAAGCAAAATTCCCTCCTTCTTCAGCAGCAGAAAATGAACTGGGTTGGTGGCAGCCGGTGAGTGACAGTCTTCAAAGGCTCCCAGAAATGGCTCCATGCTGAGACAGTGTCCCCTCACAGACCAGGCACAGCCACGGGGTGTGTGACAGCCCCCCAGTGTCCCCTCACAGACTGGGCACGGCCATGGTGGTTGTGACAGCCCTGGTGGATGTGACAGCCCTGGTGTCCCCTCACAGACCAGGCACAGCCATGGTGCATGTGGCAGCCCTGGTGTCTCTTGCCAGACCAGTAGTGCCATGGTGTGTGTAACAGCCCTGGTGACCCCTCACAGCCCAGCAGGCCATGGTGTGTGTGACAGCCCCGGTGTCCCCTCCTGAGCCAGACTGTGTGAGGAGGCGCAGGTTCCTTCCCACACCAGGCAGGGCAGCTCACGCTTGGGCCTAATATCTCTCTGCAGACTGAGGGTGGTTGAGGCTCTCTCGCCTAGGCCTTTCCTCATGCCTTTGTGAATGGCGCTGATTACCATTTGGGGAGAAAGATGTATAGTTAACTGAGCTTCACTGAAATAGTAAAATAATCACCAACTGAGTTGCAATGTTAAAGGAAAAAAAGATAATATTCAGTTTCTTTAGGTGCTGTGCCATCTGCCTATCTACTAGAAATTTAAACCCCACAGATTTTGTCAGCCATTTGAAAGCAGCTTTACTAATCACAGCTTTATAATCATCCTAATTCTATGCAGAATCAAACGAAAAGAATGCCATATCCATCTGGAAGTCTTCCCAGCAAAATGAGGTTCCTGAAAGTTGCCTATGTGAAGCAGGGGAAAGGGAGAGCTTTAGTTTGAAAAAAAAAAAAACAACAAACCATCACCAACTTTGTCCTGAACACCTGTCTATCATACTGTTCTGTCTGGAAGAAAAAGCAGTGTAGGAGTATTGCACTCACTTAGCAAATAGCAAATCATCCTGCTGCTTTCTGCTGCTGTTAATTATCTGTTAGGATTCCTCGAGTGAGTCTGGGATTTGCATTTTAGCTGTCAGGAAGACTAAATGTTATGTGCATATGTTTAGAAAGTGTGTTCTAACTTCCAGCACAATAAAAAAAAGAAAAAAAGAAAGAAATGTAATTCCAAGGGAACACTCCATATTTCTAAGTAAGTCCTCGCAAAATGTCCCAATGTTACTGACCCAAGGATTTCAGCCATGCTCACCCTGCTCACAGCAGTGACCCAGAGCTCCAATTTTATGTACCATGTCCTGTAGGCAATTCATTTAAGACTATGTTTAACAAGTGAGATATGTAGTTTAAGGTGTAACTGTCTCCTATATTGCACAAAAAGCAGCAGCTTGATAAGACTTGTAGTGACAATCTATTTTTTTTACCTTTTTTACAAAATGTTCACAATATTCTGTAAAGTCTCAAAAGGTAGAAATTTGTACTGTGCCCCTTTGTTTTCTTTTCTAATATGGTTTTGTAACTATGTTGCAGCATTACAAAGAAAATTAGGAGAAATTAATATATTGACAAAGATTTCTTATAATGTTTTAAGAAATTAAGAATTGATGAAATGCTGAATTACAGGTCAAATACCTAAAAACTTTTCCTTCAGAATGTTCAATGTCTTTGGTAGCCCTAAGATAGAATGTGGTCCTATCCTTACTGGAGTAAACCAGAATTGGTCAAAGTGACTTCAACAGAGATATGTTGACTTTACTACCTGAAGGTTTGATCCAGCATAACATAACATAACATAACATAACATAACATAACATAACATAACATAACATAACATAACATAACATAACATAAACATTTGTGTCCTAAATTCTTAATACCATTGATGAGAAAGAAATTCAAGCCATGACTCAAGATTATACTTTTACAATTAGAACAATAATTGCTTGCCTCTTTCAGGAGCAGAATCATATTAAAGCAGGAAAGGAGAAAGCAAAAGGTAAACAGTTCTAGCCATCTTGGATTTTATATTGTTACATAAATGCTTTACTTGATTCACTTACTTAGGAAAAACTTTCAAAGCATTTGGACTGAGACTCAGAACTGTATCATAACAGTTGTAATATGTTTGCCTGACTGCACGTAACTTTTAGGGCAGAATTCTTCAGGTTTACTACACTGAATTCCAGCAGGAAGAGGAGGGAATAGGAGAAGGCATGAATGAATGTGCCCAGTTTAAGTTTTACTGAATTACTTCTGTTACTACGTTTTGTTGGTATGTGCTGACACATGGGATTGCTTGAAGCCTCTTAGTGACAACCATGTGGTCAGCTAGCCTGACACATACATACACAGCTATTTTTCTGGGCTACATAAAAGAATGTTAGGCTCATTGATGTACTTTATTCTGGCATTTACAAAAGTAGGCCAACTTATTTGTATTTTGAATCTGAAAGTGAAATAATAGAATCAAATTTATCCCTGGCATAGCAGAAGACATTTCAAACAGGAAAGAAAGAAAACCGTAAGAGAAAATAGTTATAACCATAGTGAGGGAAGTCACTCAGTGACTCCTCCTCAACAGCAGGGAAAAAAAAGAGACTGTAGAGGGAAGCTCCACTGCCAAAGCTGGTACCCCCAATGCGCAGAGCAGATGCATTGGCATGTACAGGAGGAGAAAAAACAGGCTGACAGTATGGAGACAATCTCTGAAATCAAAACCTTTGCCTAAGGGAATGTGGAAGCAATGAGCACGTTGTTGTCTCCATCACTGTCCCAGTCTCCTGGAGGCTTGTGAGTTCTCAAAATACCTGTTTTCTCAGGGATTTATTGGTCCAAGCCACATAATTTACATTACAACTACATAATTTGCTTTGGTGGAGGAGAGAAAACAGAAAAGGATCCAAGACAGGATTATTTTTAGTAATGTAGTACTAAATTACTAAATAACTAAACACAGTGGTAATTTTGTAATTGCTATTACACATTTAATAGTAATTTAGTAATTTAGAGGTGATGGGAAGAAAATAGCTGGAACACTGAAGTGACATGGATACATTTTGGGGGTGTGGACTCCAAAGCAATATGAATTTTGCACTATTAATTAGTACACAGGCTGAATTTACCTTACTGCAGATACTCTTCTTAACTGAAGAACAGGTATCTTCCATAGGTGATGATATCCTAGAAAGCTAAAGATTGTGATACAATTAATTATACTGGAAAATAGTTACCAACGTACATGTTGGGTATATTAGCTACATGTAACCTGTAATCATGAGAGGAATTACATTTCAGAAGAAAAGCCAATGATATTTTGTGTTTTGGCATTGACTTCAGTTTTCAATATCCTTCTTGTGGTTAAAATAAAAGAAAACATACTGGTTTCATTTATTCATCTGCTGTGCTTGATACTAATGATTTTAGGACAATTATTAATAGTCTCCTACAAAATGGAGATTTTTGTTCCCTAAATTTTCCAGAATTATCTGCCTGATATATTCGAAGTGTCAGTCATATCTCTTCTTATTCCTTGCAACAAAAAGCCTTTCTGAAGTCCCAGTCTTAGAGATTTTTCTTCTTTACTTTTTTATCTTTTTTTTTTTTTTTTTTTTGTCACAAGACTTTCTGTTGAGAAAGACAAATTTGGAGAACAATAAACTCTGTGTCATTATAGACGGCTGTGTGTATGCAATCTTGGTGATTTACTTGCCTACTAGTTTATAAGCTGCCTAAAAAGCCTGAGTTTAAATTTTTTTAAAGACTTTTTCCTTGCAGCATTTTGGTATGTCTTTTATTTTAAACAAATATTTTTAATGAACATATGCAAAGTTTCAGGCATGAGTGTTTAAGTGTTTAGCATCAAGAGAACAGTGATTTATTTTGGCTATGAGCAAATTATACTTGCAGTCCTTTTCAAGGCAATAAAAATAAACTAAATAACAGTAGACAGTGTGAGGATTCAGAGAGATTTAATCATGTGCTTTTATTATTAGGAATTGTTTACTAAGTCTTGCATGCTAATTTCAAAAGAATTATATATGCTGCTAACATGTTGTTGAAGCTTCTGTAAAAAACTTACTGTCTCTTTAAAAAAATTTAGGAATTCTTTGAAAAGAAGAAACTTAAATCAAAGATGAAGCTTCTGGGAGTATCATCTCCTAGAAGTTCAGCAGTCAGTTTAGATCTCCTCAATCTATATGTTGTTAACCAGATATCAACCAAAAAAGACAACACTGGTGAGTTTAGTGTAACAGTCTTCTGACTTCACAGTTAACAGAATCAGTTATCCTTAACTATTACTGCTATTATTTAGTTCTTGTTCTTCCACTTATAACTTAATACTCAAATAAGTGTTGCTTTATTTTTAAAATAAAAAATTATAAGTAAATACAAAACTTACGATTGAATAAAATGTCAGAACATAAGAGGAACTAAGTAACCTTGGCTACTGCCTGCTTCACCTTTAAAGCCTTCTACACTTACGCACCCTCCTCATTCCATTCATTAATTTTACCTTACATCCATTTCTTTTACCTGTTGCCATTGAATGGGTCCATTTGTATTCCACTTCCTCTTTCATAACTTTTGGGAGGCATTTGGAATAGACTGTCAGTTCTACCAGGAGTATCTTTCTTAAAATCCATCATTAAGGTCCTAAAAAAACACTCTACTATTTGAGTTCCAACTCTTTACAGGTAGATGTGGGGCTTAGGGACATGGTTTAGTGATGGACTTGGCAGTGTTAGGCTAACGGTTGGACTCAATGATCTTAAAGGTCTTTTCCAACCTAAAAGATTCTATGATACTTATCCTCTGTGATATATTCATAAACCAGATTGTGGAGAATTTGTTGTCCTATGCTCAGGAAGATTAGAAGGTGACTGAGGAGGGCAACAGAGCCTGTCTACACACAGCAGCTGACTGTAAATAATTTTAAACTATAATGCCATTTACAATAGAGCTCTTGCATTGCTAGTAAAAAAAAGAAGCAAAACATGTGGCTTTAATTCTATTAAGAAACCTAAACCAACAGCTTTAGTACTCTAATGAAAATTCAGGAAGCTCAAAACTTTCTCCAAGCCCTGTGCTGACATTCCAAATACTTTCATTGCAGAGAACATGAGGAAGCCAGTCCACATTGATATCACCGAAGATGTAAAAATACCTGTTAGGAGGCACAACATTGAGCTTCCTATGTCACCACTACGTACACAACATAGGTCAAACTTAGATGACATCGAGAACAGGTACTTGTATAAAGTAGGCAGTAGTTCAGTTATAATGAAGTTCTGGAAAAGTTATTTCATGATGGTCTTATATTTGGGTTATTAAGTAAACATAAATATATGATTATAAGATGAAGAAGTTTCAAAATTACTCTTGGCATTCCACTGATATTATGAGAGAGTAAGTAAGTGTATTCTAAATAAAAAACTGTACATGAAGCTGAGAGATTTAAAAAAAAAAAAAAATGTTTCTTTACTCATGTCAGGTACATACACTAAGTTTATCTCGCAGAGCAGGGTATTCAAACAGCATTTTCCACTCTTACACTGTTTTCCTATCCGACTTCAGACATCCTAAAGTGACTGCCTCACACACTGGCTCCTCATAACTGCTTAAGAATCAGGCCTCTTTAGGATGTGTGGAAAAATATTCTTAAATTATTTTGAAATTAATACTCAATGTTTTTGATATTGTAGATCTTATAACTTGTATTTCATAGGCTGTTTCTATTCATTTTACAAGGTTACAAAAGCAAGTATTGGACAGCAGAAGGCAGCATCTCTCAGAGAAAGTAAAATACCAGCATAATGTAAGTAAGTTTATTGTTCTCACTGATGTAAAGCTAAAAATGTGCAGCATTGACTGTATTTTTAAGTGATTTTTCAAAGACTGACCAAATCTCATGGATACTGAAACATGTGAAGTCTTCCTCTTTAAGGCTATATTGATATGTTATTTGCCAACCATATTTTATATTTGTTTATGCTACTTCTTACATATTTCTTGAAAGGGTCACCTTGTTTTAGGCATTTTCCAAAATACTTAAGAATATCTGTGCTCTAAGATAGTCACAAAGGACAGAGATTATGGGAAAGAGACTGAGGCCAACAGCAGATAAATTAAAAACAATATGCAGAAATGTGAAATGATGAAATGTGAGAAGCATAGACAAAAGTGAGTCTTTAGAGGAACTTAAGTACAAGTCTCGGTGGATACAATTGGGAAGTTCACACATTCACTGATGTTGCAGTGAAAAACATTCTCTAGATGGAATTTAGGCTTTTTTTAATCACCCATTCCACTGTTGCATAAAAACCCAACTAAACAAACAAACAAAAAAAACAAGTTAGTAAATCTATTAGAAGGCAGTTAGTTTAGGTTACTGAGACTTGCTTGATAATATAGCTCCACTGACTCCAGCTGTTTGTATCAGATAGGACTCTGAGGAAAAGATGCTTGCAAAAGATGCTTGCACTGTATTGTTCTGTATGTTCTTGCCCATGCATGTTGCCAAAGCATGTTTTCCTAGAGTCAGGAAGACAGATGTTTTTCAAGTGTTAGAAGTTCCTTTCTTTCAAGTCAGGAAGAATTACTTAGTACGGGTGACAAGTTTAGCTGTCTAATGTATTTTAGCCAAGATCACATGAGCTGCCACTACTTTCTTGGATATTGCATTAATTCAGCCTCCCCTTATGACTCTTTTTAATCTGTTTTTTGAAGACAGAGAGGACATATTTCAGATTTAGTGTGGCCAGAAATAACAGATCAAAATGATAGCTAAGTTTCTCTTCAACCTCCACTTGTATGGACAGATTTACATCAGTTCACCAAAACACATGATAATGCAGTATGCACACCCAGAAAGCTAGTTTAATGTATGGATCAAAAAATAAAGTCTAATGCCTTTATGTTGCAAAGAACTGTTTTTAAAATCTTTGTAAGTTGAAGTGTATCCAATTTAAGTAATTAAGAAGTATTCACTTTATTAAGCAGAAAGAGGGGCTATACAATTCATAATTTTCAGCTTTCTGGAAACTTACTGTTTTGTGGTAGGAAGATTTTGTGCAATTAATGTACTAGACTTTTGCACTCCATTAGTAGTTGGTGCTGCTCACTCAATAAACTGGATTACAGGCATTGCTTCCATGTAGCTATGGATACAGTGACATTTCATGAGTTTTGCCTTCAAATTTCTCCTTGTGTTCTGATCTTGTTTTGAGATAGCATAGTTAGTATCACAACATGCTGGAGTCCTCTGCTCAATGGAGTAAAATATTCTTCATTTTACTACTTAAAAACCAAGTCAGCAGATCATTTACCTACACATCTAAAGCTAAAAATGTGTTTATACCCATCTCTCCTCAAGTTAACATTTGTGTGCATGCTTCAACTTACAAGGTACTTATGAGTTTCCCTGAAATAAGCCCTTATTATCCTATGTTTTTCATGAAAAAATCATATCAGAATACATGAAAATTTTCTCTTGCATGTGGTATATGTGCACAGATGTAAAAGATGTAGAAAGGTTTGATTACTTTGAAGTTTATGCTTACAACAAAAGTTTTAGATAAATAAATGTTTCTTTGCTATGTTTTGTCTAGTTATCACATGTGACAGAATTAATGTATGCTGACTGTAGTATGGAACATGAAGACAACATAGCAAGAACTTTTAGTGCCTGTCCATTATCCTCTTCTGTTTTTTGGTCCTCTAACTGTACACAACTTTCAGAAGAAAATTTCAACACAAACCTAATGGGCAACACTTGGGAACAGACCTATGAAGAAAAGCTGCAAAACAAGGTTTGATTAATATTTTGTCATTTCCGCTGAATTATTTTAAACTAACTTTCATTTATTTGGGGTATAGAATGAGTGTAATGGCAAAGACAATTATGAATGATCAACATTTCTTGTAGGCTGGCAAGGAATATTCCGTATATACAAATATATTTATTTAATTGCTATGAAATACATTTAACTTGAGCTTTAGTTCACTGAGCTCTCAGTATCACTGATATCTGCAGAGAGTTAGTCACATACCGCTGGCTTTCTTTTGTTTCTTGCTTGTAAAGTTGGTTAAAGAAAGCTTAAATGTATTACAGTTATAAATACAGCTTTCTTAAATGTATAATTAGTATAACTGGGTACTGTATGATCCCAGGTGATCCTGTCACCTAATTTGTAATGATGCGGTGTCTCAGTGAGAAACACAGTTCTTACAGTACTGTCAGTGCTCCAAAAAAGATTGAGGAAAGCCTGCTATTTAATTCAAGTTAAGTTAAAGAAATGATTGAAAGTTATTTGTTCTGATGCATGTTACTTTTTTTTTGTTGTTCACTTTGAGGTTTTTAAAAGAATCATCCTTAGAAAAGTGAGAGCAAATATAATATGCTTTATTTTTAGAAAATATATTATCTATTGAAAATAATAAATCAAATTCTATGTGTATCACCAATGGTATTTTAAAGTCTTGCGATAAGTGAGGAAGGAGTATTTCAGGGCTTCAGAATGGCAGATGTTGCATTGTCAGGGAAGGGGTAGGCAGAAACCCACAGGAAACTGACCTAAAGGACAAAGGAGTCCAAGAAAGGTGTTTTCAAAACACAAGGACAGTCCACCTCAATGTGCAAGAGAATGAGTAGGTCCTGGAAGCCAGTTTGGCTGAATCAGGGAACTCCTGACAGAGCTCAAATGCAAAAGGAGGTGTGGAGGGAAGGATGGGCAGCCCAGGAAGAATACAGAAGTATCCCCTGAGCTTGGAGGGGTGGCATTAGGATGGTCAGAGCTGAAACTCACAAGGGATGAGAAGGGCAGCAAGGAATACTTCTATAGGTATGTCATCAGCAAAAGGAAACCAAGGAAAATGCTATCCACTGCTAAACAAAGTTGAGACCTAGTGACAAAGGACATGGAAAAGTCTGAGGCACTCAAGACCTACTTTGCTTCAGCCTTTTCTGACAAGGTCTGCAAGTTAGGGAATCCTTAGTAACCTGGACATAAAGAAATATATGGGACTGGACAGGGTCCATCCAAGTATATTGAGGGAGTTGGATGACATAGAATCATAGAATAATATAATCATTTAGGTTGGAAAAGACCTTTAAGATCATTGAGTCCAACCATCAACCATGCCCACTAAACCATTTCCTGAAGTGCCTTGTCTATGCGCTTTTAGAACACCTCCAGGGATAGTGACTCAACCACTTCCTTGGGCAGCCTGTTCCAATGCCTGACAACCCTTCTGTAAAGTAATTTTACCTAAGACATCACTGTAGGGCAGATGTCTATTGTCTTTGAAAGACTATGGTGATCAGCTCCTCAGCTTTCTATGGTGAAAGCTGCGCAGTGACAAGAAATAGACAAATGTTATGCCCATCTGCAAAAACATAAGCATGATCTTAGGGAGTATCATCTTGCCTTTGACCCTGAAAGGATTATGAAGCTAGGCCCCCCCAGAGGCAATTCCAAGGTACATGAAGAACAAGAAGGTGACTGGGAACAGCCATCATAGATTTACCAAGGCCATACCATGCCTGATGAACCTGATTGTTTCTGGGATGAAATTACTAGCTCTATGAATACAGGAGAGCAGCAGATATTATTTATCTTGACTTTAGGAAGGATTTTGACAAGGTTTCCCATGGGATCCTAGTAGCCAAAATGGGGAGGTATGAACCAGATGAGTGGACAATAAGGTGGGTAAAAATCTGGCTGTTACCATCATGCTCAAAGTAGTTGTCTGTCAGCTAAAGTCTAATTGGCAACAGGTCAATAATAGGGATGTTCAGACATTAATACCAAGTCAGGTACATCTTCATTAGAGAGTTGGACAGTGGGACAGAATGCACCCTCAGCACCTCAACAGGTTCATGAATGACACCAAATTGGCAGAGTGATCATTACAGTAGCAGGGCTGCTACTCAGAGGAATCTTGACAGGAGAAGGTCACCAGGAACTTCATAGGATTTAACACAGAGAAATACAAAGCCCTGCACCTTGTGAGAAGTAACGCCACACATCAGTGCAGGTGGGGACTGACTGAGTAGGCAGCAGTTTTGCAGAGAAGGACTTGAGGGTGCTGGTGGGCAACAAGTTGTACATGAGTCAGCAGTGTGCCCTTGTAGCAGTGGCGGCCAACTATGTAGAAGACTGTATAAGAAAGAGCATACTCAGCAAGTGATTATTTCCCTCTGCACAGCATATGTGAGAACACATCTGAAATACTGTGTCCAGTTTGGGGACACCCTGTGTAAGAGAGAGATCAACAAACTGTAGCAAGACGAGTGAAGGGCCACAAAAATTGTTAGGGGGTTGCAGCACATGATGAATGTGGAGAGGCTGAGTGAAAAGGGTTTTCGTATCCTGGGAAAGAGAAGGCTATGGGGATGTGGGGTGAGCTAACTGCTGTCTTAGTCTAAACAGTTACAGACAGGAGAGAGCCAGAGGTATACAGTGAAATGGCAAGAAGTAAAAGTTGCAAGTTTCAAGAATGGAAATTCTGTTCGTATAGAAAAAAAATAGTCACAAAAGTAGCTAAGCACCAGAAGAGGCCATCCAAACAGGTTTGTGGAATCTCAGTCCTGAACAATCTAGCCTAACCTTGAAGCTGGCCCTGCTTTGAGCAGGTTGGACTAGATACCTCTTGACGTCCCTTCCAGACAACAGCTTACTATAATTATATGATCTTCAGTGGAACGTCAGCTTGTTACAGTCTGTCAAGCTTGTTCATACTATGGGAGGTTGGGGTGCTAAAAGGACATTTTACACATTAACAGTGATACGCAAATATGGAAAAGTATGAGTTATACAGGACTCAGGATGTAAGGAGGTTTGGGCTTCTACTGTAAAGATAAACAGAAGTAAAAATAGCGGGAAAACATGTATATTGTTTGCAAGCCCAACTTTAAAGTTTTAAACACTGTAACTATTATATATATTCAGAGTTTGACAGCTGCCTGTGTTTTCTCAGCCAGAAAATAGTTATGATCAAGACCCTTGGATTACAAACCCTCCAAGCCAGTGTATTTTCAGGAAGTCTGGTCCAGTGCCTCAGGAACTGTTTCAGTCTTTGCATAGGTAGGCAGTGATTTACCTTAAAGAGAGAAATAGCAATCAAGTTTAAGTAAGAAAAATACTAAGATAATATGAAGCTTATTGCTACTTGATTTTTCATTGATTTTTGGTGCTTTTCAAATATAAATTGAAATTAAATTGAAAACCTGAACATACCAAGATATTTAAATTTGTTGAAAAGCAGAAAAATGTGAATTTTAGGTAGGCACTTGGAACCATGATCTATTTTTTGCAACGTCACAAACATGATGGTGTTACTGAATTCACCCCACATGAAAAGCACAGATTTACTAAGAGGCCACATGGAGGGTAGCTGCCCCAGCTTTTTCATTAGTTCTGGTCACTGTTGCAAGTGCTTTTCTGATGACCTTGATGCTGTAGCAATTGACCAACTTCTCCACCTATATTGTTTACATTTCGGATTCCGGGAGCAAAACATTTTGTTTCACTCTCTGTCATATGTTTATATGTGATCCTACTATAGCCTTTTTTCTTCTTTTTTTAGAATTGGTTCAGTAACACTTTTATGATAATATATATTTTCTTTTTAAAAGAATGGATAGAAATCTAGAATATATTTCTTTTTGTAAGCGCTGATTAAAAATCTTTTTAATCACAGAGGGTTTAGAGCCAGACTCATTTATACTGAACATTTTATTTCAATTTCTTTCCAGTGGCTCTTCCCTTGGATCTAGGGATCTTACAGGGCTAATCTTTATATATATTTTTTTTATTCTGTAAGTCTGCCATCTGGTTGAAAGTTCCTGTCAGTCTCTAGCTTTAGCTGGATAGAGCCATAAAAAGGCCATATATTATTCTGCTGTTCCTGAAATACCTTCAGCCTGTTTGCCTGGGGAGTCAAGTGACTGATAAGCTCACTGACCACATGATAACTAGATGAACACATCAGTTTCTAGTCTTAGCCACCCCTTAACTTTCTCTTTCTCTCTTCTCCTAGCTTCTCCTGGCTTTCTCCAGCAAAACCTAAAATGAGGATAATATTCACCTTGCTGTATATCTTGGTGAATTCCCAATGAATAGCTTTACATTAAAGCCCTTCATAAGGTTATCTTGCCTACATCTCCCCTTTCATTTCTCCACAGGCCCTGAAGCCTTCACTCATCTGCTTATGGCATCTCCCTTAGTCCTCCGCCCATTCATAGCTCACTAAAATCTGCTTTCCAACTGTTCTTCAAATCTATTTCTTTGTATCATCTTTGTTTTGTTTTCACCCATTGTAGCCATAAATTCATATACCTCAAGAGCTGGCAGTTCTCCTGGGAAGGGAGTTTCTTTTGCTGTATGTGAAAAGTAGAGCATAAACTTATACAATTGTTTAATGTAACTGTAACACACTAATGATGTAATCAATGTGCATACATCTGAGAGCTGTGGTGCCTCAAGATCATTAAATATTAATTAAAAATTTTAGATTTCTTATTTCCTCATCTACTACTAACTTTTACTTATCATTACAAAATGCTCAGCTAGAGTGATGAAGAAGCTTCTGAATTGCTTCACAAAATGGTTTTACCTTCCTCATGTAGATCTATCCAGGTTTCTCGAGAAACATACTCCAGTGTGTTTAGCCTTTTAAAACTGTTCTGGTGAGCTTTCTGTAAGTAGAGTACACTACTTTCTCAAGTAACTTCTCTAGAATCTTTATCCAGTTCCAATTTGCTGGTCAAAACATTATAGAATTTTTCTCCAGTAAGAGCTTTCTGCACTACATTTCAGTTTTCAAGTTCCATTAATAGCATTGCTCAAAAACTTTTTTAAAAAAGGGCATTTTTTGAATGGCTGCCTTTGCCAATTATCTGTGCTTCAGAAGCCTCTCAACTTTTTGCTCAGATTTTCTGAAAGGTCAGTCAGCAGATCAAGCCTAGAAGAAAGCAGTGAAAATGTTAGATTAAGAGCCAAGTAAATGAAAACATGATAGCTTTCATGCTAAGGATGCTAGCATGATAGCATTTTCAAAACCACTACTATCAGAAGTGGGGTAGGGAAGTATGGGCAAAAGAAAATGTGTGATGGGCATCCTGACAGTGGAATAGAAAAATTCTGTGCTGAATTAGGATTACCAAACCCAAGTACAAATGGAAGTCACTTGCTAAAAGACCAGGAATTAAGCAGTACACAGAGCTTGTTATGGGCTTACAGGAGAGAAATGTAGTCTTGAACAACAAACTTTTTATGAAGGAAGAAGCTGTCTTCCTCTTTTTTCTATTTTTTTTTTCCCGAAAGTGGCCTTCTTTGGTCAGCTGGTGGAGCAGCAGTGACATACTGTGGCTGATTTTATAAAACACAGTTCCCTACTCAGGGATGTGCTCCATGTCTTGGTATGTTTGGAGATATCATGAAACAGACACCCCCTTTTAAATCAACCTTACTATAAAGTGGAAATAAAATAAAGAAAACATTTTTCAGTTGAAGTAATGTACATATGACAAAAGCTAGAGTGATGAGCAGTAAAGTCTTTGAGATTTTTTATCATCAAGTTATCATAATTTGTTGTTTTAGCAGTTAGTATTTTGCTTATTTATATACTGAGAAAACTGTTTTTTCTTTTCTAACCCCCTCTTCCACCTCACCCTCTATCTCCAGGCTAGACTATATGAATTCTGCCAGGAAATATCCAGTGATAATGACCAGTAATGAATCAGAAAACAGTGAAGGAATGAAAGAACCGTTGTTTGATGTTGTGAAAGAAACTGCAGAAGTGAAACCTCCCCAGGATGGAAGTGATTGTTCCTTTCTGGTGCTGTTTGAACATGAGAGCCAACTAACCCATAATAACATTTCCACAAAGCATTTTAATCCTGTTGTTAACCAAAGCAGTACTGGCATTTTTTTCACTGACCCCGATGATAGAAATGAAATGACCAACAGAAATTATCCTTATTATAGTAGAGAGGATTATTCTGCAATGAATGCAAAAACAAGTTCTGTAGACAGACACCTTGAAGGCATTTTCACAGCTCCAGAACAGGTTTTACTTAAAAGTAACGATGCCTCAAGTGCAAGCCAGAAGAAAATCACAGAACTTCATAAAACTCACCTGCAGGACTGTCATGAGGGGCAGCACTACTTCATACTCTCTGAAAAGAAAGAAAAAACAGCAAACCTTGAAAAAATTGGTGCGCATCAATATTTTAAGGACATATATTCTGTTTTTTATTCTCCTTTTAAAGACACATGATTTTATAACCAGAGATGTATCTGCCCCAGCCAAAAACATATGAATCTTCAG
This sequence comes from Elanus axillaris, assembly GCA_026212715.1. NCBI lineage: Eukaryota > Metazoa > Chordata > Aves > Accipitriformes > Accipitridae > Elanus > Elanus axillaris. The sequence goes on along the minus strand of JANZLQ010000005.1, from coordinate 16,353,585 downwards.
AATGCAGTAATTTAATTTTAAATCCAATTACTTAAATTAGTTTTAAAAAATGACAGAAATATTTGCTTTCAAATTGCATTTATGCTATTGCATTTTAAAATCAAGGTTTCCTTTTTTATTTTAGAAACTTTTGCTTACCACCATGATCAGCAGATTAATTTAAAGGAGACTGTGCAGAACTATTCAAGAAAAAAATGGTGAGTGTTGTAGAAATTATCAATCCATTAACTAGTGATAACTGTAGAGACCCTGCTGAATTCGAGAAATCCTGCTAATAGGACATAAAGGCAAAATTCTAAACAGTATTACTGAGGGTTGATGTTTTCCCAGAGAAAACAGTAGTGAATAATGTGAATAAGTTTATGTGCAAGTAAGCCCTTTATACCATTGTTCATCTGCCTATAATAAGTACAGAGAAAGACTGCTTCATGGGACAGTTTTCAGTCCCTGAAATTAAGCTGTTGCTCTGACTTGCCCTCTAAAAGACCCTGTCTCCTTCCACTGACTACAGAGGAAGTTAGTGTCTGGGATAAAGTTAGCATATGTAAGTACCCTATGTTTTACAAAAGATGGTTTTATCAAAGGGTCCAATCCGTAATACCTTCCATTTTACAAAGCAGCACTATCTTCTGTCATTTCTCATATTATATTTTGCATTTCAACAGAAGTAAAATTTGTGAAAAACAGATTCTTGGTTTAAAATCTCAGGTTCAGAAATTAGTTCACTGATCTCAATGGTGGGAAGCATTCATGGTTACTGAAGACAAAATAAAAATTGAAGACAAAGAAGTTACCAGTAATGACTTTAATTTGGAAAGAAAATAAAAGTACAGGAGGGAAAATCACTTACCAGAGAACTCTGTGTTTGCATCCCTCAGTGACAAGGAGTCTGCAAAAGAATCAGCCTGGAGACAGAACCAGCTCTTTGGATTTGAAGAGGTAACTTTTTAAAGAGATATTTTTTGTCAAACCTACTGTTTGCACCATTCGTTCGAGGTGTAGAAGGAATGTCCACAACATTTAGAAACTGAATTTAGCTTCACTGAATTAACTTCTGTGGAAGCTTCTTTTCCATGATGGTTTATATAAGGAATTCAGAAAGAATAGCTTCTAGTTAAGTGGTTCAGTTAGATAGCCCTTTCAGGTCCATAATTTATATGGTTTGTTTCACACCGAAGCTGATGTCTGAAATACATTTTGTAAGTTACCCATTAACCCTTAGGATCAGATTCTGCAGGCAGCGCCCACACATTATATGCAGGACACTTCAGTATTATGAAGGAGCTTTATGCCAGTATACATATAAGGAATCTTTTAGATACTTTGCCCATAAAAGTCACCCAGGTACATACAGTATTGCTCAGGGGTTTTGTACCTCTTAAAATAGTATGCAGTACGATGTGGTGACTCCTTTATGTAATACAGAAACTGAATGTTCCTCATTTAACCTGAGGTGTTAATTCAGCTGAATTGTCACTATTAACACTCAATTATTTTTAAAAGTTCACAACAGCACAAGAGAAAGACTATAAGTTTGGAGTGAGTTCCAATCTTCACGAGATGGAGAAGGGTTAGTACCGTTTATACATCATTAATTAAAAAGTCAGATTTTTCTCTACATGTAAAACTGAAGTAGTTGCTTTTAAAGCCAGGGAGAAGTGTTTTGATCTTTTTAGGATGTTACATTTGATGAGTGCTTGTATTTTTGATTCATGTGGTGCTGTATAAAGACTAGCATTACCAGGTAACTAAGAACTATCTTTGTTTGCTTTATGTTGAAGAAGTAAATTCAGGTTAACTTCTCTCCAGTGAGTATTACACACATATTTTCCATTGTCCAATTTACTCCAGAGTTGTCCCCTAAACTGAAAAGCCAGGTCTGAAAGTAGGGGTAACTGCTGAAAAAAAAAAAAAAAAAGTCCACCAGAGAGGTCAAGAGTTTTACTAACATCACCATATAGTAAAACTGCCAAGTAAATGCCAGTAATTTTCTTTCTATTCCTGCAGCCCTCAGCTGACTGGAAAAAAACTTGGACATGTTTTCTGTATTAATTAATATCTTCATTAGATTTTCGTCATGTGCCATTTTACTGGTCCTGTCTTTACTAATCTTTATTCTCTTCCACTAGACTATATGCTGTCATTCCACATGTGGACAGAGGGGAGTCAGCAGGGAGATCCCGTGTCCTTTTTGTTCCCTCACTAGCCGTAGTGGTCAGCTGTGCTGGCTGCATTTCAGAGCAGAAGATCTCCCCAGGACCTCCAAGAGAGAAAATATGTAACTTGTATGACAGCCAATATGTGCTGGGGGGTTGCTGTCTCTCCCTGCCCTTGCTCTGCAGAGTCCTTCCTCCTTTTGGGTAGCACAGCTCTGCTGCTGGTGCAGGCTGCTGATTAACAGCATAGCTGAAGCTTTGGGGCACCCGTCTCACATTTTCTGTTAAGACATGTTGTCCTGAAAGGAAAAGAATTGGCTATTACCAAGAATTGACCTTGCTAACAATTTTTTCTTTAAAAAGTATCTTAAAAGTGCAGCAGAAGTACTAATGGTTAGGTCTGTATTCTGTACCTGAGACTTGGATATTTGGGGAATTTTTGGTGAGTAAGCTTTTCTTTTCATCTCCCTTTTCAGATGCGGAGTCCTCACTCAGCAGCCAGTCCCCCTGCTACTCTCCAAGGCAGACAGAAAGCGGTTTCAGCTCTAGTCCTGACACAGTGAGTACTGCCCCATTATAGGTTTGCAGGGGTTCATTTGAATGATACCTGTATGCCTGAGTGCATCTAAGGGTGGATGTAGCTGGAATCTTATTTATGGTTTTGTTTTGTACAAGGCAAATTCATGCATGAGGAAAACAATAAATGTCGAGCTGTAAATTTTCCTAAGTAGTTTCACAGATGTGGTCTGGTCTCTTGATAACACAGGCCTTGTAGAATTACACTAACATGACTGTGGGGAGGTGCTAAGCAAGCTTCTGTGCTCTTTGTTGATGTATAGCTGCCTTACATTATGTGCCTGTAAGGCAGGAGGATTTGACACACTGTGTTTTTCAGCCATTCTTGAACACAAAATGCCACAATGTAATAATATAAATTTTGTGTGAGGGTGAAGATCCACCTTACCTTCTCTTCAACAAAGGCCAGGAGTACACCCTTAGAGAAAGGATGAAATAAAACCACACCCAAACAACCAAAACCAGACAGTTCTGGCCTTTCTGTTTATTTCATTAACTTAGTTATTAGCTAGTCATTAACTTAGTCCTTAGTTATTGAACTATTTAAACAGTTTTTTTCACACAATTCTGTTCAAATAGTCTGAAGAAGAAGACACAGTCAAAAAGAAGGAATATCTGAATGAACAGTCCTTGAAGATCAATGACACCAGCCTAGTCTCGGCCTCAGCAAGCACAGAGCCCCCCAAGACCTCTCACACCAGAACCATGCCTCTCCAGCCCAGCAGTATTTTGACTAGAGACAAAGCAAACTATCTTCAGGAGAAAGACTCTATTTTATGTGCCACAGAGGAGGAAAATAAAAACCACCCCACCCCATCTGAAGGCAGCTTATTACACCAAGCCCTTAAAAGAGAGCAAGTCACTCTCAGTACCAGGTGTGAAGTTTGGTCACAGACCAAGAGCTCTGTTACAGAAGTAGAGAAAATGGATGTTGCCACCCAGTGTGGCACCATGCAGGTGTGCAGCTGTGGGAGCTCCCTCCCCTCTGCCCGCAGCTCAGGTGGGGTCCCTCCTCCCAGCACCACAGGCACCGCTGGAGGGCACAAAATGCCAGCACATGAGGTGCTGCAGCTTGTGGGCACGGGCAGTGCAGCAGGAATAGCGGCATTTTCTTCTGAAGCTATCTGAGTTTGGCTGGCAGAAGAACTCTAGAGGTGCTGAACTACGTTGATATAATGAAGGAGGGAGATAAGCAGTGACCAGCTAGAATGGTATGTAAGGAATACAGAAGTTTTGTCCTGTTCTCAGTGTGTTTCATTTAACTGGCGTATTTTGATTTTTCTAGCTTGGTTAGACAAAATATTTTTTTTGCTGTTTGTTTGCCTAAATTATTATTAACTATGGATATTTGTCTACCTACTGCTATCTCTAACTATGGATTTGTATAGATCTCCAACTGTTAACATAGGATTTTACAACAGCCTAGTAAATATAAACCTTAGACACTGGTTGGCTTTCCCACCATATATCCATAGGATTCTGTAGTTTGGGATTGACTTTGCTTCTCTTGAATGTAGTGGAAAGATTCTGTTTCACTTCAAAACATATTTGATGAGGCCCTTAGTTCAGAACTATTGTCTGATTCTTACCCATTTTAACGGGCAAACTAGCCTTTGCCATATGTTTGTACTAAACACAAAAATGGGAAACAACAGAAAATGTGTATCTGCACACATAGAATGTAATTTAAAAAAAACCTAATTTATTAATTTTCACCAAAAAAAATATGCTTAATTTTCCTCCCACAAGAGATCTATTGATTCATTCTCTGGCTGTTAATACTGACAAATCTTTTAGATGTTTCTGTATTTTGCCTAGAGATTGAAAATCTGAAATGCTTTCCTCTTCATTTCAGCGTCTGTATGAAGCTACAAATCACAACAAATAAAAGTTTCTGATAATATTGGTTTTAAGTTATATTCTTGCCTTCTAAAAAAGTTTCTACTAAAAGGGAAGCTCACTGTGTATGTGTGCATTAGCCAACTGGCTGCTGCAGGGATTCCTGTTCATTACAAACAGGGTTGGACAAAAGCTATGCTGGAGACTATTCCTTAAACAGTGCAGGAGATTTGCTTTTATAAGGTTAGTATGTTGTGCTTTCTCCCTTGGAGACAGCTGTTAAATATTCACTGCCCTTATTCCCACTAGGTTGGTTTCTTTTATTTCTACATTTAGTAATAAAAAGTTTTGTGGATGAAGGGCTGCATGTTACTGAGCCCTGAGGAGACTCATCACCATTCTTTGTCTCTGTTCTTATCATCAAAGTAGTGGCTGTGTTTCCTGCCAGCTTTTATTTTTGAATCTAAAAGGCATTTTTAAAAGAAGGTCTACATTGCTCAACAGTTTGCAGGTTTATGGCTATGCCATTTTGAAATTAGTGTCTCAGAAATTTCAGTGGACTTTTCTGTACGCGGAAGAAAATAGTATTGTCTTTTATATATATAAATTGCATACATGGGAAGTGGTTTGCAGAGCCAGACTTCTGAAATGTATAACTATCATTTAGCGAATTCACTGCCCACTTCCTAAGGCTTGACATAAGCAGATTTTCTTTTTCAGGTTCTCTCAATTTATTGTCAAAGAAGTGAGCTCTCTAACCATTTTATTATCTGAAACTGCAATGTTCATCTTCACAGGAACTATAATTTATTTGAATAACAGCTATGATTTGCTGGAAACTCAGCCATTACCAGTGGTTTGTAAGGCATAGTTGTTTGCTCATTGTTACGAAGCCAGTTCAGATTGTGCCACGCCAGCAGCTGCCTGTGCTGGCCTGAATTAGGATATCCCTAAGGTGTGCATTTTCCCAGCAACCCCGTGCCCGGTACATATCTGTCAGCGTTTCCAGTGGTGCATCTCCAGCTTCACCACCCTCCCCATGGCCAACACCGCTCTAACTCTCTTGGTCTGCTGGCCTCCTGCAATATGCTGGGGCAGGGGCCAGTGAATAGTTACAGCTAAAAGCTCCAGCTTTATACTTTAGATTCTAGGTTTTTTATTAGACTGGCAGATGTAAAATTGCCACATGGCCAGAGAGCTATCTGGTGGCTGTGCTTAGAGAGATGCTGAAGTCACCCAACGTGACGTAAACTGCCATTAACTTGCAATGGAAATTATATTCCTAATTTCTGCGAGAGTGGCATCGTTGCTGGGACTTTTACATTTTGTTTTGTTTTACAGTGAAGCGAGCTACCCAAGTTCAGGCAGGTACTCCTGATCCGCAGAGCTAGCCGCTGAGTGGGACTGATTCCCAGTCCGCTCCTGTAGATCTAGCTTATTTTCACTTCAGTCACTAATAAAGAAGTTTTCAAAATTTGTCTGGTTCCAGCCAGGTTTCAGCCTAGATTGCACCATTTCTAAGTAAGGACTGAAATTACGCAGCTCAGTGCCAGACAGATTTTCTGTCTGGCTGTATGTGAGAGTTGCATACATGTCTCTAATGCAGTAATTCATTACCTAGGATATGTCAATCACTGCAGATAATCATGTTCCAAACCCTTTGGATGAGAGCATATAAAGCAATCAGAAGAAAGAAAACTATCTTTGTAGTGTGTGGTGGGTTGACCCTGGCTGTATGCCAGGTGCCCACCAAAGCCATTCTATCACTCCCCCTCCTCAGCTGGACAGAGGAGAGAAAATATAACAAAGGGCTCACAGGTCGAGATAAGGACAGGAGAGATCACTCACCAATCACCGTCATGGGCAAAACAGACTCAACTTCGGGAAAATTAACTCAATTTACTACCAATCAACCAGAGAAGGGTAATGAGAAATAAAACCAAATCCCTTCTTCCTGGGCACTTCACTCCTGGATTCTTTACCTAACGCAGCGCAGTAGTGGCGACTACTACCCAGCGGCGCAGGGGGACTGGGCATGGGGTTTATGGTCAGTTATCTCTTGCTGCTTCATCCTCCTCAGGGGCAGGACTCATCACGCTCTTCCCCTGCTCCAGCGTGGGGTCCCTCCCATGGGAGACAGTCCTCCACAAACTTCAGCGTGGGTCCCTTCCACAGGCTGCAGTCCTTCAGGCACAGACTGCTCCAGCATGGGTCCCCCCCGGGGGTCACAAGTCCTGGCAGAAAACCTGCTCCAGCACAGGCTTCCCACGGGGTCACAGCCTCCTTCAGGGACCCACCTGCTCCTGCGTGGGGTCCTCCCTGGGCTGCAGGTGGAGACCTGCTCCACCGTGGACCTCCCTGGGCTGCAGGGGGACAGCCTGCCT
>JANZLQ010000005.1:16328858-16346530 GCA_026212715.1 Elanus axillaris | reverse complement strand
TCTTAAAATGTTATCACAGAGGCGTTACCACTATCGCTGATGGGCTCGGCCTTGGCTGGCGGTGGGTCCATCTTAGAGCCGGCTGGTATTGGCTCTGTCAGACATGGTGGAAGCCTCCAGCAGCCTCTCACAGAAGCCACCCCTGTAACTGCCCCCCCCCACTACAAAAACCTTGCCACAGAAACCCAATTCATAGTGGCATGTGGGCTGACAATGAAGACAAATAAGGCAGCATGCTCTTTTTAGCCACTAGAGAAGTATTTACATTACTATTATTGCATTAAAGAGAATCATGCTTTCTCCTATCTCAGCACCCGTCTCCCCCTCTGCTCAGGTGCTTTCTTTCACCTGATTTGTAATGACTTTTGGAAAGACCTGAGTTTGGTTTAAGAGGAATCTCCTCTCTCTCAGCAGTAGCCTCAAATCATGCTTTCTTCAGCTGATACTTCAGCAGCCAATGTTATCAATCCATCGATATTTGTAATCTACAGTAATGACCATCATCCCACTATACACATCCAGGCACCACCAGCTTTCTGTGAGGCAATGGTGCCACCAGAGATGCTCCTTCTTCATCCATGTTAATCTTCCTGGCAGTGTGCTAAGCCTCTGGGGAGGCCACAGGAATGTATATGTTTTTAGCTGTGTTTAGTAAGCATCAACTGTAAGTTGCATTTTGTTGGGAAAAAGGACAGAAGGGTACCTGTAATTAACCAAAACCTGGGAGCATTGGTTTAACAGTGGCACTTGAATGCTTCTAAATACAGATGGAAGGAAAGACTCTCTCACTGAAACTGTTACCCTAATTCAGAAGCAGTTTTAATATGCAGCTGGTAACCCTTTTTCCTATAATATCAGCTCTAATTACAGTAACCTGCAAGGTAAGGTTTTCTGGGCAAGTACCAACAGAAGTTGTTTCATTAATGGGGCAGTTTGTTGCTGGGTGTTATTATGGCAATAGCTTCCACAAACTTTGTAGAAATCCTTATTTCATTTTCGTGAAGGATTATCATTGTGCGAATGAGAAGCTTAAGTCTTTATACAGGTGATTGTTTCTGAGGTGGAAACTGTTGGAGAATTGGCTTTTTAAGGGTTTTAAGCAGACAGCAGATTCAGGAAGGATGAGGTTTCCTGGAAGAAATACTCAGTTCTCTGCATCCAATGCCTCACCTGTCCCCACAGAAGTGAACGACCTTTCTGGAACGTCTTCTTCAGCCTCTTCTCGCTGATGGCCTCTGATGGGTTAGAGCTGACAGTCCCAGTTACCCCAGTCACAGCTTGATTCTCCAGGGCTGGTGATATCAAATTCCAACAAGGTCTAACAACTCTGAACTGAATATTAAATGCTTGCCCTCTCACCTCACCACACTGCTGTACATTCATACCCTACGTCTTGATGGTGCTCGCTCTGGGTGCTGCAGCTCTCTGGATGTGGAAGCCTACAGAGACCCGCTCGCAGTGAGCTCCTGCACAGCATGCAGATGGCTGCAGAGGCTGCTGATACACTGGCTCTGTGTGAGGTGATGGGGAATCTTGGGCTGAAAGAGAGAGAGGTGGAGAGTCAGTGAAGATAAGGCAGGAGGCTGCAAGAGGGTCATTGCATTATTTAACAGAGCTGAGAGAAAACATTTCCAAATCAACTGTTTGTGCGTGCTTGTTGAGAGAGGGCTGTGATTTACTGCCTCCATGTTCACGCTCGGCACACAGGGGCTGGCCTGGCCAAAGGACCCAGAGCTGTGGACAATCATAGCACAAGCCGATACATCATATTGCAGATGATTTACTCTGTTTCCTGGGCTGGAGTAATTCTCAGGAAACAGGAGGTCTGCTGTGTTCCCTGCAAACAGGTGAATTTTCAGAGAACCCCAGACCAGCTGAAGCTGGTGGGGATTGCTGAGCTTGCCCAGTCCAAGCCCTGCTCCGAGCAGGGCCAGCTGGAGCAGGATGCTCTGGGCCATGGACAGCTGCTATCACCAGGCACCCAGGCTGGGGATGGGGGGCTGGAGGAAGGGGAGCTGTAGGCATGTGAGGAACGAGGTTGGATGCTGCCGCCGTGCTCTGCCGCCACCTCCTAGGAACACATCTCCTGCCTCTGCTTGCCCACATTTCCCGGCAGCAGTGAAGAGCAGAGGCATTTCACCCTGATACCAGCTTGACCTTGAGCACCACAGCAGTGACAGTGCCTTGGCCATGGTAGCCCTGCAGCCATGCCTCAGGGCTTGGCTAAAAAACGGGCACCTATCGCTCTCCCACTAGGGACCTGTGGGAGTGCCAATGCCCTCTGTGTCTCCCTGTGAATCCCACCCACCATAATGAAACTTGACATACACAGATAATGTAAAATAACATCTGTCAGCTGGTACCAGGCTGGGGGGGGTGGCAGCCATCAGCCATCCAGCTTACAAAAACTTTGCTTACTCTTCATTTTTAGCAGTCCATGAGAGGAGAGTGGCAGGGACATCAGCACCAGCCCCAACTTAGTTGAGATACTGCATGGTGCAGCCACCTCCCTCTCTGCCCCCCAGCCAGCCTGGGGGCTCTGGGTACCCTGAACACCAGGGAGAGCACAGGGGAAGCCGCATAGCATGAGACTGGCTCTGACTGGTCACATCTTGTGACAGTCCAGTAACAGGGCACACTGTCATATCAGACATCCTGGACAAAATGAAGGAACTCATTGGGAGCAGTCAGACGGGGTTTGATGCCATCAAGCCATGGAAAGATTAAAACAAGCACCAATTTCACAGCAAGGCTTACTCCAAAGCACCACTTCCAGCAGGGACCAGGCCACGACTGCCACTTTGGGGGTGGAGAATTCACCTCATGTTTGCAGGATGGCACATTATGTGACTGCCAACAACCTCCCCTTCCGCAACTAGAGAGACGTTAAGTAATGCTGAGTGAAGGATTCAGGCCAACAACCTGAACACAGAATTTGGTGACAGCTGGCTGGGGACGTGGAGTCTCACCAGCCTCAGCTGTGGAAACAGCTTTGAGAAAAAGGAAAGGCTGCAGGGGTGGGAATGTCACAGCACTGTCCAAGGCGACCGGTGAGACGTGTAAGACAGGTCAGGTAGGACAGCATCAGCCCTGAGCATTGTAATACAAACCCGGATAGAATTTTGGAGAACAGGACTAAACCAAACATGGGTCAGCTGTGCTACGGCAGCCTGTTCACCACCCACGCTTCATGCTTTGCCTGGTGGAGTCTGAACCACTCCAGTCCATGCCCCTCACAGGTTTCTGGGCATGCTGGAAACCTGTGTCACACTGCTGGGATGTTCTCCTGTTGAGAAGGAGAAGGGCAGGACATGCCAGCAGGGCTCGGCCTGGAGCATGGTGCTGAGGGGTTGCCCTGCACCTGCACCTTGCCACCATACATGAGCAGGCAAAGGCAGCTGGGGATGGAGAGCCAGGTATTGGAACTGGGGTAATTCTCTCTCTCTCTATGTGGTCTTGATAGATTAGGCAGTGAACAAACTGCACTGCAGTGCCAAAAAAATGTTTAAAAAAAAATTACAAAAATTGAAGAACAAGCCTATGAATATCTGAGATCCGGAAAAAACCCCCCACCTTTTAGAGATTTAGACCATTCAATCTGCTTATCAAAGGATCTAATTTCTGCGTAGAGGTGGCACCACAGGGAGAAAATACAGGCACTAAAGTATTCTGATGTGGTTAATCTACCAGAGGATGAGAGTGCCCAGTATCTGTCCTCCTGCCCTCAGAAGAGAAGGAGGGGGAACAAGCCTCGCTGGTCTGCAGGGTGAGACATCCTGGCTCTCTTCTCACCTAGTGCCCAACTGGCACAGAGGGACTGGCTCTGGAGAGCGACACTGCGTTCTGTCTTGCTCAGGCACGGCAACCCTGCAACATGGCAACAACATGCTGAGGTGCTCATGCAGAAGCTGTTGCATCCTCAGCCCAGAGCCCATCTTCCATCTTTGCTTCCCTGCACCCAGGACGGCTTGACACTGTCCCCCGCCATCATGCGGTGCTAGGGCAGAGGCACCATGTCCCCCCACACCTTATGCCCTGCTTCCTCCAGCCCCTCCTAGGGATTTGTTCCTTGCTCTTTCTGCCTGTGTTTCCTTGGCAACCTGATCCAATCTCAGTTCCATATATCACCTTCATTATGAAGTTTAGCTAATCCAGCCCCCTCTGCCCTCAAACTGCTTGTGCATCTCCAACTACCTCCCTCAGACCCATAACCCTCATTGCTCCTTCAGGCATGGACTTTCCCCACCTCTCCATCCCCCTTTCACCACCTTTGATGAAATTTAAGCAAGAGCAGAAACTCTCTTTCCAACAGGGATGGGCAAGTGGTTCACTGCTTTGCTGAAAGAGGGAGGCCCTTAATTTTTCCTTCTCAAATGTGAGCCCCCCCCCAAAGGATGTGCTCCCCAGCACCAGAGCACTGCAGCTTTGGCTCTCCTCGTGCAACTCCTCTGTCCTTGCAGATCTGTTTACTTGGCACGATCTTCTGAAGAACAGTCCACAGAATAGGGCTTGCTTGGAATTTTTTCACTTCCCTGGCCCTTTTTCTACTTGCAGTAAAATGGACCTAAGCCCATCCCTGTGCGGTGATGATCTTATCACCCTATAAGACTGTGGGCAGGTCATTTTGGATGCATGCTCCTCTTTCTTCCTTCGTACAATACACATTTTCCTGCTCCGTACAAGACATCCTGCTTTTCTTTTTGGCCTTCTTTATGGACTCTATTAAAGCTTTCATGGAATGTGACAGTACCCAAAATCAGAGTGTGCTAGCTAAGGCAGAGGTCTCGCTTGTCTGAAAACCAGATGGATCCTTGTATCCTCCTGAAACCCAGACCCAAAGACCTCCTGTAAAACCATCTAACTAAACAAAACCCCCACCTCCCCCAGAAGTCTCAGAGGGGATTTGGTGCCTTCTTTTTCTATCAAAATCAAGCTGCAGAAAATACTTCTGGTAGTTCTGCAGTTAACTCTCAAAAGGCAAAAGCTTTCCAAATTTCAGCTCTATGCAGAATTTCTCAATTAATTACATGCACACACGGGTACTGCATAGGTCATATATGTTAAACAAGTGAGTGAAAACCTGCCCTGGAGACCAACTAATGAACAGCCCCACAATATGACTGGTGGAACTGCTTACGGCAAATGCACATGACTATTTCCCCATGGATTTCAGCTCGTTTCTTGACGGGCTGAATGTGTTAATCTCTCCATCAGGAGAAGGGTTGAGATGCCATTCACTTTGGCTCAAGCGAATGTGCTGGAAGTGAAACTGCAGCAGCTGAAGAGTGTCAGTACTTTCATGCAGGGAGCTCAGGATGGGCTGGGGGTTGCTGGAGGGATGCCCACTCAGGGGATGATCACCAGCAGATCTCTTCAACCAGCACTGCAACTCAGCAGGGGACCACTGAGATCAGAGAAAAAGGACTTCATTTTTTAAGCTTACCTTTAGCCTGCCCACCCACTTCCTACAAACTGTAGCAGTCTTGAAAGCAAACACATTGTGCCACATACAAAGCAAAGACCATGCAGCACTGTATGGATGACTTTGGTTTGGATGCAGCAACACCCAGCCTTGATGCCCAGGGGGGTCTTATCCTGAAAATGCTTACAAAGATTTGGGAGCAAATACTGCTACTCCCTGCAGTTCAGTTCTGCAGATGGCAGAATCCGTTGGGCAGAAATCAATCTATTAGTAGTTGTTTTGTGATAGTAGCTGGAGCAGAGGGAAATGGGAGAAGGCATAAAAATGGAGTGACAGCAGAGCCACCAGCTTTTCATTATCCCACAAAGCTGCCATGTGGTTTTGGTGACAAGTAATCTGAACTGCAGCCACTCATCACCTTTACAAGCACTATCAGCCAGAAACCTAAAACATAACCTGTCAGTGTACGATGATTAGCTTCTTCTCTCCCCTCCTGGAGATAAGCACTGCCACAGATACACGTTTGCCAAGCAGTCTCCTGCTGCCTGCATCTCCCCATCAGCTGTACTGCTGCTGGCTGTGATCTTTCTGCATCCTGGGCTAAAAGGCTACAGCCCTGTCAGAAGCAACTCTGGATCTCGCATGGGTTCCATCACGGTACCTGAGGTAGGTAGAGGTAACAGGACTAATTTCCACTCAGTCTAGTGGATGCAATTCCTCTGCTGCACTGGGGAGCACAGCCAGGGCAGTCCCCAGCATGGCCTGGCTACAGTTGTGCTGCTCTTTGTTAATCATCAAACTATTTTAAGCAATTTTCTTAATAAAACACACAGTGTTAGGACATTTCCCCATTAGAAAATTGCAACTTCTACCCTTTCCCCAGTCAAGAATCAAGTTTGAAGGTATAAACTGCTGTCACAAAACTGGTCTGTGTTTGGGCAGGGGTCATAAAAAACCCATGGGAGGTACATTGGGACAGTCTGGACACTGGGAAAGCTGCATAGCTGCATTCAGCTCTTCAAACAAATCCTCCAGTAAGGGACACTTATTATCCACTGTGCCATCATCACTGAAACGCTCTCTGATTTGAAACATACCATATTAAGATTGTATTCAAAGTTATTCTTACCCTTCACTTATTTCAGGCAAGCCCATGAGCTATTTTAGCTCATTTTGCTGAGCAATGTGATTTTGCAACTCTAAAAGGTGACCCGAATACCTGAACAAAGGAAACCTTGAGAAAGATTCTGTAATTGAGTATCTCACCTTTTATTTTGTTCATTTACACTTCTGGCACTGACAATTCTTTGACGATATTTATTTTTATGTAAAGACCAAACTTCATTAAAGCAATCAGAACAGAAGTCAATTAAATAATTTTACATCACTTAAGTTTCAGAAAATGTACAACACTTTCATACATTATAGGCTTGACTCATTGCAAAAGGAAATGGCATGTCTGACATGGTTAAGAAATAACTTGGACAACCCAACAATTAGTTTTGCTAAAACCTGTTTTGTACTGAATACCGTAACACGTGCCCAGGGATTACAGTACGCCTGATGGTGCCATATGCATGTTATTATTCAACGTAGACTTGTTTCTGTCAATTTGGTCTCAAATATTCTACATAGAATTTGTCACAGAAAGATCCAGTTAATGGTTTTGTAGGGGTGTGAGATTCACAATGGAAAGCAGAGATGTGACTCTTACCACTTCCCAGTGATGCCCTGGACCAGCAGGACACTGAGCACATGGAGAATATCAAGCATATGAATAATCCTATTGATTTCATGCGGACTACTTGAACACTTAAAATCGAACAGATGACAGGTGTGCATGAGACAGGGCCTGCAGTGTAACGCAGCATCTCAGCACCACAAAACCACCCTGTTTCACACCTGCTGAGGATTCATGAAGTTTCTCCTGAAGAAGTCATGATGATGGTCATACATTCAGTCATCTCCAAAGTCTGTGTAATATTTAAGGCAGCAAGAGAAATTTGCCTTTATTTTAACACTTCAGAAACTGATGTTTCCTTTAGAAACAGGCGAACGATATTCATAATTAATCCGTGCACCCCTTATTTATATAAATGCAATCAAAGGCTAAAGCAAATTTTGACAATCTGTATCTCAACAGAATTGAGGAGTGTAACTGAACCAGAGTTGAAGCTTTATAATGACACGTGCCAGATTATTCACATGTAACATACTGTCTAGGGACAATGTGAAAAACTGGGGATTCAGATGAAATCTGTATTCTTGAGGCCTGATACTGGTCAAATTTCCCCTGGCGTGACTTAGCTCTAATGAAGCCGACAAGCGAGCACCTCTGCTGAGGAGTGTGAGCAAGATTAAAAACATGCTTCTGGTTCACACTAACAGGTCACTGTGGCTAAAGTATATTCTTATATACGGAACTCTGGAACACTATTAACACCCATTTACAAAACACTACAGTGATGGTTATTGGCACATAAAAAACTCCTTCTCTATATGAAAACATACACAAAATAGATAAGAACTGCCATTTTTTTCCGACTTTTAAAATCTATATATAGTTGTCTTTAAGGAGTTTTAAACCTCAGTATCACAAACAACAATATTTCTTTAACAATGTTCACCTAGATTTTACTGTGCTGACATTTGTAACACTGCCACAACCTAGACCACTTTATGGATTATGCTTACTGTACTGTACACAAGGCGATGAGGATCGATAGAAAACCACTAAGATTTTTGCACAAAAATGTGACTTGTTAAAATCCAGAGGATGATTGAGTCACTTTATAGGCAGCAGCTACATGTAAGCTGTAAATGTTACCCGCAATAAAAACACATTTTGCCATAAAGCACATATTGTGGCATTATCTGCTTCTGGCCTGGTACACAAAGCTTGATTTTCTTCCCAATGAAGAGGAATGGGTTTGGTTAGCATGACTCTTTCAGAAAAAAAGTGCACAAATATCTTACTCTTTAAAGTGCTTTGCAGAACTGTCTCTTCTGCCTTAATTTCTACCCCGAGATCTCTCTATGCTGTGAAGACTCTGCCTCTTCCTCATGTAGTTATGTTCAGCTAAAAAAACCTATTATGCAAGTGCAAGTAAAATTTCAAGAAGACCATGTTAGAAGAGCGCTGACGTTCAGAAGTAGAAAAAGCTGTATATAAAGCTGAGAAGTACAGTGTCTATCTTCCATTAGCCCGCTGCATGCCTGTGGGACTGCACCAGCACCCTCATGGCTGAGGAAAGACCCTTGCTCAGGGCCTGGAGCAGCCCCTGAAAGTCAAAACTTCTCCCCAGTGCTCAACCCAAGTGAAAAAGAAGGGCAAAAGAGATTTCACCAAGGAAAAAGTATTAGCTTTGCAAACTCTGTTGCCACGTTCTCACCTCCACGTAGGCATGGGAGAGGAGCACTTGTGTGCTTCTTGCCCCTCAGTCTGCCAGCCCCCCCATTCCCATCCACAGGACAAAGCACAGTCCCTTGGTCCCACCATCCTCCTCCCACATGGGAGACAAGTGAGAGACTGCTGCTTTTGGCTGCAACACCCATCTCTACTGAAACTTGACTTTGTGGGGCTTTTGATGCATTATTTCTTTCTTCTCCCCTCCCAACCCTAATGCCTACACCATTGAAACACTGCATTTACCAACTCATGCAAAACTAGGTCGGCATTGGAACAATGATCCTTGGCATGTATCCTCTCTTGTCCCAAAATTTCTGACAGGGCTGCCGCTGCAACTCACAAGGTAGCAACATCTGTGAGAGAGATATAAGGTGCACACATAGCAATGCAACTTCAGCCCTCCAGCTGAGTCCTGGGGCCTTACTTTGTTTCTATGCCTGTTTTCAAAACAGGTTTGCTTCTCTTGTTAAAAGACGATTTAGATCAACAATGTGACAAGGGGAAGAAACAAGTGGCAAATTATCTCAACCCTCCCAACACTTTTGAATTTCAACATGGTGAACAAAGTACTGTATGTGAATTAATGTGAACTAAATTTAAAAAGATCAAAAATGCATCAGGACTTGTTTCTTTCATACTAGCTGTTAGATCACAACATGTAGAGTCAGTAGATTAAGCAGAATTAAAATATCTCAAGTTGTGGTGTATAATCAATATGCCCAGCTCTACCAGCAGTATTAGTCTAGCATTCCTGATGCACAGAATACCTGAATTAAGTGTGCAGTCCTTGTGAAGAAATGATTTCATATCTTCTGCAGAAAGCTTTCAATAAAATGATATTGTGCTTAGACATACTATTTATGCTACTTCATAAACTAAAAACCTGTCATAAGAAATTATTCAGCTACACCGTATTTTTATTCTTTTATTTGGAATGTTATTAAGCCTACCTTTAGCAAAAATCTCTTAAAACTTAAAATTTGCACAAATATAAAAATCTTTTCAAAATAGAAATATTTATTTAATTTTCTTCATACACTATAAATGTTCAAAGATTCTAAAAATAAAACCCTAATTGTGTAAGACTAATTTCAAGTATTTGACCTCGTTTTTATTACACGTGGTGCTTGGTACTAGGTTCAATATTTCTAAGGTACAGAATGTTGTATTGGTGTAAAGCAACCCTAAAAGGAAGACTTAAAACCAGACATCTGTAGGTGGGAAAGGGGGAGTGACAATAAAGAAGCCAGTATATTTTGCACTCACATAGCCAGCAGCAATGATGAATAAAATGCATGTATTTCAATCATTTTGCCTCAAGAAAAAGCATATGGGATGCAAACCTTCACAAAACTGCTTTCAGTAAGATCGAACTCATTGTGTGAGAAAATGAGCCCAGTACTATATGCAACTGAGTGCCACTTTTGAGAAGGTCTGTGAAACAAGGCTGGCAGAGAGAGACGGTCTGCTGCTAAAAAGCCCCAGCACTACCTGCAAAACAGAAGAGACTGATCTTGTGACAGCAATCTTTCCAGTGACTTTGCTTTGGTTATACCCAATAAATGCAGCGTTTCTCTCTACCTTTCTCTAACGTGTGGTCAGCACTGACACTGTGCCGGTGCAGGGACATCCTCCCTGGCTTACACGCTGCTCCAGTAAAACACATCCAGCAAGGGAATGTTCATAGGTGTAACGGTGAGTGTGGGCTTATGCTTTTGGGAGGATCAGAACCATAAGTCCCTATTCTCAAAAGCCAGTAGATACCCACTTAAACCTATCAACCATGTAAGCACAGGTTGGGCATTATATACCTATTCACATGCTGTTCTGGGTAATACAACTGTTCCGAATAAGGGTCTTCGAACACACATTTTTTGGTTTCAGGAAGAAACCAACTTGTCCTTAAAATTATTTTGTTCTTGTCTGTGCCAAGTATCCCTTTTTATCATTTCAAGTACTGCACCTTCGGTGAAGGTTTCAAAGAGGTGACAGCCTAATGGAGACATCCTGCTGTGGGTGCATTTATAGATAGGTCTGGAGACCTGAGCATTTTCAACAGCTGGTGCTTTCAAGCATAAAAATACTGTGCGCTTAAAGGGGAGGCAAGATGGAAGGCGTGAGAATCCAGCCCTCTCACCGCCCAAGGTTGATGTTCAAGGTTGAGGCACTCTTCGCAATGATCAGTTTGAAATTCCCTCTGTCTGCTATGTTTTCCCCTTTTAGTCCCAGTCAAGTCACAGAAGGATGGTTTAAAATGTTTTCTTTCCAAAAATATTTCTTTGATTAATGATGTAAAAGAAAATAACGCAAATTATACCCAGTCGCTGAAGGTCAATAATTGGAGAGTAAGAACTCCTCCCACAGAAGATCAGATAACATAATGTCAGACTTATTTACAACAACAAACCCCCACATTATCCGATAAAAATAATTTAGCAATAGATGTCCAGTCTCAGTTTTGATAGTAATACTACATTCAAAGTATTTTTCAACTCAAGAAAAGCCCACAAAGTCAATCTATAAAAGCTAATGAACCCAACAACTTCTTTTAATCTTTACACAATGAAAAATAAATGTATTTTTACCAAATAAATGGGGGGGGGGGCCACCCACAGGCAGAGGAGGTTTTTCACATTCTTTCATGAAGCAAATGTTTCAAAGATTAGAATTTTAATTCTTGATGCTTTCAGACTCGTATCTTTGAAGACTTAAAGCAGTGAGGACAGGGCAAGGAAAAAAAAAAACCCCTAACATTTTTATGTAGTTGCATAAAATTCAATTTGCCAAGGCAAGCAATCATGGCAGGTGAATAAAATACCATTCATATTTTCATTACCATGCTAAAGGCAGCCAAGTTGATTTTTGTGCCTGACATTTTCTTGACAATTTCGCAATGCTTCAGTAAGGCAGTTAATATGAGATGTAGGCTTCTGACCATTGCTAATATTTCTCTTTAGATGCAGCAAGACACTGGTTGACTAAAGGCATTTGAAGGAAGAATGTGCTGGGATCCATTTACTCTGCACATATGAAGATAAACTGAAGGCAATATGATTATTCATGAGCAAAAGGTGCAGGAGAGACAACCACTGTGCATTTAGCAGCACAAAACCTCTCCCCTCCTTTTCTTTCTTTTAGCTAATGATATTTTGTGTTCAAAACTAGGCATGAACCCAAATGTCTAAATGCAAAAAAGGAAAACAAAAATAATTTTTTCCCAACTAACTGAAGCCTCTACATTGTACCTAGCAATATATACCAGTTCATTTGTATGTGTGGTCACATACTTAGCTCCATTTTCTGCTGTCAGGTAGTTAATTTTGGCAGTTTCTCTCACAAACACCAACTCCTAACTGTAGTGTGTACTTAAGAGCAGCAGTGCCTAGATAACCCAGTGTAACACAGACATATGCTACCCCAGTGAACCTCCACCCAGGTGAGTGTGGCACTCTATTTGTTATCTCAAATAAATAAAAATGGAAAGTCTCTTAAGGTAATTTTGGGAAATGTTTCCTCTGATAAATATAGCATATGTTAGTATTTTCTTAATCAGTTAAGCTTTTAAATGGCTACCATTACAGCAGCTTATGCATTCATCATTTATTGTATTGCACAATAGAGCTATTTCCTAGGCTGTATGGGATGGGGTTCCAATAGATGTCAGCTGCTTCCTGATTAGCTACTCTTTATCTTTTTTCAGTACTGAAGATAAGGACAACCCCTGACCATCTAGGATAGCCTTCTGTATTCATCTGGTACAGTTGCACCCTACTAAATACCTCGGGATGGTGCAGAGTTGTGCACACTCGGTGAATTCACATAATGGTGGAATTCAATCTCTTTTGGAAGCCATTGCTTTTAGTTATCAAGAAAACACTAGCATACTGAATTTCCTCCCAAATGGAGCAGTTTTGAACATGAAGCCATTTTTAACTAGACAGTAAAAAGGAGAACCAGACCAGAAGCAGGACAGTGAGGTCATCAGAGCTGCTTTTCCCCCAGAAGGCTTTTAAATGATTAAATACATCAGCAGCTGAAAATTATTCCACATCAGAAGCATCATTGTCAGAAAGATGGTAATTACTTCCCTTCACTCGAATATACTCGATATACCTCCCTTCATCAGAATCTGCCATACCACATGTACATAGCCTGTTTTCAAACAAAGATTCAATTTCCTCTAGTTTTTTCCCTTTAGTCTCAGGAAGGCAGCCGTAGATGAAAACCAGTCCCAAGGCAGCAAACCCTGCATAGAGGAAGAAGGCTCCTGCAATGTAAAACAATATGCACAGTCAGTTACAGAAGTTCCTGTCCTTTCTTTGCTCCAGAGCAGAGGGAGTGGCAGAAGCAGCAGGCTGCAGATATCAAAGGAGTGTGTAAAAGCAAAGGTTGGAGCGGCACCATTAAAGCAACGAGCTGCAGGGCTGTGGGGGTAGAAGGCCGCTTTATTGCATCATTCCGCAATGGAGTAAATTAACAAAAGCAATTTCAGTTCACATGGAAGATAATACACATACTTTCTGGGCAAGTCATTCTGCTGTTAAAATAAACAGCAATTAAACAATTGCATACCCAATAAAAAAAAGCAGATACAAAAGCCAAGAGCTTTCTTAGTTTATCTTAACAGGAAAGAACACACTAAGACAACCCCCCAAAATGAGAAACTAGCAAGAAAGAAATAGTCAGGATGAAAATAATGCTTGTGACTCTTATACCTCATTATTATTTAAAAGTCCTCTGCAGAGATAATTAGCGGTGAGAAAGAGCTCATTCCCCCCTGCAACCCACCATACCTAAGGAGGCAGAGAAGATACCAAAGGACCAACAAACATTTACCTGCCATGTGTTTCTAGACTGGTGCCTCAAAGGAATGACAGGCAGAGCTGAAACACTGTACTACTAATGGTGTGAAGGTCACATCAACTCCCTAGCAGCTTAATGTAATTTAAATGATGTGTACTGGAGTGGCCAAGCAGTAATCTGACAAACTCTCTGCAGGCTCCAGCAGACAGGACTTAATCAACAGCTGGGAGTGGGGCAGTAGCATCTTACACAGCTATTTCTGCAAGGAACATTTGATATTGGTCTTGGATACCATCATAAATTGGAAAATTGCAGATGCTGTCTCTTTAAGTAGCAATCAGCATATTTCACTAAGTCAAAAATGTTTTTTTTTCCCAGCTTCCCTGTTTGAACCAACTGTCTAGGCTCTCAGTTAAGGACCGAAAGAAATGTTTATTATAAAAGCTGGACCAAACTCTATGATTCAGGCAGGTGCTGTCAGGTCTCTAGTCTTACTAAACCACGGTGGATTAAAAACACTGCATTCACAGTTGACATTTCATAGCAAAACCAATGGAATGACCCAGAATCAGTAGAAAATCTATGCACACAGATGTATACTGTTTCTTACCATAGTACGTCAGATATTCAGCTGTATGCAGAAATGTCAGTGACACAAGCACATTGAAAACCCAGTTGACTCCAGAAGAACATGCATTTCCTGTACTTCTAGCCCAAAGTGGGTAAATTTCAGAATTGACAGTCCAGGGCATAGGACCCATCCCTAAGAATTAGGAAAAAAGATTAACCACAGTTTGATGGCTGGACTCAAAAGTAAACTTAACATGTAGCCTCACTATTTGACATTTTACCTTTACAATTTTTTAACTCGTATGTGAAAACAAACATTTGCTTACCAGGTGCAAAGAAAATCAAGTACAAAATAAGGCCCAGAAGTGCTGTCCAAGAGTATGGAGTGGGGCAGAAATTGTATGCCCAAAACAAGTCTTCCTTTTTGAATACTGTTTCATTTGAACACCTGAAAAATAACAAAAACCTTCATATTAAAGAATTTTTATGGAAATGGGTGACATCTCAATATAAATGCGGCATGTAATGAATGTCTTATGAAAAGCTGACAAATGTACAGTTAAGATGAAAAAAATTAATCCCTGTTAATTTATCAAGATCTTTGAGCCAAGCCTTACATTCAGAAATGTTTTTTTTTTCCAAGCCTGGTCTTTGGAAGAGCAACCAGAAGAACATCCCTGAATTTAAACACTTGCCTTGTATCTACAGATCTCCTTCAAATGACTAGTCTTTACTGTGCAAGTGGTCATATCAAAGCCGATGAGACCATTCACATGAATATCACACAGTGCAAAAAGAGCTATGGCAGAAGATGTCGCATGCAAGGGTTCAAGGTCAAATGGAAGTTAGTCATTATGTCATTGATGAACTAACTATATGCTGCACACTTTGGGTGTAATCAGTGATGCCTATGGAGTGTGCCAAGGTTGAGTGACATTACGAGGAAAAGTGGCGTATACTTTCTTTTCTATACAGTGAAATAATTTAGAAAGAGGTAGCATTTCTAATAAGAAAGTAAAAATAAGAAACAGACCAGAGTTAAACTGTCTCTGGCCTAGTGAAAGAAAAAGTGTCTCTATTCCAAGGACTATGTGGAAATTATGCATTTTGAGGAATAGGTATAAAATCAGGTATTTCCATCTGACTGCCAACAATAGAATATATTTTAAAGGAATACTGGCAAGTATATATATATTTTTTTTTTTAAATTAGCATTGCTTTAAAGGGATGTCCTGGTTTCACGAGGGACAGCAAATCATGAGTGTAACTAGAGAAACTTTTCAGCTGCAACCACATCAATTGCTACAGTTGAAAAAACATGTACTTTGGGGAGAGAAGACTTAGGCAGACACCACCCTTTCATATGCAAACAATGTTATTTACTTGAAGAGAAGAAATTGCAGAGAGCTGAACATCTGTCTGGGTTATGATTTCCAGT
Source organism: Elanus axillaris (assembly GCA_026212715.1). NCBI lineage: Eukaryota > Metazoa > Chordata > Aves > Accipitriformes > Accipitridae > Elanus > Elanus axillaris. The sequence goes on along the minus strand of JANZLQ010000005.1, from coordinate 16,330,888 downwards.
TCAGCTAAGCACTTACATGAAGGATATGACCCTTTTGACAGTAGGAAAACTAGAATGAAGATGCATGCAATGGGTGATAGCTGGGCAACGAGTGGCGAGATGGTGGAGTAACAGACACCCTGAAATGTTTCAGAGGACCTACCACAACTGCAGTTGACTTTCAAAAGCAAATTCCAACAAAGCAGTTCTCTTCTAACTTTTCTGTTAAGAAATGATCAGCCAGGCCTAGGTTGAACAGGAATGTGCTAAGCACCAATGGCCAACCCACCACCACTCCTGGGGCAGAAATCTTCCTTAAGTTGGTACGGATGTACCAACACGACAATATTTAAAGCAGAATATCACAGTGAAGTCCCAAACCCCATTTCAGGACAGCTGGAAATCCAATGTTCAAATGCATTTAAAAGAGAGAGATTAACCCAACAAATACTGGAAAAATGCACATCTGAAACCCCAGCCAAACCCTGATGCTGTCTTAATGGCAGTAAGCTGTAAGATTTGCAGTTCCACCTTGCAGTTGAGCAGCACCTGACCAAGCAGAGTCAATATTCCCCAGAGAAATGCCGAGCCCTTGATGTGCTGCCAGCAAAGCAGTCAGTGCCAGCATGCACCATTCCACCCTCCGCAGCCCTGCCTTGCTGAGGTCCCCCAGAAAAGCCATCTCATCCACTGCATACAGATTCACTTTCAGTCTTGAGGTGAGAAACACATAAAACACAGGCCAATTGAACATCCCTCTGAGAGATACATCCCTCTGAAAGATACATCCCTCATGCCTGGATACAACAGGCTTGTGGCCTCAGCTGCTGCCTGGCCACTGGAGCACCCATCAGTGTAAGACACCAGCAGCTTCCATGACAGATTTTTCACCTTTTCTCAGCCAAAAGTACTGCTGCCGTCCTTGCCACTTCATCTTGCTTCTAAGCAACACCCCAGGTTCCTTCTTCTGCCACTTTGCTCTTTCATGGGTCAGCTCAGCATCTCTTTCTAAGTTACGAGTGTGACACATTGATCATTCCCTGTTAGTGTCCACCCTGATGCTTCCCTACCACTCTATGTACTCCTCACTGCATGCAGGTCAAATCAAGTTTGAGCTGTGCCTCAAACACAAGACATATAGAAGACTGAACTGTTCTGGAGAACCATCCATATGTTTAAACTGGAAGTTCCTTATGTGTTAATGAAATGGTATTTGAAAGGTTAATTTCTGAACACCCAGTGATCCTCTTGCCACCTCCCTTCATAGCTGCCTGCTCTGCATCTGCACCACTGCTGGATCACAGGATTGCTCAGTTTCTGTTACTCTACTTTCATTTGCAGGTGTTTGGTAATGAATACAAGCTGATTAGCATTTGAAAATTTTGATGCTGAGATTGGTTCCTCCATTCTGCCCAGCCAGATCAGCAGCGCCTCAAGAGAGGAGCCTCACGCTTTCTCTCAAATGCTACTGTAAACAAAGATGTACTTGGTTTATTATCTTGCATCCATCTCTATCAGTGCAAACCAACCTGCTGATTCATACAGACATAACTGCCAGGAGGTCTGGATGTTTCCTTCCCCTACCATCTTTCCTTAGATATGTCCTACTTTTGACAGAGTGGAACAAAAATGATACAAGGGAAAACCAGACATCTCCAAAGCCTCCTATGGCTGAAGCCACTCATCTGTTCTTCTCTGTCTGTCCGTAACCGAGAGGAAATTCTGTTGCAGGAAAGCAGATTCAGTGCACTGCAACAGGAAAAACAGTACTTGAGACTAGATTTAACAGAAACCTTGCAGTAATAAGTAGTAGTACACAGAGTACTTCAGTAGTACTCAGAGTAAAAGCAAAGATATGTGCATTTGCTGGCATTGCTGGGTACGTTCAAAAATAACACTCCTTCAAGGCTATGTATTTGTTCAAGCTCTGTTACTGTGCTAATACAACTGCTATACTACTATTTCTACAAGATCTATTGTGGAGGGATGGCTCGTACAGAGAGGCCACGTAGTGGACAACCCACGGTTTGATTCAGGCTCGACCGAGGCCT
>JANZLQ010000005.1:16313449-16324714 GCA_026212715.1 Elanus axillaris | reverse complement strand
TTACTCTGGAGAAAAGGAGGCTGAGGGGAGACCTTATCGGTCTCTACAACTACCTGAAAGGAGGTTGTAGTGAGGTGGGTGCTGGTCTCTTCTATCAAGAAACTAGTGATAGGAGGAGAGCAAATGGCCTCAAGTTGTGTCAGGGGAGGTTTAGATTGGATGTTAGGAAAAATTTCTTTACTGAAAGGGTTGTCAAGCATTGGAACAGGCTGCCCAGGGAAGTGGCTGAGTCACCATCCCTGGAGGTGTTTAAAAGATATGTAGATGTGACGCTTAGGGACATGGTTTAGTGGTGGACTTGGCAGTGTTAGGCTTACATCTAGTTGGACTAGATGATCTTAAGGGTCTTTTCCAACATAAATGATTCTATCCTTCTGTGATGCTCAGTCATGTCAGAATGCACCTGCCTGAGACTTAGTATGCCGTTCTGATTTACCTCTGTTCCCAGTCACCTGGTCACAGATGAACAATTTTTTTTTTACATTATTATTTATTTAGCTAAAAATGTTTAGAGAGTTTGAATTCAAACACTTGCATTTTCCCAAACTGAGAAATTTCAGCTTTGCAACTGCATCTGAATTCGCCCAATAGAGTGCTGGAGCTGTTATTCAATCTGAATAGACTAAGCAACAGACTACCAAATGCTTTGAAAACAGGAGCAATTTTTTCCCCATGACAAATAGTTTTCCAATATTAATCACATCAAAGGAGTTCTTAACTGTTTGCCATTCTGGGTGTTTCAGTATTTTTGTAATGACATATTAGTGGATTCTGAGGGGTGGACAACATAGTTGCTGAATCTCTCGCCAAAGGAAGAAGCTCAGCTGTTTGACAGTGCCAGTTAGGACATTTGTTAGCCATGGATCTGAGCAAGCGGCTTTTGTGTGATTAATGTGATCTCCCGATGAAACATGTTCAGTTTTGGATTTGTTTCTGGACTGAAGGTTCTCCTTCATATTGCTGTATCCTATTCCTGTCCTCTCAAAGTTCAGCCTGCTACTCCATTAGACCTCTTTTATCCTATACTGGTGCCTTCCAAGTCCTGCTGGCCACTGCCAGGCCTTGGCTACAATGTCCCACCCTGCTGTCACACCACAAGTGTTTCAAGCTTCATTTTTCATCGTACCTACCAGGAGGGGAGAGAGACAGAGACAAATCTCTGCTACTAGCAGAACACTGTCCGACAAGCTTCTCTCATCATCTTTTATGCTCTCCTTACCTTAAGAAATGTACTCAAACCAGGAAAAGGTAGAATAACCTGCCACCTGAGATTTCACAACAGCTGACAGCACCCATTAGGTACATGTGTACACCAGTCCCAGCTACAGCACACTTAAAAACTGGGAGCAGAAATAAGCACATACCTGTTTTTCGTTATAGGACATAGAATTGAATTACCTTAATCACACTACACATAGATTGACTTATTTTTCTTCCCATGCTTTTTCCTACGCTTCCAAAGTATCGGATGGTAATAAGAGTGTCAGGAAACATCTGACACCTCTATGCTCTACAGAGTGCCCTATCCTAGTCTTATTTCCGATCCTGACTGGACACACTTGGTTTACCCCAGTACAAATTAAAATTAACTAGCAATAATCAAATTTTATGATTGCATAATCATGATCAAATCATAAATAATTCAAATATTATATTAATAACACATAAACTTTTGAGAGGTCATACAACTATGAAAAATAATCATCTGCTCACTTAACAAATTACTAGCAGTCATACAAACAGAATTTTAATGGGGAGAATTCAAATTAAAATCTGATCAAAATGCAAAATCTTAAATAGTTTTGAAAATATGCATCTTAGCTGAATATCACTGTCCTTCGTGCATTTCTACCTAGGATCATTTTAACTACTTTAATCATTAGACAATAGATCACAGTTTCAAAATATGGTATTTTGTGTTTCCTTTTACCATTGGACACTTTCAAGTAGAAAATTAGCTGTTCAGCTGAGGAAAAAAAAAGAAGGAATATGGCTTATTTCTTTCATTTTTTGGTGAAAAACTTCAAAATTGCCCCAACTTTCAACAAAAAAAATGAAACAAGAGACAAAAAGAAAGGAATAGAAAGATCATAAATTTTTTAGTTTGTTTTTGTTAAAAAAGATCTTTTTGCATTGTTTTTTAGAAAAGGATTATTTAAAACATTTATTTATATATTTAAAGAAAATGAGCATCTTTTAAAAGTAATTCCAATAAAAACTTCAAATATATAAATGTATTACTGCACAAACTGAGTGCACAGAGATCCAATCTATATCCATTTATATCCAAGCCTAAGACTATACTCAACAAACAGCTGGCAGAAGACGATTTGTTTAACACCCAGCTAAGGGGTTCACAGGTTGAAATCACAGCTGTAAAAATTAGATGCGGTATTCTCAAGTTAAGAAGCTATGACAAAAATGGGTTTCTAATGTATACCCAGAAGACTACTTTAAGGTTTGAAACTGTAAAATTCACTGACACCGACAGCAGTGAGCAAGAATTCTAAGATGGAGAATGAAATACCAGTTATATGATAAATAAACAAGAGTACAATCTGGTAATTATTTCTGGATGGAATCTTTAAAAAACTGAGTAAATAGTTTAAAGAGGCTTTTTTTTGGTAAAGACAGAGATTTTTGTGGGTTTTTTAAAATATATATTCTGAAGAGCTTTTTCTCAATTTAAAGTATGACTCACTGATTAGCTTGATATGTTGGTATTTAGTTGCAGAAAATATTTTTCCAAAATATCAGAGAAAGCTTCACTGGAACTAGATGTCATACAAGGTTAAAGTTACAGCAAGGTAACTTTAAAGGAGAAGCAAAGTCCACAGCTGCTAAATGTTTTCATGAGAAGACACAAGAATATATTTTTGCAACTTCAAAGATTATTCTGTGTATTTTCAAGATAACCAAGAGTATGAAAAAGCAGCAATGAAAGAGTGCACCGTTTCAGGTAAATTGCCTGCTGTTGCCTTCTGAGACTTAAGTTTTCTGCCCTTTTCCCTCCTCTCAAGGATGTACTCCAATAGTTACAGACAACTTACAACAGTGTACTTTAAAGATCAAGACCTTCAGTAATTTTTCCTACTTTTTAATTTGTACAATACAAAACTTGATCTCAAAAAAATAAAAATAACCACACAGTGGTTCACAAGCATTAAGCTATCTACCAGTCCTTATTCAAATATTCTTAGTGTGCATATAAACCTTGGGTTTATCCCTTTTATTGACTGGCATTTCCTGTAGCTAACATTTGTGCCTCTACAAGATGTTGTGCCTGCTGGTCCTCTGAAATCTCAACTCTCACCAAACCTTGTTTGTTCAGGTCCTTTCACAACTTTACAAACCCTAAATCTTTTACCTCTTTCTTTTGTTCCTCTTTTAAGAGATTTTACTGTTTCTTGCAGCTTACAAATTACTGATGTGCATCAGAACTCCAACCACTTTGTAAACAGAGGTGGGCTCCAGTAGAGTGCCATCAGCAACTCATAAAGCCTCCCAGACTCCACTGCTGTATTTAAAAAAGCCTGTCCTCACAAAAAGCAAGATCCAGTAAGAGACATAGTTAGTTTGGTCCTAATTCTCATACTGAAAGATTTCAATTAGTTCAATACTATAGTTTTTACTAACTCTTTCTTTCAAGTATCATTGACTCTCAAAGCACTTCACTGAGTTGCAGATCAGCAAAGAGTGTTTAGAAATTAGGGTAAATACAATGGCGGTGATACTGCCCAACATTCTGAAGCCTTTGTCATGAACAACAGATATTTTAGTACTACAGTAGTATCAAGAAATAAAAGAAAAAATACTGCATTCTACCAGAGGGAGTGGGAAAAAACCAGGATGTGGTAGAGGGCAAGACCCACTGTAACAGCTAAAGCACCACGTATTTGTGTGCAGGTCTGGATGGAGATGTGATGTGTATGATAGGGCTGTGGCTCAGTGATGTCACTTGCACGTACAGCAGTTAGTGGGACAAGAGAATTATTGCCACCACCACCTTGGCGACTGCCACAAATGCCCCCTTCAATCCTCTTCACAGCAATCAAGCATGAACTGAAAAGTATCTTGTGCCACAGCATGGGCAAAGGCATACGGCAAGCCATCACAAGAAATGGCATCTGGGAATATTTAATTGCTTGTGAAATTTTAAACAACACGAGCACAAACCTATCTCCACAAGACAACCAGTAAAAAGGTAGCACAGAGGCATTCTGAAAACAGAATGAGCTATTATTATTTCCCCCCTGGCAGCTATCAGGTTTCAGAAAGACTCAAGGACTCCCTGTGACCCCAGAATGTGCTTTAAAGTTTGTTTAGTGGCTTTTCTGTGGTTATACAGAAATAGTCCACTTTTGGAACAACCAGCTTCAGCAATGAGCATGCACACACACCCACACCTACATCCAGTCATTGCTGGTTTCCCTCATTACTCTGAAAGGAGGGAGTGCTCATTAATGATTTAGCCATTTCTTCTGACAGACAAACCTTTGGGGGATCTCAGTGATGAGTGTTAACTGTAAGGTGGCTACCAGGCACCCTGGGGGTCTCCTGGAGCTAACCTGTGCTGAACAATGCTTTCCATCAAAAACCAGACAGATTTGGTCACTATTACTCACAGGCGCCTGCAGGCAGGCAGGCTTCATTCTGTTCAAGCTCTTTCAGGACAAAAATGTTCATAAATGTAGGGCTCTCAAGTATTTTTTTGTTAAAGACAGACTGCCATTTAGCATCTGTGATAGACTGGCATATTAAATATTTCAGTTATTTGCAAACCCCTCTTTGTAGCTCAGTGTTCCTGGTCTTTGCCTGGACTGGAGTGGTTCTGCTGCTCCTGGCATTTTTTGTGTGGAAGTTCTGGGTCATCTCTGCTCTGACATATTTGAGAGCTTGTGGGCAGAACACCAGGCTTCCACCAAATTACTGACAGAACTGGGGTAATCAAATTGGAGAATTTCTAGCTTCCATTTCCAGATCTAAAGCATTTAGTCTTTCTGATTGTATCTCCTTGCTGCATGAATACTTAATAATTAAATTACTGAAACAAATTGGTCTGAAGATGATGATGTCAAATGCAGCATTTTAGAATTTCAAGCAAGTTTACTATAAAATAAATCTCTACCTAATGTTTAATCTCATTTTTTCCACCTGATTTTACATTTAATTTACTCAATAATTAGTATTTCTAAAGTTCTTCTGGTTACAACAGAAATATCAACCATCTGCCTATTCACTGTAGAAGTACCAGTTCTCCCAGGAGACACCTCTTTCCTATGGTATATGATGACAGATAGTCCCAATGAATACTGATGGAAAGGGCTGAGTGTAGGGCTCAATAATAACAAGTTTTAATATTTTAATATCAGTATAAGTATCATTAACGGAACAGCATGCAAGAATTGCTGGCATGACGTAACAAAGTCTATTTTATAAAACACAGGCAAAGGCCAGCTGCAAATAAGGAACAATAAGGAACAGCATTTTTTACTCCATCAGTCAAGGAACCGTAAGACAGCTCAAGGTCAAAATTTTTGATATCTGAAGTTGAGTAAAACAAACTCTATCCAGACTTCTTATTCTTACTTGCACTTACAAGTAATCTTTATTGATGCTTTTGCTGTTCAGCATGTGTCAATAGTATTATCAAAGGAATGTCACCAGCATCTCAAAAGCATCGCTTGAGTTACAACTGGCAAAAGTAATTCTAAGCCCATGGTCAAAAAAGACCAAAGACAAAGAAAGCAAGGTAGTTGTTGTAACTCAGTATGAAGGTAACTTAACAGAAATATTCACTGGGAGTTCCAACCTCCAAATGAAATAAGTTCTATTTCAGTGTTACAATTTTGTTTTTCTGAATACTTCCAAACACTCCAGAAAACAATAAAGAAACAGAAAAAAATGTATTGCTTTTAATTACCCCAAAGTTTTAGATATAGAAAGGTATTGTAAAAAAAATATACTTTCATGTTGAAACCTGGTATATGAATTCAGTAGAGAATAGTGAGATTTTATAGTTCACTTTAGAAAAACAAAGCAAATCCCACCCAAACCCCAAACTCAAAACACAGATGGGACACGCTGACACAATTATAACAAGTTACCAGATGTGGTACTCAATGGCAAGCATTACTGATTCAATTTATCATCTAAATAACTTATTTGCCAAGTTCCAGTCCTTGAAGCCCCTGAAAGACTGCCTACCCTGCAAGCAAAGCGCCTGGCGGGCAGCCCGAGTCAGGCTCTGCTGCTGCAGGCACACTGCTGAGATTTTAAAGCTAGTTCATTTATTGCTTCTACCACACAGCAGTCCCTGAGCCTTACAGAGTCTGCCAAACTGTCGCTGTGCAGAAACAATTTTCCATAGAGCTGTTAAAACCTTAACATCACAATCAACCACATATTTCAATGGGAAGTGAAGAGAGAAAAAAATATTTATCCTTCTGAAATTTCCACTGAAATCAAAAGGGAAGTGTGTGGGGGTAAAAATAATTTTCTAATTTGCTTTTTTTGCTGAACCTGAGACAAAAAAACTGTAAGGACAAGGACTTTAAAATATAGGTCAATATTACATGTATTAGCATACCTTTTTTAGCACTTCCCTGCTCTATATAATTTCTAGTTATAGACATACATATAAAGTATAATTTTAATAGTTCTAACAATAACCTTTTGGCCACCTTAACCTTCCATCTGAAGTACTGAACTGTTACATTCAATTTCTGTAACAGAAATTTAGACACGAATATTACATTTTAACTATTGCCAGAAACTGTCTTTCTGCCATTACAACTGAAATCTATTGAGACTAAAATTTAATTACGTTCATTGTTTTAAATAGATCATGGAAGAGTATTTTTAAAAAGGAGCTTCTCCCTGATTCCAGTAGGTGGCAATAGCTCTGCCCTAAAAAGCTCGGAGAAACTGGTGCTTCAGAAGGGGAATGAACCACGACAACCCTGCTCACACATGCTGGACTGGTGAGGCTCTGAATTAAATCAACCAACAAAGCTATCAAAAGAATGATTCCTCCACTGTCAACCCTAAAATTCACTGGAAATCATTAATGTCATAATTAAAAAATGGACCCCCAAGGAGATTTAAATAATACTCTAAGACCACTTATTATAAGATAATTATTTCATGCCTGATTTGTGAGAGTGAGCACTTAATGTAGTGTTGCTCTGCTTTGATTTGTGCATGCAAGTGCAATACCTATGCCAAATCTAAGGAATTTTATAAACCACAGAAATGTTAAGTGTTTACACTATCTCTAGTTTATGGTATCCAATGTTTATAAATGTCAGTGTCTTCATTGTTAGATGAAACTCAAAGTTTTGGATATGGCAGTAGAAGAACTCAACAGAAATCAAAGTAATCATCTATTTTCCATGGCCTCTGACAACTTAAAAGAATTTGACATAAATAGGTGTTTTTTAACAATAGTTATTTTGCCAAGAAAATATGCTAAATGGGAACATACATCATCTGAATCACAGGTCTGAATAACTAAATAATCATGCAGAAACTCAAACTTATCTCTCATTATCATCTGTGCTAAAGTGACAGCTGTGGAAAGCCACAGGAAAAAAGAAAATCTATACATCCTACAAGCAAGAAGAAATGCCCAAGTGCTGCTGTTCTGAAGTACGACCTGGGATCTAACAGGCTGCCTATTTCCTAGCCTGTACTAACTGATGAGCCAAGTTAAAATAAGGTCACAACTTTAAATCAAATGAATCAATAATTCCAGTTCATCTTGTGCCAGTGAGGGATTGATGTTACTGCCTCCATTCTCAAGGAAATGAACCACACATGCAGATAGCACATACAATAATTTATATGAATTAAACTCATCAAACATGTTGAATTATTCAACAGTCCTAATGCAGAAATGTGTTCATTTATTTTGCCTGAAAAAAAAAAAAACCCTGAAAAATTCATCCTTTTAAGAAGGGAAGATATCACAATGTTATTCTATCAGACAATGTGATTATTGAAGAGTTACTTGTTATGGAATAAAGATGTCTAAGATTTAGATAAGGGATGCTGTTAAAGGTACAAGCTGCGGTACAGAGGACTAGGATTGACCCTGCTTAATGTTCTTTATCAATAAAAATCCTCAACCACATGTACCTTTCAAAAATATTTTCTGCCTGCAAAACAGAAAATTTCAGTTTAGTAAATCCATTTCAGAGTGTAAAAACCTAAAGGAATTTGCTGAGCCAATTTTGACTGAGGATTTTTATTTAAATCTCAACTTCAGAGTCAATAACCAAATACACAAGAAAAAAAACCTATCGGAAATGCTCCCAAATATGAGTCAGTTCCTTTTGCTTTGGCTCCAAGGCAAAAGGGGAAATCCCCAGCTCTCTCCCAGCAGTAGCTCCCTGCATGCTCATGCTCTCTGGTGAAGCATCCTCCTCTGTCCCTCGTGCTGATTCCCTTGGCCGAGCAGAGTGTCAGGGCCATGCTCTGTCCTGCTGCGACACCACCCCGGGGAACCCCCTTGGCGAGGAGTGGACATCTTTCAATCTGTCCCTAAAAAGATGAGCAGCTGAAGAAGCTAATTAGCAGCAGGTTCCTATGGGCAATAAATGACTCTCTTCTCCAATATACATTTCATAAGAGAGAGACAGAAAACCTGCAGGAATTATCCACATACTCTAAGTACACTGACAAGAGACTGCCAGTTCTCTCATACATGTTGGCATTTTTCCCCTTCACTTTCCTATCTATCTCCTTTGTCAACTTGAACCAAACATGCTTTTTAAACGGGAAATGAGTATTTTCCTTCTAGTCCCATCTCAGCTGACCAGAGAATGACTGAAATAAGCAGAAAGCTTGCTCCTTCAACAGGATGTAAATTCAAATTTTAAACACCACAGCATCTTCTTTCTTCCTTGGACCACTTTTAAGTGGTGAAGAGCAGTGACTTTTTCTATTTAAATAACACAATTTTTCCGACACAAACCAGCATTTGGGAATGTTTTAGCTCACAGGCCACTTTTGCTTTTCTATTCCAGCTACCTCAGTGCTACAGCATCTGAAGTAGTTGTTACAACAAGTAACACAAATAGCAGTCAGCATCTGTCTCTTCATCATTCTCTACCAAAATGCCTTTTAAATAGTAACTTAGAGTAAGATCTGAAAGCAGTATTCAGCAGCAAAGTGCAATACAAATGAACAGGTAAAGAACAAAAGTACTAAAGATGTTTCAAACTAACCAGTCCTGCTTTAAAATCCCATTTTGTGCTGGGTGTCTCCAACAAATAAATTTTGTCTTCAGCATATAAACTAAACATTTCCAGAGTCAGAATACATTCACTTCATAACAGAACTGACTAAGAGTATATTTTGCCCTTCCTTTCAAGCATCCAGAATTTGCCACTGGTTGAGTAGATACAATGAGTTAGAGCAATTATAGTAATTCCTAAGTAATTACCCTAAAGGAATGTAAATAGTTTTAGTTTAGATTATCATGTTGCTCTGCTCATTATTTTAAACTCAAAATGCATACAGAATATACAAAGGACCATAATTCCTCAGGCATTAGATTCAGTAAAAAATAAAGTAATAAAAAAATATTTCCCTCCCTTGAACATTAAAAAAAATAATGAAGAGACTGTAGCTTCTGTTAAAGTTACAACAAAATTCCACCCTCAATTTAAACTGTTTAAGTACATATACAGATTTAATCATCATAAGATCTCTTTAAGCATTTAAAAATATGGTAATCAGGCCTACCATGAAATAATTTCTTTTTGAAGGAACTTAAAATGTGATGTCTCAAAGATTTCAGCAGGAAGAGTGGCTGAAAGGATCAGAACATTAAAATTGCACTTATTTTGCTTCCTACTCCTGCATCACCCACAACACGTACACATCATACAATAACACAATTGAGGACAGAATATTCTGCATCACTTTATCCTTCTATTCTTCCTATTTGCTCTTACCAGTTAGCAGAGATGGCATTAAAATGTGCATACCTTATTTCTTAAGTTCCTCTTCTACCTCTCTAGCTCTCCAGAATCGTACCAGTATATGTAACCATTAGACTGTGATTACATTTTCTAGCATCTTCCTCCCAGAAAAGACCTTGTGCCTTAGATTTTAGGCTGACAAAGACTGCAATTTGTTTCAGATCTTTTTTTCATTTCTGTTTTTGGGCACCTCACTAACATATATTACATATTATTATGCTGAAGTACATACTCCTCATCAAACAGGGCAAATAGCATTCTGTCCTGCCACCCAGCTACTCCAGGTTTCCATACTTACTGGCAATGGTGAAGATAATAAAAATTCAATTCTATTTGAAACCGCATATATTTTAGTTTTCTTTCCTAAATCATCCAAGAGAGGAGAGGTGGGAGGATTTTATATTCTAGTTCCTACTGAAGTGATGAATATTTCAATTTAGTAAACATTTAGCATATTGTCCAGAAAGAAATTTCTCTAAGACTACTGGTGATAACCACAGCTCGTCTGAGCGCTGCTGATATACATGCAGATGTAAATATTCTGTAGATCCTGCTACCTCTACTACCTTTCTACTAATGTGAGAACCATATTCCTACGTATAATCTTCATCTATTGATATGAAGACTAAGTAAGAGAAATACTAGTTTCTCCTTTAATTGTTGTTGAATTAAGCAACACTTTTCAATGCAGGCCCATGTAGAAAGATTCCATATCATCATTTCAGTAGTAAAATCTTCTACCAATACTTCCTGCATGACAAAACAAGCAAGGTCTACCTGTGGACAGAGGAGTACTTCATTCCTGGAAGGCTGCTCTGGTGCTAGCCTTTCCGTGGTAACAGGAAAGGTCTATATACCCATTCCCCATGACGTACTGAAAATAGATTCTCAGTCTTTAAATGTGTGAATACACACATACAATTTTTTGGCATTAGTAAAGCAGTCACAGCAACTTTCACAAATGTACTTGTCACATTGCAAAGGCATCTTCTTTATAAGACAGTGAGTAGCAAAACAAGTGTAATGAACTTATGTCTGTCTGTATTTATGAGCGGCAAAAGGAACCTGACATTTCTAGAAAAATCTAATGTTGCTACAAAGAAAAAAGTATTCTAATCATTTTAGCAGTCTCATCTGCTATGCATTAGACAACAGGCAGCACTGTATGAATGTAAAGTTCCCCAGAATACTCCTGAGGCTGTGACAGACACTGGCATCTCCCCCATAGGACATAAACCAGGCTGTTGCCTGGGAATCCAGCTAATGAACTCAACTC
>JANZLQ010000005.1:16290933-16308659 GCA_026212715.1 Elanus axillaris | reverse complement strand
GGAGCGGGGGAAGAGTGTGATGAGTCCTGCCCCTGAGGAGGATGAAGTGGCAGAGACAACCTGTGATGAGCTGACCTTAACCTCCATTCCCCATCCCCCTGTGCTGCTGCGGGGGGTAGGTGGAGAATCCGGGAGTGAAGTTGTGCCCGGGAAGAAGGGAGGGGTGGAGGGAAGGTGTTTTGAGGTTTAGTTTTATTTCTCATTACCATACTCTGGTTGATTGGCAAAAAATTGAGTTAATTTTCCCCAAGCTGAGTCTGTTTTGCCCATGATGGTAACTGGTGAGTGATCTCTCCCATCCTTATCTCGACCCACAAGCCCTTTGTTATATTTTCTCTCCCCTGTCCAGATGAGGAGGGGGGAGTGATAGAACGGCTTTGGTGGGCACCTGGCATACAGCCAGGGTCAACCCACTACAATAAGAAAGCCCAATCCACCACACAAACCTTTGCCTGTTTCCCAAGTATGTTTATGGCATGTGGGTGGCATAGATGAATTATGCCGTGGAGGTTTCATCAGCAGTAATTACACATTTTATCAGCAGTAATTATATAATTCCCTTGTGGCACTGAACCATTCTAAACTCTAATCCAAGCCCTAATAATTATTAAAGTATTGATAAAGCCTTTACATGATCTTGTTCCAACTCATAAACCCATTCAATACTTCAGAAAACTTGAAGATTGCTGTGGCTTCATAGGGAATCTTTGTGCTGCTTAAGAAAAAGAGGTGTTATGTATTTTGAAGTTGCATTGGGACTTGTCTATGAATGCACACATTTTTACACCCCAAATGCAACGTATGGCATGACAACGCTTTTAAACATAGGAACACAGAAATCTGTGGCCACAAACCATGGTTTTGAGAATTTGAACTTTTCACATTTTTATCATTTTAGCTTATTGAGCTGAGTAACTCAGTTTATTTAGTAGGCCAGTATTAAAAGTGTGGTTTAATTAAAGCATTTAAAAAGAAAATTGATTCAGAGGGCTTTAAGTGTATACCTAGGAAATGTGCCACTTCAAATGAATGAAGACATAAAGGAAAAGTAATTTTCCTAATTGCTAGTGCACTTTTGCCATACTTTTAAGTGGCAGACTACACCAAACGGGCTGCACAATTTAGGGTCAAGGCTTTTTTTTATAACAGTTGCTGGAATGTAATCACCTTTTCTGACAATGCCAAGTTATTTTTGTCTTTCAGAACATCCTAAGAGTAACATTTTAAGCAAAAGCATTCTCAATAGCGTAAAGTATGCCGTCAGTACAGCACAAGACCAGAAAATCTTGAAGTAACATACCTGCCCCAAGCTGCTTTCATTGTAGAATCTTTATCAACAGGAATGCATGAGGATTCAACAACACTTGATTTATTCAATTTGTAGCACAGACCACAGTCTGGATCTAACATACATCCATTACAGTAACTGAAAGAGAAAGAAAGAAAGAAATACTTAAGCAACAGTCTATTCATTTGTACATGTCAAAACCAACAGCATCTCCTAATCAATCTTGGGATGCACATAGTCAAGTTGTCAGTAGTGGAGACAAGATAATAGAAACTGCCCAAAACCTAATACAGACTGCTTTTGCCTTCTTCTGTACCACATTTTAGTGGCCCAGTTGCAAATCTCCCAGTGACACCTGATCAGGCTGTAGGACAATTCACTCATGGAATGAATTTCAATTTAAAAAATACAGATTGGGGTTGAAGATAAAGAATCATACATCATACCTAATAACCAAACTAGGATTTGGGTACAAAGGAATATGGGAGTCAGTCTGAGATCACAATAGCATGTGTCCCCATGTGGGAACTCAGTGCCTGGATGGAGTCAATAACTCAGTGGAGCCAATTCACATACAGGCATCTAGTGCCCCAAAATATCCTGCCTGCCCTTCACCTGTCACTGCAGAGCATGCAGTGCTCTTGCAGTTCATTCCCACGCATCACAGTTGCCAGCTATGTACAGGTATCTCTGACTTCTTGGGGAGTCTCAAAGAGAAAGAGATGCTTACATTTAGGCAAAGTTTCCTCAATGTAATCTTGCAAGCTATCCAGGAGACTAGACAGTAAAACTGTTCTCCAGACTCCACTGGTTGCACTGATCACATCCCCACTGACTACTGGGAAATTAGATGCAAAGTGCCCTACAGATACTTCACTTAGGTGTTTGTCTAAAACCTGCCCCTAAGAACAAACTGAGTGGGATCTGGGCATGTGAGTTATGAAGGTATTCCAAACCCCTTCATGCAGTGCAAGTTATCTGAAAACTTCTGGCACAAGCTTCCCCAGATCTCGCAAATGCTCAAGACCATTGCTATTGTGGTTAAACTACCCAGGTGTTTATCTTCCCCAGAAGCCATCTCAGATCCAGAGACACATTCTCATCAGTAAAGCCCCTAATATATTCTAAGAGATAACTTTGGGAGTTAAAAATAGGAGAATGGAAAACCGTACAACATGGAATAAGTCTGGAAATTTGAAATTAAAATTAAACGTTGAAATGTAACATCTGGAAATGTATAATTAAAGTGGCCAAAATAGCTTCAACATATACCCCTGTAACAACAAAACCAAGGAAATAATCCTTTCTGAGCGTGTATCCTTATCATAATGATGACTTAGTGAATGAAGAAATAATCTGCTTAAATTACTATACCATGATGAGAAAAAAAGTAAAAGTAACCATATAACAAAGTCCCAAGATCAGTAAAGCAGATCATATGGATTTAAAAAGTCTGAAAGTACACATTTAAAATCTAGTCATTCAAACTTTTCTTACTATGATGTTTCTAAAAGAGTTATAAGGTCTGTTAATATAGTAGTTGGCAAAAAAGAGGGCTGAGAAAGCATTAAAAACAATTTCCTACTTCTCCCACGTTTCAGAAATTTGCACTCTTTGTTATTGTGTGCTTTATAAATTATCAAATTATTGCAGAATTTCCAAGTTGTCTACTTTTTAGAAAATAAATCTATAAAGTAGACCATCCACTTGGTTAACTGATAGGTCAAATTCAGGTTTGAGGAGCATTCTTTTTTTAATTTTAGGAAAGCTGCATTAAATCAGCTCTTAATAAACTGCAGAAAATATTTTTACAATGGAGATGAAACGAAACTTTCAGGTAGAAGTCAATCATCTAAC
The DNA here is from genome assembly GCA_026212715.1 of Elanus axillaris. Taxonomy (NCBI): domain Eukaryota; kingdom Metazoa; phylum Chordata; class Aves; order Accipitriformes; family Accipitridae; genus Elanus; species Elanus axillaris. The sequence continues at coordinate 16,305,514 of JANZLQ010000005.1, read as the reverse complement.
TGTAGTAAACATATATTCTCTTGCACAGATAAATGAGAAAATCATAACTCTGCAATTACCAATTATGAAAGGAAAGGAAAATTCCAGTATTACATTAGAGACCTAGCTACATTTTGTTAATATTAACTTTTTGTTAATATTAGGACAGCAATGGGCAGCAACCAAAACAATTGACAAGAACAGAAAACTGCAGAACAATAAAAACATTTTTATAAATCATAACTGGGTTTAAGTATGTAATAATAATATTAAGAATAATTAAAAAATTATAGCAACTCCTAGTGAAAAGAATCCTATGATATCGAACAGGATGCTGACATATGATTTTCAAATTGTAGAACATCTTCCACTCAACTTACTTTGTATATCAAAGTACCTTTTAACAACATGAATTTCTAAAAAGACTCAGGGTGCTAGCCCACCCAGCATGGCATCCTGGTAGAGAAAACAGCCATTTCCAAATATTACATGCTATCAAGCGCAGCAGTGGATTTTTAAGTCAACTATATGCAAATTATATCCAATGTGAACACCATGTGCAAAATTTAACACATTAAAGTGGACTTTAGGCAACAACTCTCTTTGGAAAATTTCAGGATTCAAGGTTTCTCTAGATTTATTCCTTTTAGGTTTTACTTCAAGCAGAAATATAGTAAAATACCCAACACCAGCCAGCAAGACACAGGAATGCAGAGGAATGACAATTATGCACAGAGATGAGTGTCATTGTTATAGTGTTGCCAGCAGAGGACAGGACGGGGACTGAACACCTCGTCATTTCCCTCAATGTCCTTACAAAAATTGATGCACAAGATGAATGACAGAACTGGACTGTGTATTGTCTGTTCTGTCCTATGAGGCTCGCTCTATGGGTAACTCCACATAACCTCATATGGCATTGGGTATCAGTAACCAGTCAATTGGGAAGCAGAAAGTATTTTATTTATTATTCCCTCCCCATCTAGCAGTCCAGAAAAAAATTTGAGAAATTTGATCACTGAGTCTAGTGTCTGCCTACATGGCTGTTAATTCCGCTGTTCCTCGGGCTTTATTCGGTATGCACAACTGTGCCTTCTAGTTGGCATTCAACATAATAAAGGCTTCTGGATTTCATGTCATGCCAAATGTCAGAGGTTATAGTTACTCATAACAGTTTAAATAATTTAAAATTATTATTTTCCACAGCTTGGTTATTTTCCACAGTTTTTCTGAAGCTTGTATTTCAGGTTGAAAAGTTAAATATTTTAAACCCCTTTACCTTTGGGTTAGGATTTTCTGCCATTAGTTATATAGTGAGATCATACAATCAGGCTTTGACTTTAGATTTTAGAGACAAGACCAATTTATGTCAGAGGAAACCCAGAAATTCAATGTATAAGACTTAAAGTCCTTTCAAATCTAACTCCCAGCAGACTTAGGATAGGTGGTTGCTATTCAGACCATCTAGCATCTTTTGTGCCCTGTTTTATCACCGCTATAAAATTTTTATGTTGACTTTGATGAGGTAAGTAGTCATTGCTTTTTCCAAGACTAAGATGGATGTTTTTTTCCTCCAAAATCCCAACATATACACATTACAACTGTTTCATAACACATTAAAGAAATCTGTATCAGTTAATAAAGACTAATGATCACTGAAGATGCAGCATGAAATAAGCAAGGAAGATTTTTTTTTTAAAGAAGCAATAAAAAATAAAATATACAATAAATATACAGTATTTACAGGCTTATGCTATTCTTCACTCTGGCCCCATTACTATTTGTTAAACAAAAATATTTAAACAATTTGAAATTGAGCACATATTCTTACACATGTTCATAATGATATAAATAAATGAGGACACACAATAATCTAGGGAAATAAATACAGAATACTTACTGACATGAAACTACAGAGCTCCTTCCTGTCCTCAAATATCCCTTCTTATCAGCCCTACCCAGATACACCCAAATGTATGTCAGAGTATAAATCTATAAAAATACTGACGCTTCTTCAAATCTATACCACAGATCAGTTATGGCTTGAAAGCTCTATACCAGAACATTCCAGGATGTCTATGCAGGAAAGGAAATTTGCATCCAATTATAAATGGGAAATGTCTTTCCTGTACTTTATCATGAAATATTTACAGCTGTGCTAAGGTTCTGAGCTAGTGCCTTGGAAAAAGGTTCCTCCATGAAAAGCCAGCTGAGAATTCCCAGGCAGGATGATTCTCAATCAGACTGACAACTCATCAAGATTGAAATACCTGAGAGAGATGATTTGATTTTGATGAAACCAGGCAGCATTACAGCAGAAAGGTTTTGCAGTATGCCTATTTCCCTCCCTGCTCACCAGCTGGGCTCCTAGGCAACCCAATAAGAAGGCAAGTGTCTAGACTTCAGATGCTTCAGCCTATGTAGCAGAATACCAACAACCAGGAATGTAAGGCTCCAGAATTCCAAAGATGCCCAGCTTCTTTGCAGCTCAGTGGCATGAAGCCTACAGAACAAGTCTCAGTAGCATGGCCCCTCAGTTTATTAGGACCTGCCACAGAATGGGATTTCAGGGTTCCTGCTTCCCTGTCAGAGCACGTTTACTGACAAGCTGACAGACCATTAGGAGACTAGATATCCCCAAACCTGCAATTCCCCACTCCAATTCTGCCAACACAGTCAAGGCTTCCATGCTCTTAAGTCCTCTTCATCTGACCAAATGGGAATATCTGACATCCAGAAAGCCTAACTTCAAGGTCCCTTGCTAGCAGTTTCTTGCCAGCCTGAGCACCACCAGCTTTCAGGATACTCTGCTCTGGAGCAGCCTGCCTGATCAACTGCTCCTGAGGTTACAGGTTGATTCCAAAGAGCACAATGCCTCCCCCTTTCACAGAGAACTTAAAGTACGTAGATGAAGTATTAATTGGCTAGCTGTGTATATTTTTCTTGATACCAAAATTACTGTTTTCTTTCTTCCTGAGTAGTCTACCAGCCTCTAGTGCAGTCTCTAAAAAGATTGAATAAAATCTCTGACCTGCTAATTGACCCTCCAGATGCCAATGAAAGGTTCAGAATTGCTTCTTCCCCTGCTTTTGCTCCACTGCTTAGAATGCTCCATACTTATATTTGGTTTGTGATAACATTTTGTGCTTTAAATATGTAAAATGACTTTGTAAGTAATGACTTTCTACAATTCTCAGGAGTCTCTTAATTTGAGCTGCAATTTGTACCTTGCCACTTTTTGTTGAGTGATTAGCAGTAAAAGACCTTTACCCAGTGCCCTTGCTCTGCAAGCACCATTTCTCTTTTTGCCAGATTATTTTGTCTTTTTCAAGCTGAACCTCAATTTCTGAATCGTTAATTTCAAAACATTTAATCAGTTTTCACTTCTGCCACATTTTAAGGAAATTTCAACTCTGCCTTCCATATCCTGTTATCCAATTATAAAACTATATTAATATGTTCTTATCATCCAGTTACAGAAATACAATAATATATTGTGGACTATGTAGTTCTTTTCCAGAACGTAACCCCTGGTTTCATAATATTCTATTACATAGGTAGCATGAACAGCCTCCCAGAGTAACAAAATGTCCATAAATACGAACATTTCTGGGGGATGGACTTTTTCCACTTGTTTTAGATTCATAAGTCTCACTAAGCACACGCTGCATGATCAGCCCTTGCATGTGAGGTAGCAGCTATATATGAAAATCTGATACACTCACAACATGCAAGACATTTTGCTCATGCCACATCTTCTTCACAGAATAAATTCCACCTTTGTAAGCTTGTTGAACCCACTGATCCTACTCTGCATGATGTCAGTATTCATATTGCTGAACACGGTTTTGCTCATAGAACTGTAAGAACAAAAAACATCTCGGGCAGGAAAGGCTTAATGTAGGGACAGGAGGGTCTTGCAATATCTACTGAGGATTAGCACATACCACCCAAAGAGAACACAAGCTGCAAATCACCTCAGGCTGGAAGGGAATGTCACTTTGATTGTGTTGCTTTCTACTCTTTCCAGCTTGCTGTTTGCCATACGGGAGACATGATTCTAGGCTAGGTGGATCTTTCATCCTAGCTGGTATGCCCTCAGGTTCACTCTTTGCTCTCAAGATCGGTTATGCACACAATCCTCTACCTCTCTTAGAATGTTAGAACGATGTGTAGTTGCTTTCCAGCTCCTTATAGCAAAACAACAGACTGAATCAAGCTTTCCTTGCTTCTGTGCTTGTATACTCCTATCTATAACCAGACAATGTCTCTTCCCTCCAGCAGCCTCAACTGAAAGAAAACAGCCATGATAGCTGAGCTGAGTATCACTGTTCAGAGCATGCCTACCCAACTGGACTCAACAAGGGACACTGGTAAATGATGAATCCAAACTAGAAAAACAGCCAAGATATTCAGCACAACAAAAATGTAAGGACTTTTGGACAAACATTGCAGCAGATTTATCAGCTCTGTCGACACGCTGGACATTGGTGCAGTTAGTTTTCAGCCAGCTACACAATTAAAGAGCTTAGTCTTTTTCTTGTAAATTACTTACTCCATTTTTATACACAAACTCATTTCAGTTAGGTACTAGGACCTTGTTTAGAACTGCCTGGTGCTTGAGGCTGAGGTCTTGTGCTGTTTGCATGTGCTTCACTGCACTTCAGGCACAAAATAAAGCACTTCCTTATATACTTCTGATGATTCCTATGTTGCTTCCAAAAGCTAACCATTAAATTCTAATTAAATATCACTGGCCAAGAATATAAGAGAAGATTTAGAGGAGTTAAAATGCATGGCAACTGCAAGATACCACTTCAACCTGTCATAGCTGTGACACAATAAAAACAATATTTAACAAAGAATGAGAAAAACTCACTTGGACTTCAAGAGCACTTTCCTGCAATAATAAGATACCAAACGATGGAAGTTTATTTGCTGAGATCTACTGGCAGTTCATTAGGTAACACATGTATCCACTCACTAATGTTCACAAGGAAAAGCTACCATTTATAATCACAGTACTCATACGCTACCTGCAGTTCTGTAATTTACCACACAGCTATTCCAACAGATCTAAATCACAGTTAGATTCAAGTATGATCAACCCTTCCTCATCTTCAAATCAGGCTCCTGCTCCATCTAGTCCACTGAGACTGTTCTTCAGTGACTCCTTCCTAGGTAAGTTTCAGACCAGTACTGAATCCTTATCCTTCTTGACATGCCAGCCATATACAAATGCATTAGCTCTCCTCAAACTTTCCTTAAACCCTCTTTTCCAAACACTTACATGCCTCAACTAAGCAACACAATTTATATAAACTCAGAGCAACTGTTTTTGGCTTCTTGGTGTTTGCTACTTCTGCTTTAGAACTGAAGAGGATCCTGATGGCTCATCCATTTCTCCTACCTATCATAGTCCTATAAAGGAAACTACTGTCTACAAACCTTGCTTTCCTTAAGTGCCTAGATCATCATGGCTACAACACTACTACTCTAAGCACCTTGACAGCAGACTGTGCTGGAATGCTGATACCACATGAAAAGTGTCCTGATGTAGTTGCACATAGGTATCAACTGTCTCTTGTCTTTGATGATCTTTTTTTCTGAATTTATATAGCCCCTAGCACAACAGCTTCCTGATTTATGCCTGGAACTGAGCAACAAAGACAATAAATAACAGAAACAACTGACTTACATGTACCTTTATTTTGAGCATAATGGCAATCTCCATAGAATACTTTGCTTTTAATACTACTCTTCCAAAGAGACCTTACATATAAATACTATACCTCCCACTTCTGGGCAGATCAGGTAGAAGCCTTGTTCAAACTTGATTAAAATCATCCTTGTGTGAATAAAACCTGCAGACCATATAAAGTATAACACCATCACTTTGGAAGATTTTACAAAATAATCTCCCAAGTATTGTTTTGGTTTTTGTTAAACACCAAAGTCTTAAAAGTATTAGTGGAGATGTGAAGTGTTAACAGGTTACTATACAAATATCACCTTGCTCCCTCAGTAATGCAGAGTTTGAATCAAAGACAAAGAAGTGGAAATGTTAACAGTGGTTACAGGGTCTGCATTACACTCACAGACATTATAGTTTAGGTAAGTAACTTTTCAGACCTTTGTGTTTAAACTGTCAAGAGGAGTTTTTCCTCATTCACATTAAAGATGCTTACTACACAGAACTGACATATTCCTTCCTACCCCTTATGATTTTAAATTAAATTACACGTTTTGATTGATAGGAGCAACACTCCAGCAAATGGAAAATTATTACCAAGTGACAAATCCATGTACTTCATAGATTTCAAGACTATGCTGAGGTCATTTTACAGTTCTACAGTGTAAACTATCAGAATTTTAACTACATTTCATCAGAGCTGGCAAAAGCATTCTCAAATATGTTTATCTCTTTGAATACTCATAATCTTCTGACCTTAATAGCAGAAAAACATAACTATATTTATTATCGTAATTCTCATTTATCAGAATGAGCAGTACCTCAGTCGCTTTGACAGTAGAAACATAAAATGAGAATCATCTTTTAAAAAATACTGGTTCTATGATACAGTGACAGTATGAAGAATACTGATGTCTAGCTTGCTGATAAACTGTCAATCAGTTAACAAAATGTACTTACTATGTGTATCCTAAGGCTATTAAATACAATAAAACCAGCTTCAGTCACTAGGTTAGCTGCATTTTTCAGGACTGATCACAAGGATATACTTTTTCTAAATTCATAAAAAAATATGTATTTCTGCCTATTAACCATGTTGTAAAATTGCTCTGTAAAAGTACTAAATATTGGAGCCTTCATCTCAGTGGTGAGTATTTGTACAATGAGCTTAGGAACATCAACCACGTGAGAGTGACTAATTCAAAGATGAACAACAGAGCTGTTGTGCACCCAGCACAGCTGGCACTGCCTGTATTATTTTAATCAAACTCTGAAGACAATCAGTTTAGGAAGGAACCTGAGAAAGTTCTTGTGCACAGGTATCATTTCCCTAGGATATGAGCCTCAGGGTTAACCTAAGCTCAATGTAGAAGTTACCATTTTCATACAGTAGCTGAAATGAAAAATATTGCTTAAGCAGAACAAGTTCACATTACGTCTTCTACAGCTGACCAAGTCTCAAGAAGTGCAGTAACAGACACATGAAGGAAAGGAGACAAAAAGACCAAGAACACAAGGCAACAGGACAATAGTTGTTTTCCAGAAATGGGTGAATGTCCCAGAGGAAGGTAGACTGGGACAGTCACACCTCTGATTCTTTAAAGACTGGGAAAAGGCAGTAGGGTAACTAGTGCATATGCCCTAACCTTGACCTCCTTCCAGAACGAGGCAAGTTCCCATCAAAAATGCGAACATGTTTAGAGAGTTTTGAGTAGTCAGAATAATAATAGACACTCACCCACTTCCACCTGTGAGGAAGCAAAGAGAATTTCAGCTTTCAGGGTGTCCTGCTGGGTTTGTGTTATTTCCATGATGTCCTTGTAAATGAGGATTACTTTTAATTTTTTTCACGGATTTACAGATTATTTTTTGGCTGTTGGTCAACTATAATATTATACATCTCTACACCAAATGAAAATATTTTACTTGATATTTGCAGCCTATCTTACAGGTTTGTTTTCTGCAAGCATGTACAGGTAACCTGTACCTCTCTTTGCACAGCATAGCTCTTTTAGAATGTAGGTGCTTTTCTGAATGAGGACAGTAACCATGTTCTTTATTTGCTAGTTTGTTCTATCTTCACTGTTATTCTAGCAGCAGGAAATAATCTGTTCAGAGGAATATGGATCTGCGGGAACAACAAACAGACTGTAGTAGCTCTAAAGCTTCGATAATGGACACCCCCACTTACTCTAACCCAATGGATGTGCAAACATTAAACGCATTTTTATGCTGCACAGTATCAGTGAAACTTCTGTCAGCAAATTACATTTTACTAATATTTTTATAACTTATAAATACATTTTGGCAAAGACAAATACAAGTTATATTTAGGAAACACCCCCATACTCTGAGATGGCCAAGCTGCAAACAGGTTAAGGCTCTAAGTGTACCTCACATCAGAGAAGCACTGCATCACCATTAGATGAAGACTATGAGCTACATTTGTGTAGGCACACATATTTAAATGTGGCTATGGTGGCTACATGGAAATGGCATTACATGTTTATCTTCTGAAGTCCTCCTGTCTTTTGCTTTTCTAAAACTCTGAGACCTCTTCAAGGCTTGCAAGATACAATGCTAAGCAATATGGGAGACCAGCAGTTAACACTGAAGCGAGCTAAAATATGGATTAAGAGCAAGAGACCACTGCCATTAAATTACTTTATTTTACTTTGATTTGGTATCTTACCTAACTATCCCTATAGTAACATTTGCTACCCTACATGGGTGGCTTTATGTACAGCTGCTTTAATGACATTATTCTTAGAGCAGCATAGAAAATATGCAAGACTGGCATTATGCAAAGTAGACTTTTACTTCCAAATCCTCAGGTTTGACAATCTCTTTGACCCAACTCCATAACTGCCATGGGGAAGACCTTCAGGGCCAAAAGGGAGAGAGGCAAGCCTCACAAGATACAGCCCAGCCTTTAGCTTTCCTTTGGTTTGCAGTCCTCACCACCTCTTCCTTCCAAGACCATGCAGGTTATGCTGTAGTTCTTCTAACTTGGACAGAATGGTGAAGACACCATCTACTTTCTAATGACAAAAACATTTTTTTGAAATTTCATTCAGCTTATTGACCATGTGCACAGAAAGCAGGCATACCTGTATCTTGAACAGCCACTTTTCCATGTCCAAATATAATGCATGGCTGTATGTCATCCCCTCCAGAAATAATTCAGATAAAGGAATAAATTAACGTATTTTCTCTGCGTGTAGCTATAGAAGCTTGGCAGAAAGGCACACTGAAATTAAGCTGCTCTGGAAACATCACTGGAGAAAAAATGTTTAAGGTTTTTTTCTTCCCTTGATCTGTGCTGAAAGCAAACAATATTTCTTGCGCTTACCACTCCCTCGGCTGAAGACACCTGGAATATTGAGGCTTCCTGGTATGGAGTCAGAGCCTGATATCACCTCCCATGATAAACACTAATATTCATGATGCTGAAGGAATATTCTTCCTCCAGCTCTAGTAAGGTCAGGGTTTGGTGATGTTTTAAAGCATGAAAATTGATATCCCAAATATAGTTTGAGTTACACAAGTGTGAAAGTTGTTATTAATCGTATAAATGACTGATTTTTTTACATCCTTTCACATAGTGGGTGTTGTAGCCCAATTCTGTGGGCAACTGCATGCATTTATTAGTTTCAGCTCTCCTGGTTTTTGTGTCTCTTCACCAAGGTATACTATCAGATTAAAATAGGAACAACTGAAGCTCTCTCATACATTGCTCATTATTTCACATCCCCCTCTACGTGTTCACTTTTATCTGTAAAATAAGAGAGCTCCTCCTATTTCAAAATATTCCCAAATGAAAATATTTCAATTCTTTTATTGCTCTTTTCTAAACCCTTTGAACTTCTATCATATCTGCTTTTGCTCACTTCATGTCAGAAACAGAAATTATGACAGATTAAAATATTCCTATAATTCATGAAACAACATGCCTTTACTAGAACTACCTGCTTTAATTTTTCATGCTTTTGCCCAGAAGTGCACAGTGAGCAAGCCACAGCGAGTCCAAATTTCCTTCCTGACTAGCTGTGGTTAACTGGAAAATGAAAACTGTGTCAATTTTTCATTACTTCTTAAGGTGGACTAGTCATATTTCTTCTACACAGTTGTATTGGGTTTCTGTGGCAAGGTTTTGGTAGCGGGGGGGCAGTTACAGGGGTGGCTTCTGTGAGAAGCTGCTGGAAGCTTCCCCTTTGTCCGACAGAGCCAATACCAGCCAGCTCTAAGATGGACCTGCTGCCGGTCAAGGCTAAGACAATCAGTGATAGTGGTAACGCCTCTGTGATAACATTTTAAGAAGGGAAAAAAATTTCTGCCAGCTAAAAATGAACATAAGAGCACTCACATGTGAATAAAAAACCCAAAATCTAGAAAAATACACATTCCTGACACCCCAGAAGTAATGTTACTTGAAACTATGATTGCACATGAAAGCGCATATTCTACCCACTACAGAAACAAAGGTTAAAAAAAATCACATTTATTTTAATTGTTAATTGGTCTGTAATTATCTGAAGATTATTTTTTTTTCCACTCTTGAAAACAAAATGCAAGGTACACATCTTCTTGAAGAGTTTACAGTTGTTACACATGACAAATCTACAAGTAGATGAAAAACAGACAGCATTTTTACAAATTACTTCTAAAATATTCTTAACTTTGTGTCTACTGGAAATTTCAGCAGGTGAGATGTAACAGAGGAGATCTCAAGTGTGGAGTTTGCCACTTAACCGCCTTATTTAGTCCAAGAAACTCCCAAGGATTAGTCGGAGCATTTAAGCAAAGAGTCTAATTTTCTCTATTGAGGGAAGTTAGGATTTTAACTTTAGGTATCTAGTTAGTTCCTTGTACCAGACTTTATGAATAATTGTATCTTACTCACACCAGGTTGTAAAATGCAGTTAACTGGAAACAACTTTCAAGAAGATTGGATGAATGATCATGAAATCTCACCTGTATTTTGTGCAGGTAGAGTTTTGATGTGAAGGATCTGGTGGATTAAGTGTGATTCTTGGCGAGACCTGAGCTGATAGCAAAAATCCCGAAGCTAGGATAATGAGTGCTACAGCAGTACCTAAAAATACAGATAAAGAACAATGTGATACTTTTTTTTCCAGAGCACATGAAATAATTCTCTATTGAACTGAACTATGCTTGGGAAAGCAAGGCACACAGCATTCACTAAGGAGTTGTGATGACAACCTAAGAAAAATACCCTTTGCTACATCCACATCTTGATTTCAGTTAGATGTTAAAATCAAGTGCATCAGGTTTAATGTCCAGATATTAAATTAATAGGTTGAGACTTTTTTTTTTTAATATATGGAATTGCAGACTGCATGAATGAATGGATATATTCTTTCTGGTGTTGAAAATAATGCTGTAAAGGTAAAATTTAATAGTGTCTTTGAAATCTCCATACTTCTTCCCACTCCTATACCCAGACTTGCAGGCTTTCCTGTAAAATAGGTAATATCATCAGCTTTCTCATTGACTCTACTTCCCTTTGTGAAATGAGAGAAATTTGACTTTTCATAAAAACACCATCAGAAAGCCCAACTGCAATTTCTGATTTTGTTTCAAAGAGCACACATAACATCTGCTAGGGAAGAGTTCCCTTCCACCTCTTTGCTCCTGTCCCCCCCCAGATTTCTTGTGCACAAGCTGGGCAAAATGACGAGAGGGAAGATGGCAAAAAAGGTTTATACTTCGTGCAACAGGCCATTACTACAACATAATTCATAATTTTACTACCCTATTTGTCACACACACACAATATGTTGTATCATTTTATTGAAAATCAATATACTTTGCTATTCATGAGACTACTGCAGCTATCCCAAATTCAGACTTACAAAACCTTTACAACCTGCTACTCAACAAAGCATTGAGTTTTATGTTGTATAAAATACCCCATATACATATTTGTATGCTCACTATTTATGTGGCATGTTTTATTTGAGAAGTCACATATAACATGTATAGCCTGATCTAAAAATACAAAACTATTAATAACATTATTTGTGAGTTAGTTACTAATGATCTAATAACATTATCCTTAACATACAAAACCAGACTTACAATCCACTGAAGCACATCCCAGCTGGAAGGCATCTACAAGTGTGCAGTGATATAGCTTAAAGGTTGAGGACAAACGAAGGACACTGTATTCAATTCCAAATACTCCTCATCATCCCTTTGCTCTATATGTTAGAAGGACCTAAGTAATTTTCTCAGAAATGGATCTGTGCAAACCTTTAGAAATGCTACTACATTAAAAACCTTAACATGTCACCCTGGTAATGTCTACAAAATTACACATTATCTGGGGTTTTTTTTGGGGGGGCTGTAATTTTTTTTGGTGGGTGGAGGGCAGAGGGATGTTTTGGCAGTTTCGGGAGTGGGTTTGATGGTATTTTTGAAAAGAGAAGCAAGAGTTTCCTAGCAGGCAAACCCACCAAGTACATGAAAAACTTTTTCTGAGATATAAATACTATCTTAAGTACCAAGATCTGTGTAATAAAATTATTCATGAATGTGTCTGTGCAGCAGCCATGGCTAATAGGCATGAATATGCATGAACTGCAGATGATTGGACCACACATTTACCTGAACCGAGGCAACTAAGACCTTAAACTCAATCACAAGCTGTTTGTGGAGAAAGCACCTAGCCACCATAAAATGTGATTTCAGTTTATTTCGTACTTGGCTTTGTTCTGCTATGGCTAGTAGGTATCCTAATAATCCCAGTTTTCTGGGTAGACTGGATACTGCACTAGATTTACTGTACTTTCAAAATGCCATAAACCAGACAGCAAATATCTTTAGACAGGGCCTATAATCTTATTTATATTCATTCCAAATACGCTTTGTCTGTCTTCTAAGTTAACCAAATACACTAACACAGACTTCCAGTACTTCTGCAAATGTCTTATTTCTTTGGAAAAGTACTGAATATGTAAACTTGGCAAATGAACTTTATTATATATTTTCACTCTGTGGGAAGTTTGTCTATGGTGAACAAAAACATACAATCACCATACATCATTAGCCAAGATGAAAAAAAAGGAAATACCCTGAAGATATTTTAGATCCTCTCTGTTACAAAAAGAGATACAAATATTCCAATGCCCAAGTACCACCAGGCTTTCAAACTGACAATTTCTGAAGGGGAAAACACAAATAAAATGGATGCTGCCCTTGCCAAAATTCCTGCATATTTCCCAATTAACAGCTTTGAATAATGAAATTAACTGAAGAAAAAGAGCAAAAGAAAGATAAAGAAATGATGCCAAGATATAAAATGAATGGGAAACTAGAAGGAATCGGTAATTGTAGTAAAGAGAACTAAAAAGGTGTGGGGTTTTGGAGGGTTTTTTGGCAGAAGCAGTTCCCTGTAATTTTCCTAATGCTTCTGCATCTATCTGAAAGGCTCAATTTTAAAAAAGTTGCTAATACTTTTGAAAATTATGAAGATACATTAAATTATATGTAAAATAGCTGTTCCCCAAATGTTTTCAGAAAGCAGGAAAACCTGCAAGAGTTTACAAAATTAAGTCACAGTATGTTGGCTTTTAATCAAAATATTAATGTTACTTTCTCTCTACTGATTATTCTTGTAGGTTATCATCTAACAAACATCAAATCAGCTAATCTTTACCAACTCCCCCCCACACACCCTTGCAGCAGCAGGCAAAGGTAAGTAGTTTTGTCTTCATTTTATGTAATGGGAGACTGGGGCATACCCAGCTTCTCTGAAGACCAGAGAAGCAGCCCGTAACAACTCAGTGTGAAAGTCAATGACCTTAGAAACACAAACCAAAGTAGAGCAGTAAAATGTAAGTTTACCCCATGAGACAACTCATCATGGAAAACAAATCCATCAGCATATTCAGTAATTATAATTTTATTAAAGAGTCCTCTCACTAAGGAAAACACATCACATCCACCACTACCTAAATCACTGTGTCAAACATTGCATAAAAAAAGTGTCATTAGTACAGAAGAGATGACATATGATTTCATTGCTATGATTATTTGCATTTTCCTTCAGGAGGAACCGTATGATAAAGAACACAGCAAGCAATGCAGCATGGGCCAAGTGACACTGCAGACTGATAGCCAGCAACCAACCACAGGAGAAAGACCATATTTACCAAACAATTACTTTGTGTCCAAACATCATAAACAAATAAACCTTAACTGTGTTATGCTCCTTTGTTAATTATGTATCTCATTTCTATATCCTCCTCTATTCTATGACTAATATGCTTTATAAGAGACATTTATACCTACATTTCACATGTATGACCTTAGAATATGTTAACCAGAGCCAAAAAGTGTGATTCTATGAAAAGTCCATGTGGGAATCACACCTACACAGCTGGGTCCAGATAAGCAGTATCGACTGAGGGACTGGCCAGACATATGAGGTAATTGGGGCCAAACAGATAAATAAATACTCCATTCCAATGGAGTATAAAGGAGAGGCAGCACCCAAGAACCAGTGCAGTGCCGGGAGAGATCCACTTTGCAGAAAGAGAAGAAAAGAGACAATGGGGAAAAAAGGGTATTGAGCATAGGGAGTGGTACAGAACTGGGTCTTTCCCCTCTGAAAGACTTGGCACTGGCTGGAGACATAGAAGAACTTATAGGGGAGATGTATTTTATTTGATCTGGAGGTAGATTCTGATAAAAGTAAAGATTTGACATTTTTGTTCTACATGAGGAACATGCTTTTCCAATCTCCTCTGTGTCGTGGTTTAACCCCAGCCAGCAACTAAACACCATGCAACCGCTCACTCACTCCCCACCCACCCAGTGGGATGGGGGAGAAAATCGGGAAAAGAAGTAAAACTTGTGGGTTGAGATAAGAACGGTTTAATAGAA
>JANZLQ010000005.1:16265617-16290833 GCA_026212715.1 Elanus axillaris | reverse complement strand
CTTTGGCCAGTTTGGGTCAGCTGCCCTGGCTGTGTTCCCTCCCAACTTCTTGTGCCCCTCCAGCCTTCTCGCTGGCTAGGCATGAGAAGCTGAAAAGTCCTAGACTTAGTCTAAACATCACTTAGCAGCAACTGAAAACATCAGAGTGTTACCAACATTCCTCTCATACTGAGCTCAAAACATAGCGCTGTACCAGCTACTACGAAGACACTTAACTCTATCCCAGCTGAAACCAGGACACTCTGTCAAGACCACATTTCTGAACTTGGATCATGAAATCGCTTCAGGTTTCATGACTCCAAATCAAAACAGTAACACACCAAATACACATTTATTGTAACTAGGAATACCAAATTGCCTCCAAACTCCGTGTTTTAATTTGCAGATTTGGGTAACTGTGTATCAAACCAGACATGGCACTCTGCCATCACTATTCTGCCTATATAAATGCATTCAAATACTGCGAGTGTAGATTAACCCCCATCCTTTGAGAACTGCAAAGGGCCAGTGACTTGGCAGGCGGTCCCCCACTCTGCTGTGTTACATTAACTCTAAGTTTGGATCTCTGACAGCGATGACAGAAAAAAAAGCACAGAGACATTCAACCTTCCCAGCTAAACAGTTGTGAACATTTTTTCAAGAGGAGAAGGAACTGTCTCTTTTCCAAACCTTGTTCTTGTAACCGTCTGAAGCTTTCAGACGTTCAGCCAGAGGCAGGTATTGGTCACAGATCACTTCACCAGAATGAGCACATAATGTGGGAGCAAGCAGGGACTTGCTGGGTAAATGGCAGAACGCAGCTGAGCATAAGCAAGACTGCTCCTTCTGCCTTTTCCTGCTTCCGAGAGGTGGCTACGTGATGAGTTACAGTGTTTGAAAATTTGGACAAAAGGTACAAATCCAGAATTCTGTCTTTTAGTATCTCATACAGGAGAGGAATTAAAATCACATTGGTGTAGGTAAGGTATCTACTGTATTGTATTTGAGATAACTATGCAAAGAACTGCATTACTTTTTAAAAAGTGCCACAATGGCTACATGATACACTTTCTCCAGCAGTTCTTGGTTAAGATATTCTGAATTCAAATCAATGAGACAGAAATTACATATCACATATAAACACATGAGATTTAAAAACTAACCAGCTGTGGAGTTCCAAGCATTTGATTCCTTATACTGAAAAAAAAGGCATAAAAAAGCTAAATAAAAACATTGCCAAACATGACTTGAAGGAGAAACTTCACCTGAAAAAATAACATGCTAAACCTCTCTTTTTTAAATTAGTCTTTAGCTGTGGAACTATACTACTAGTCTTGACAAGCTGTATGATTTCAGGGAGAAGATGGGGTAAACGCTGCTATTTTAAAGAGGACTACTTTGAAAATATTAGCACTTGAAATTTTCTTTTCATTTTATTAATAATTATGAGGAAAATACAATACACTAATTAAACATTCACCTGTTAAGCTGCCAAGTGTAAGTTTCCGGCGACCCATTCTTTCAACAAGCCAGACTCCCACAAGAGTAAAAATGAAGTTTATAAATGCTGTCAGTGCAGCCAGCCAGATTGCAAGCCTGTCATCTTCAACTCCTGACATCTGCAGAATGGTAGCACTGTAGTACCTGCAAGCAGAGGGAGAGACAATATGAACACCACTGATTTCAATTTGGCTCATGTTATAGTTTTTGATTTTAAATCAAAATAGATCATACCAAATATCAAGTGTGACCTCCTGCATAATGCAGCTGCAGACTGACACCCAAATACATACCCCAGCAAATCAGGCATAATCAAGGTGTAACTTGTGCTTGACTAAAGTTTTGACTAGAGGACATCAAGAGACAAATTGCCATTCTCTTGGCTGTTTATATTTTCAATGGTCAATCATATTCTGCTAGAAATGGGGTTTGTATTTTTAATTTAATTGAATCCTGCTTTCAAATACAGCTGTTGATTTATGGTCTATCTTTTTTCTGCCAAAACATGCGGGATTTTAGTGCTTGGTGTATTGCCTAGGGAAAGATAGCTAAAAAATCAAATACATTTTCACTCCCATTAAAGGTCATACAGAACTAATCTATGGCATCCAACATATTGCAAGTGACACTCACAACCTCCTGGTTTTAGGTTTTCCAGTTTTATTTCACTGCCACTGAAGTGCCCCAAACCTTCTCTATCACATTACTTTTGTCTTAACCAGAATACGGTTGCTGTGAAATGCCTTAGCACCACATCACAGGAATGTGAATCTGCACCCAACAGGAACGTTTGACAAAATCTTCTACTTCTCTCTAAAAGGAATCAACTGTTCCACACAAACAGTAACTCATAAATAAATCAACTGAGCAAAATGAAAAGGGAAGAAAAAGGAAGCCTTCTACCATTTTTCACAGAGGTCAAATGAACACAGATATTGTGCCTATGTTCTCAGGGAGAGCTAATAGACCTTCAAGAAAACACGAGTAGTCTTTTTCATGCTGTAGAAGCACTTTTCATCTTGTTCTATTAATTTTTGCTGGCTGGCTGAAATACAGAATATTCAGGTCCTCAAATACCTAGCAGCCTACAGGATATCACATACTAATAACCCAGCCTACAGGATATCACATAGTAATAACCATAAAAAATGTCAAAGCTCACTTTTTTTTTGTGTGTGGTCAAAGTGCAGCTGCCTTTAAATGTCCTCTTGTTGTCTTAATGCCCAGATGTGTTATCCTCAGAAATGTTAGTGGTCCACGTTTTTCTATTCTAAGACACTTTTTATTTCAAATCAATAATCCATGATGGATCCAATATACTCAACTGACTATTTGCAAAAGTGCTTGAGCTGTTTAAGACACTACCAGCCATAAATGATTGCACATATGGATGGATGTTATGGCCTCACCTGTTAGATAAAACAAGGTATTTGGTATTCAGATCCTCCCAGCTCCTTTCCTCAGCTCCTCTTTCCCACCGCTACAGCCATTTGAGGCCATGCCTACACAACCAACTCTGGAGGTCCCCTCCTGCTGCAGCACGAATGAAACTATTGTTACTGAGGACCTGGTATCTACATATACATGGGTTTTGAGCCTGGCTCCATGATCTGCCAGCCCGTTAGCAATTGCAATGCCTCATCCAGGCTTGTTTTTCTGAAAGAGCTGCACACTGTGAGATCCTGGCAAAGGTGTGAATCTTGGAGAGACAGAGATTCACAAAGGCTAGACATCATCTGAATTAAAGCACTAATGGTAATGCGTCCTCACTTCTTGAGGCTCTCTAAATTGCTAACTGCCTGCCGAAAGGTATATCGTACGGCACTGTTCTCTAGTCACCAAAATCATCCAGTTTCTGATCTCCCAACACACATTTCTTTTTCTTCTTAGGGGTAGGAAAATAATAATAAATGTCAAGTCTTGGCCTGCTGACACCTACGCTGAAACTCCTATTTACTTCTACCAGACAAGGCTTCAGGAGCCACAAACTCCACACATCTAAATCTTCTCAAAATCCAGTGCTACTGGGAAGTCAGAAACTGTCAGTTGTCAGCAGCAATGTACAACATACTGATTCTATATGGTTAAAAAAGCAAAGAATAAAGAAAAACAAAAAACTACGTAGATGTCTACTGCGTGATATATACAAACAGGCACCTTCTGCCCCTGACAGTCCTTCTGGTTGCTTATTACACCCCCTGGTTATATATTCTGTACTAGAAGCTTATAGTTTATCCATAACAAAACAACATATTTCATTTCTATGGAAAACAAACCAGGGAAATTTAGATTCCACAAATCCAAATGCCAAGCTACCAGAGCCTAGGTGCTCAGCAATGATGTTCATGTTCATTATGGCATAGCAATCAGTTTCAAAAATTTAAAAGAACACTTGCACAGATTATAACTACTAAATGTATTTGCTTATGTTTACCTATTTTAGTATACCCATTTTTATACCAACCTGTGCAGCCCTAACTGCCTATTAATGTAACAAGATGACAGGTCTTTTTAATTTCTTCCTGACAAGGAAAAAACTATGAGGCTGAAAAAGGTCAAGTTGTGATATTACACAACCACAGTGAATACTACAGCTTCTGCAGGGAATGCAATTTCAGTGACAAACTTGTGCAGTCCTAGCTTATTTTCTGAAATGTAAAGAAAATGACAAAAACACATGTGTATCCTTGAAATTTTTAAGCAGTACTGTATCTTAGAAAGCAAATAAATACAGACAATTGCAAAGCCACACAAATTAACTGTCAGATACATACAGAAAGATTTTAATATTGATCATTTCTGAGGATGTCAACATTATAAAGTTTTTCTATCAAGAGTTGCTGTACATTAAAAAAAGACTTGAAACATTTCCACATTCAAGAACCCTCAGAATAGTCCTTAATTATATACTGAAAATGCAGTACTGGAAGAAAATAAGCACCCCCAAACACTTTCCTCCATCTTCTTTAAAGAGTCATTATTTGTTTAAAGCAACAACATTCAATGTTTAAGGAAAAGGATCATTTCCCCCATTGAGGCAGCTCTTACAGACAATTCCAGATGCATCAGGGTTCCCATGTTAGCTCATTCAGCCACAGAGATGCAGCCAACCATGCCAGGCTTTGTAGCTCTTGATCAAAAAAACCAATGCAACCCATCTGTTATATCAAGTCTACTCCAACAAAGTTTCTGCTTAAGGATGTCAGCCTTTTTTGACAGAATTTGTAATTCTTGTAAAGTTAATGAATAAATCTAAGTAACTCAGAAGTACCTTTCAATATCTTGAAAACATTTAAATTTTTGCTTTTAAGAATACAAAAAATACTCTGGCACAGCTTTGCAAGGGTTCGTTAACACTTTATAGCACAAAACTTTGGAAATCACTGTCCAACTACTCAAACTACTCAATCCAAGAAAATCAGTCCCTAGAGATAATGAAACCCTCTATCTTTTTTTTCCTCAACTGAAATAACGCAATGTGAAATGGCAAGTAGTGCAATAGCCAAGAAGCAAATGATTAAATATTGAAGAAAACCCAAAGTGGTGGCACTTTCAACAGATTTACATGCTCTTTTTCTGCAACTGTGCACAAACAAAGATCCTCTCCTGCTCTCAGTTTATTATATGTTACAATTATTGGACTAGACAAAAGTATTCATCACAAAACATGCTCCACATTCACAAAATTGTGTTTCATTTACACCTTCAACCTGTTTCTGTGCTCCTTTAGGAATTACTAAAGCTTATTCCCATTAAGTTTGATGATTTCCAGCATGGGAACTGCATTAGATGTGTCCAGGCTGGGCCAGGTGTGCAGCGCCACCCAGCCAAGGTACAGAGGGCACTGCAGCTTCCCTAGCCTCATGCAGCGGTGCTGTCACACCAAGGGAAGCCTGGTCACAACCTCCTCCTGCCTATAGCCCCAACTAGATCGACTCATGCTGCAAAGCGTAGTTATTTTAAAAACAGAAACATGTTACAGCCTATATACACATGGAATATAGAGTCTTGTCCCCCAGCTGACTCTTACAGTGGTGAAAGGTTCAGGTGAGAAGCAGCAAGTGCATGTTTTCAGGTACGGACACTTGCAGGCTGGCCATGGTGCCATCTATCAACCAGGCAGCTGCACTAGTATGAGACTATGCCATTGCCAACGGACAAGCTGGACCATTTAGACAGACATCATCTTGTAAAAAAGTCTGAGGGACTAATGCTAATTCAAATTCCACATTGTTTCGAACAGAAGTGTCCCACTCAACTTACAAGTCTTCTAATTTGTTTCATGTTTCCCTCCTTTTGCAAACTATCCCACATCCCTGTAAATACAGTTATAATGTTCTCCAAGATAGCCTGCTGTTCTGACACACACTTTGAATACATGAATTATGACAAGAAGGAAAAAGGGTTAAGCCATCCTTCACATTTCACCTTTGGGTGATAAAAGATCACAGTGGTTCTACATCTTGCTAACTTGAACAGCAACAGCCCAACAAATGGCATTGCCACGCTGTGGAATACAGAACCTCCACAGTGACAAAACACTTGGCAGTGGCTGGCTTAGCTTGCCATGTCCCACTCGATGCAGGAGGAGGGGATGGAGAAAGATCCCATGCTCCTACATACAGGTCCTGAATCATTCCAGCTACTCAAAAGGTCTGATGTGAATTTGCACGATATACTTTCGCTAAGAACTGAAAATTAATTTGTATAATTGCACTATTGTTATTAACTGGTTTTAATCCTGTAGAGATACACACTCTCTTCTTTACTCTTTTGTTTGCAGCTTGAACACAACAATCTTATGGTGGTCATTTCTGAAGGTTCAGAGGTGCTGAAGAAACAAGAAGCACAAGCCAGGAAACTCCCAGTGGTGTTACCACTGCCAGAAAGAGGCCAGGCAAATCGAGTAACTGCACTTTACTGAAAGATGGATTATATAAGCTTGAGAACACCATCTAGAGCAAAGCAGGCTTGTAGAGAGAGAAAGCTTGCATCTGCCTGTCCCACCCATTTACACCTTTGTTATGAAAGGGATTTAATCAAGAAAGTTTAAGCTGACACTTTCATCACTAAGGGCCTGTAGAATTACTATGGCTTCACCAATTTGTTAAACTGGCAGCTCATCTGTGTAGATGAACTCACCGAAACAGCAGAAGAAAGCAAGAGCAGCATATGGGAAATTAGATGCCAAAGTGCAGGAAATTAAAACAAGATAGGAAGAAGTTGATACATCTGGAAGGAGCCAAAGACAGCAGATACTCCAGGTGTGGAGGCTCTCCGACAGAAGGGATGCTATGGCCCTGCTAAGCACCATATGAAGCCTGGGGAAGGGAAACAGGCACATTGGCAAGGTGGTGTAGAAGCAGAAAAGTAAAATTATCCCTTGGTTAGACTTGTTTGAAATAAGGATTGCAGAGCAATATATTTGATGATATAACTGGAGCGCTGGATAATGTCATTCAACTTCCCAGCTTCATGTTCTGCACACCACAGCGGTAAGGGAGATGCAGCAGTTTCCACTCACAGAGGTTGCATTCAGGGCAACCATGGACATCAGTTTGGAGACCTGGGCAGTTATTGAAACTCTGCTGCTTCCCTGTCTACATCCCAAATCATGACTGCCTAATCTCTTACCTTGCTTTTTAAATACCCTGCTTGAGCAGGTAGATTGGACAAGATGATCTCCAGATGTCCCTTCCAACCTCAACCAGTCTGTGATTCTGTGAAACATAAATTTGGTTGCCTCCCTTCTGAACTCCTATAATATAAATTAGTAATATTACTAACAACAGTAGCACTGATATTATGAAATAACTGAGCTCAGATCTACTTTTCAATGGGAATTGCCTTTTCCAGACAAAACTTTGTTGATGCTGAATCTCCATTAGCTATGGATAATGAAAACGGAAAGTTGCAGCAAGGACAAGAACTAACCTTATTTTTTACATTAGATATATAATAAAGTCAATCACAAAAGCTGCAAAAATCCATTTCATCACTATGATTCAGCATCGGTCCCAGGACTATCACATTAGTCAGTTTACAGCCTTTAGATTCCTTAAAGAAATTAAAACATTAAAGCATCAGCTGTTAAGTTGAAAAAGGGAGTATTGAACAACCTTAATCACCCTCTGAAAGCCCATACAGTGACAGACGGGGCAAACCTGCCCAGTCAAATTAGTTCTGTCAGGTATTGTATGATCACCTCACAAACTCTGCTCTCCTCTGATCCAACTTGATCATAAATGTTTTAGTCATCTTTTCACTTACTTAACTTTGAAAATTATGCAGCCAGCCTCTTCCTTGAAATCACATGACTTGATTGCTTTCCCCTTTCCAGTGTTTGACAGGGATTAAAAATACCATAATACCAAACTCCTACATAAATCTGTAACAGAAAGTGCTCTGTAAATTCAAGGACAGAACCCTGTAGTTAA
Organism: Elanus axillaris; assembly: GCA_026212715.1. Classification (NCBI taxonomy): domain Eukaryota; kingdom Metazoa; phylum Chordata; class Aves; order Accipitriformes; family Accipitridae; genus Elanus; species Elanus axillaris. The sequence goes on along the minus strand of JANZLQ010000005.1, from coordinate 16,282,917 downwards.
ATCCATTGAAGAAGTAGGTTGAATTTAACTGGAGAGTTGTTAAACTGAAGAGTAACAGGCAGAGCTGGAAATTAAATGAAAGCACTGGGATGAACAGGCTTGACCATCCTACTCCTCTTCCTGAAACTGAGATGCAGTTTCCAGCACAGAACAAAGAGGTTGGAGTCTGTAACACCTCTATGCTTAGCACTGCAACAATAAGCAAAGTGATGTTAACTTTTTCACTTTGTCTTTGGTGCCTTCACTCAATATGTAAGTGCCTAACTCTTCCACAGAACCTTTAAGAAAGAAAATCACCACCATCCTCCCTATTTTATAAATGGAGACCACTGAGTCTTCCTGTAGAAACCATTTCACATTTTATTAAACAGCACTGAAAAAACTGCCTAAAGGTACCATACTGTCACCTACCACTGGAGTATCTGGGTTTGTTTACGTTTTTCCTAATTATAAACATATGACAAATACGTATGTGTTTAGAATAATAATTTCAATATATACAAATGGGAACTACATAAAAATGCCTGTTTAAAAGTAGTCCTTTCCATGGCCAAGGTATGACTCAATCCTGAGACCATTAGTCCCACCATTCCCCTTCGCAACAAATTAACAAATTCATTAATAGACATACATGTATCTTCTTGTAGAAGGACATAAGCATTGCACAGTTACTTGGGACAATGCAGCTAGTTCAGAGGGGAGTGGTAGGGGGGTATTAGATAGGACTAATAGCTCACAAATGATATCTCTAACATTTTCTGCCAATTCTTCAAAGACCATGGTCCTGTATACACCAGATGGTACCACATCCACACAGAGAAGAGAGGTCGTATGTACTTATAAGCTATACAATATACATTAAATAAATGGATCTTACAGCCACAAAGCTACAAAGTCCTAATTTGGCCTTTAATGGTGTAATGAAATGTGACACAATCTTTACAGATCTTTACAGATGTGACCACATTACTGCTCATTTAGTCTCCTACTGATTCCTGATTTCTGGTGGTCTAAGCCCCCATGTTCAGACCAGCTCCTGCCCCTTTTCCTCCCTCCCAGCAGCTATGTCAGGCTCCTGCTCTCTTACCATCCTACCATTTCACTCCTTGCACTGAGTAGATTGTTTTTGATATCTCCTAATTTCTGAATGCTTCATCTTGCACCCCCTGCTATTCACATAAACAATATTGCCTAACCCAACCCAACCAAAAAAAACCCCAAACCCCTCCTTCACTCCTCCAATTCCTGTATGTTTGAGTAGGGAGTATCTTATGAAAGCTAAGCACAGGAGACTAGATATCAAAAGAAAAATACTTCCTTTTATGAAACCACACCACCTTCTTTTTTTTAAATGAGTAAGTTCACTTACAGACAACATAACATTATGAATCTAGAAGTTTGCAGTTTTAAATGTTCATACAAAACCAGAAACATCTCTGTAAATTTCCCAAATCCGTAACTATCTTACTAAAACCTCAGTCTTCCATATACAGAACTTTATTTCCATATTGAAATTATACAAATGATCATGAAATTACACAAATGATCCAAATAATTTGTCTATGGCATATAAAAACTAGTTAATAGTCCAGTGACACTACAATTATTAATTCATATGTGAAATCTGATTAATATTCCATCCTTTTCAATTTTAATCAGAAGATGTTGCATTAATAATGTTTATCTTGCACAGCTTAGCATTTTTAGAGCTCAACTCATGAGAATGATTACAATGAATTCTTGCTAAGGATCCATGAAACTGGTCTAAAATAATGAATAGGTCATTGAAGTATCTTCTAATCACCAAGAAAAACTTAACAGAGACATAATAAAGCCTTTGTTTCTACGAAATTTATTTTAAGATACTGATTGAACTTCTAATACAGATTTCTTAAGAACTTTTAAATCCAAGTCTTGCCTATTTTGTAGCAATCAATCATTAATTGATGTATCAAGCCTCCTTTCTTAGGTTGCTGAACTGCATGCTAGTGTCAACTTTAAAACCGAGGAAGCCCACAACTGCCCTTCAGCTCCCTTCCTACTTGTCCCAATGACACAATTATCAAAGCCAACTGGCCAGAGACAACATTGCTCTTAAGAATGGAGCAGCTAGACAGCTCAAAACCAACAGAAGGTCCTCTACTGTCTTAAAGGCTTTGGGTTTCTTTGGATCAGGTTTGAAATACTTGAATACAACATCCTGGTCCCTCCAGAAGAACAAATGTCAGGCCAGACAACGGGCTGCGCTTTCAGAAAGGCAAGAGGATGCACAAAGAAAAAAACTAATTTAACCAGAAGTTATGCCACTGAGACGACTGACTGTCAAGGGATTCCAGCAATGAAAAGAAAATAGAAAAAGATATAACCAATAGCAGAACATATTGATGGGGACTTAGGGTTGGACAAAGGATGGCAGAAATTAGAAAGTCAACAGTTAACAACTCAGTGAGAAAAAATTCATCTGCAAGGTTAAGTGAGGTTGACAAATGGCCTGGCACATGGTGCAGGATGGCAGTGCCCAAGCACACAGCAACGCAGCCAGTGCTGTGCCACAGAAGTCTCTAGCATCGCTATATTGTCTCTTGCAGCATCACAAAGAAAAAAAAAATATCTGTTGGCACGAATCCCACAGTCATTCAGGGAAAAATCCATGATGAGCCATGAGGAATAACAGCATATATATGTGTATATGAGTACACTATAGCTGCAGTCACTACTGGGCACAATGAATGCCCTTACTAGTAACAACTTTAAGCATATGTCCTGTGTAAGAAAAAAAAAAATAGTTCTGGGAAGAAACTGGCACAAAGGTCTTCCTGGGCTCAAATGCACAGATGCACCCATATTATCAATAGTCATTTCGGGACTGTTTAAAAAACAACCCCAAACAGTAATTCTGGACTGACACCATCTGAGCTCATTATTTGTGGTAGCAGATGAGATCCTTCTTTGGAGTACTGGTTTTGGCAAAAATATACTAAATCAACAACCTCAACTGACCATTCTAAATCTGAATTCAGGAATTTATATTTTTAGATGTTTCTGGCAACAAATACCAAGAAATGGCAACTCTTCAGTGTCTTTCAAATTCATGCCACTCACCTGTGGTGCTTTAATTGAGATTTCTAAATCCAGTCTCAGGTTTTAATATTCATACAATCAGATACTACCCTTGCCATATACTTCAGACATACACTGCACATAGACTAGATTTGACAGACCTGTGTTTTCTCCTTCCTTAGAAAACAAAATTAATTGCACAGCAAACTTAAATGCGTGCAGTGTGAATATTAATTTGGCAGTGTCTGCTTCTATTACAGTCTTTTCTGTTGTCTTTCCTCCCATCTGTTCCACAAGAGAAAGGAAAAAATCACGGCAGATGCAAAAATTTCCTTAGAGCAGTATCACCAACGTACAGAGATTTTTTTCCTTTCATGTTCAGGATGGGTAAAACCATAGAAGTAAGATTAACAAAACATGTAAATGACAATCAGAAAACCAAAGGCTTTGATTTCTGATATTTGAATGATTAATTCACCTGAATGCAGCATCTAGCTGCTGCTTTTGAAATTTCGTCTTCATTTTCAACAATATAAAGTGCCCGAACAACCTAGTTCTTTCCCTCTCACTTACTACAAAGTAATCTGCAAGTATCCCAAGTATGCATTTCTGCTTTTCTGCCAATAAACAAACAACAAAGCATCAGTCTCAAGTTCTGATGCTCTAACCTGAGATTCTCAAGGCAGGCTTCCTCCTACCCACACCGTTTCACTCCATGCCCTGAATATGCTTTGTGGAGATGCTCTGCTTACAGCAGAGGTGAGAAGAACCGAATTCTAATTCCAGTCCAAAAAGTTTAACACAAAATGTAACATTATCAGCTGGAAAGACCCAGAACAAGTTTTTAGTACCAAATCTAGAGATCCCTAGCACAAGCTGAGCTCCTTTCAACATGTGTACCTTACTTGGTGCGCTGGGTGCCCAAATCACCAAGCCCTACTGCACCTTAAAGCGACTCTTCTGACTTCCCCTGTACTCGGCCCTGGTGAGGCCGCACCTTGAGTACTGTGTTCAGTTTTGGGCCCCTCACTGCAGGAAAGGCAAGGAGTTGCTGGAAAGTGTCCAGAGAAGGGCAACCAAGTTGCTGAGGGGCCTGGAGCACAAGTGTTATGAGGAGTGGCTGAGGGAACTGGGGCTGTTTAGTCTAGAAAAGAGGGCACTGAGGGGGGACCTTATTGCTGTCTACAACTGCCTGAAAGGAGGTTGTAGTGAGGTGGGTGCTGGTCTCTTTTATGAAGTAACTAGTGATAGGAGGAGAGGAAATGGCCTCAAGTTGTGCCGGGGCAGGTTTAAATTGGATGTTAGGAAGAATTTTTTTAGTGAAAGGATTGTCAGGCATTGGAACAGGCTGCCCAGAGAAGTGGTTGAGTCACCATCCCTGGAGGTATTCAAAAAGCCCATAGAAAAGGCCCTTCAGGGCATGGTTTAGTGGGCATGGACGATGGTTGGGCTCGATCTTGGAAGGTCTTTTCCAACCTAAATGATTCTATGATTCTATTCTATGATTCTTTTGAGAAAGACCTACCCTCGGTTAGACACCTCACTCTAGAAGGAGAATCATGGTTGAAAATGCAAGAAGAGGAAGGTATCACCCTGCTCTAGAGGGATCTAATTCTCCTCCTGCCACATCCTACAGCATGGCTTGCTGGTCCTCTGGTCAAGCCACTGAGCTTTGTGAATCCCCTTCACAGACACCTCAGGGCACTCCTGTTCTCTCTGACGGCCTCTGGAGTTTACCTGAGGAAACTGAATTTACTCACTCCTCCATGGATTTAGCTCTTAGCTTTATACTTTCATAATGGTTATGTGGGTGCAACTATGTTTTGCCACTGCTGTGAAGTTTATGCACCAGTTGCCATTCATAAATGCTAAGGAGAATTATCATTACTATTTGGATGCAATGAGAAAGTTACAGCACCTACGAAACAGACCTCTAGCAGAGGACTCCCAATATGTTTCTAACGTACTGTGAAAAATAAAACTGTACTTAGAAAAGCACTGAATGGCTATTTTGGGAAAGTATGTTTCAACATAGCCTGTGCAATGAAAGCAAAGCATGTGTTGTGAATGTGCTACCTATTTAAAAGGACAAACACATTGCTCTTTTCTTCAATATGAAATGTAGCAATTAAGCACCACATCAGAATTATTAGAGCCATATAAAGCACTGTGAAAACTAACTTAATAAAGAGTTAAAGGCTAACGTAATAAAGAGTTAGATTCTCTACAGTGCAGAATAGTAGTCTTTTAATCTATGATCCATATGCTAGACTCAATAAATGATAGTTTATCAATTTGCTCGATAAACTCCAAAGTGTTATACACTGTATACTTCTATTTAACAGGGAAATTCTGTTCTAAATTTATATAGACAACTTTTTAAATGTTCTTACATATGACTTAACCACATAGGAGAGAACTTACTGTTTGTACCACATATACAGTTCAGTATTAAGTGTGCATGCCACTGTTTACTGCTATATGTTGTCTATAATATTTACATAGACTTTGAATTTAGAATTCAGTGAAGCTGCTAGAAAATACATGTAAAACAAAGTTTAAGATAAAATTACATGAAAATTTCTAACACAAAGTCAATAAATAGCTGAAAAGATTCTATGCTAGATATTTTTAAGTGTCCCTTTTGAAACTACATTTTAACTTCTCTCTGAAGTATTCACCATTACTTGTGAACACCTAGTAGAGGATAGATACAGAATGGTCTTTGTGTTTAAGTGCTTCAAGCAAATACTTTCCATATCCACTGTCTATTTTCTTGTGTTGCCTCTGGGTAAAGATCGCTTTCATGTTTATCATTTCCTTGTTGCAACTAATTAAGCTGCCAAGTTTTAAATCCCTGGAAGCTTATACTATTCCAACCAATTATTCTACCTGCAAGGACAGCTTGAGTACATACAATTTATGTTCTCTGTCCTTCAGAGTTCATCATGAGAACTCAAGGCCAGGATAAAAAAAATCTAAATTTTAATCCCAGTTCTGTGACTTTGTAACCTTGTAGATATAATTTCATTCCTTCATATTTGTTCCTCCTCTGCATAAGCTTTTAAAGTATCTTTTCCACACTTCTCATGACAAGATTTGTACGTGGATAATACTTGCAGGTGTTGATCAGTTCTCCTAGTGCTTACCAGAAGTATGCTGTGGAGGTCTGTGTTACAGCTTAGCAATATGCTGAACAGCACCAGTGATCTTGAGAAGGGGGAGGTGAAAAGTGAGGTTGTTTTTCAGGGCAACGAAAATGAAATCTGGATGTTTCTCTTAAATTGTTAAGAATCCAAAATTGTCTTTCGCTACCTTTCAGACTCCAATAAAAGAGTACTGTCAAGATCACCTTCCACTCCATAGGAGGAGCCTCTTCTTCAAAGAATGACTGGAGGGACTGGCTCTGTTTTGAAGATAACATGCAACAATCGTCAACAAAACTTTCAGCACTAATATGCTCAGGTGACAACTACTTGAGAAACACTTCAAAAAGCTACACTAGTAACATCAGCACTAAGCCCTGCACTTCGCAAACACTAATCACAAAAGCGAAGTGAAGAAAAACTAAGGTATTCTTTTTTAATTAAAGAAGTGGAGAGAAGGTATTGGGAATAAAAATTACATTTATTTAATGGTGTATTAATTCCACAATTTAATGAAAAATTAATCTAATCACAACTTCAATACAGAATCTATTTTCTATCCATCAATGTATTGTCTTACTGCAAATCAGTTTAACATACCAAACAGTAACACTTTTGGGTATACAATTCTCAGCCAGTTACAGAACAAAGGGCCTCAGTGGGAGTTAAGCAGAATATGCTGCTTTAAGAATGATTTATTACACATACCACAGTATGACAACACAGCTCTGGGATTTCTGATGTTACTTCTGCTCCACCATACCAGGTGTACATTTACAACAATAACAAGATTTAACAGTGCTGAAAAGAAAAACTTTAAAATGCAGGTAGTCTGCTGCACATTATTGTAGGAAGTTATCCTCTTTGGACTCCAACATAATTTTAAAACATTAAAGATATGATTCCTGATAGTACCAAAGCAGGTGAGGGTCCTGAACAGGACCATGGTGAAAGGAATAAAGCATACGAGAAGCAGCAGAGGGAGGTGGGCTTGTGTAATCTGGAAAAGACTACAGGTATTTTCCACAACCTAGGCAGGGCTACTAACACATTCAGTTACACTAACAGAGTCAATCACAATCGTCACAAGCTGCAAGAATTGAAATTCCAACTGAAAATAAGGTTATTCACCATGAGAGTGGTTAAGCACCAAAACAGGTTACCCAGGGAGACTGAATCCATTCTTAGAGATTTCAAAATCTCAGCTGGGTAAAACCCTGAGCAACCCAATCCAACTTTGAAGGTAGCTCTGCTTGGAACAGCAAGGTGGACCAAATGACCTCTAGATGTTCTTCCTAACATGTATTACTCACTGCAAATTAACTCAATAGCTAAAGGCTGCTCAGTCATTTTCACAATCAGACATTTAAGACATAAGACGACCATTTCTAACTTTCTTAAGGTTCACCTAAAAGAAAGGATGAAACTCCTAAATCAATTCTGCACTATTGCAGGAAACTACATCGCACTTCATAAAATCAGTTAAGCTCCACCTTACATTATGCTCCATAACCATACTCTTCTAGCAGTTAGGAACTGTCTTCTGATTTCAAGCCCACAGTTATCACCAGTGACAATGAATCCTAACTTTGCTTCAATTTTATTAGCAAAAGGAAACCTTTTGCACTGAGGTCTACAAGAAGAATACCAACCAGATTAATTAGTCTTTCCAGTACAGTACCTTTTCTCACCACCTTCTGTCATATCATCTTTGTTTAGACCTTTACTCACGGTTCTTGAGCAATGCCAGCTATTTGTGAACTAAAGCTCAAATATTTTTCACCTGAAAAAAAAGAAAATCAAAACTTTCCAGATAAATTAAATTTTCAACATTTTCTTGTTCTGGCAATACCACTTACTTGTTCAAAGAATAGTATCTGGTTGTTCTACAGCTTGATTTTTCTTTGTTAAATCCATGCACTGTATCCTATTTATCCTATTTTACTTTCTCCAATTATTCTTCATACTGTAATTAGTTTTTCTTTATTTGCCTGCATTCCTTCTGTATTCAGCTACTATTCTATCATAATTTTTAACTGTAACCTCTTGAAACAAGAGCTGTCCTTCTGCTCTATATTTCTACACTATTTAGCACAGTACTGTTCTGCTCCACAAATTAAGCCTTTAAATGCAACAGTAATACAAATACATTTTAATAGGCCTGAGGCTGGCTACCACAAAATTGCCTGGTTTTCCCACCATTTAATGAAACAATTCTATGTTTTCCTGTATTCATAGGCCAATAGTAAAGCTTGCTGCTAATGGATATAATGTTCCCTCTTTCTGAAACTTGCTACGATTCAGCGATTACTGGGTTGGGGAAGGAGGGGGAAAAAAAAGTACCCTTTCAAGACTTCTAGTAAATTACACACCAGTTATTGCTAATTTTGTTTCTTCTATTTTTAAACAATACCAATTACATAAAATACAACACAATGTATGCAGAAAGCCAGAAAGTCAAACATTCATAGTCATGGAATCAGAGAAGAGGAAAAAAAGTCCCATAGCCACAGTGTGAGCAATGAAGAATGAAGACGACTATGCCATCACCTTATTCATAAGATGAATTGTTTTACACAGAAATTGATTTTATACACATTTTTCAGCACTCAGCCACACTCAGTGAGTAAAAAAAAAAACACCTACACAAGGTTTGTTTAGAATGATCTTTAGGGGTTTATGTTAATAATGTAGTCAATTTCAAACCACATAATATCACCTGAGTTCTCTTGAGCAAGAAAAGGTAGTAATTCACCTCTAGTACTTTTAGAAGAGTAACAACCTGTTTGAGTATAATCTAAGAAAATGAACTGCAAAAATTGATTATTAAAAATGCTTAGAATAACTTTCATTCTTTCTTCTGGTCTTTTCTGTTTCTTTTTTTAAATATATATTATTATGATGATGATCTGTGTACTGCTTGTAGACTGTAATGTCTAAACAAACTCCTTTTGGTTTCTATTCATACTTTATCCAGTAGGTTCTACCAAAATTATTATCTGGTGAATACTTACCATTTCTTATTAGAACAGGTACATGGATATAAGAATGAAAGTTTTATTAAGATAAAATAATAAAACTGTATAAAAAATCAAGTGCAAATATGGGTGAAATTCTGTTATATGCCTTGTTAAGGTCTCTAGAGAAAGCTAGTCATCTTGACAACTTTAACTTAAATCCCACAACTGGGATTTTGCTAAAAAATGTCACATTGAACAAAAATTTACTTTACATTTGAGAATTTTCATGACAGGTATCTAGTGAACTTAGGGGCATACAAGAATCTGAACTGAAATATTTTAATGAAGTAGCAATTACAGGGCAACAGGCATCACCTTTCAGACAAAGCCAATTCTCCCCAAGGGTCCTTTAAGAAACAACAATCCTGAATAAAAAACACATCTCAACCTGACAGCCCAGCTGATGGAAGATGACTGCCTTCACGGCATGTAAGACAGATGTTTTACTGTTTTGCAAAATATTCTGCATCAGCCAATTGAGGACTGTGACTGTGTATCCTCATCACACCAGCTTTGTCGGTCTGCTAAGGACTCTAGAAATAACATTAGAATAAAAGTCCTTTTCTTCTCAAAGTGGCCAAGATAAATTAATCCCAGAGGGGCAGGAACAGTGATATCAACAGGAGAAAACCCATCACATAAATTAAATTTCTATGAGTTTCATTGGCACAAAGGAAAGGTCTTCTTGTCTGAGGACATTCAAATCAGTAGTCATGACAGCAAGTTTTCATTTACAAGAGGAGAAACAAAAGGCAAATGGGAGATGGAGATCTACAAAAATATGAAGCAGCAGTGGTTCACTGAGCAGACACACCTGACTTACAGGGCAAAAGGGAAGAGCAAAAATATCCTCAAGCAAAGCTGTTCATGAATAGGCTTTTCCTCTTTTTGAGGGAAAAATCCCAATTGGAGGTAATCCACATATATGCTGGGAGAGTATTCCCACATTTTGCACTGATTGTCCTGGCCATACTAACTTCCTCAGATATGGCCTAAAATGTTTGCAGCAAACTACTTCTTGTGAAAATGTACTATATTTATTATATATATACACATACATTTATTATAATTATTTAGTTAAGAGTTAACAGACTATGATCAAGTAATTTAGCTTCTCATCTACTTTTTTTTTTTCCTCTCTTTTTTATGGTCAGACAGAGCTAAATTCATCACCGGGTGACTGGTGACTGAATGACTCGTAGGATGATGCTGCCTTTGTTCTGCTCATTCCCACTCAGAGCAAAGCATCTCTGCATGTAGGAAAACTGGGTCTTCTTGCTATCTTTGCATTCCCAATCATTCAATCTGAATGCTGTTGTTTCTCTCATAACCCACCTTTTGTGATTTGGAGTGTTTCACAAGATTTTAAAAAGCACAATCAGATGGCTGGTAATGGATTAGTCACACACAGGGTCAGCCAAACACCAACTGGCTGACAATAAAAGAGCTAAAGTTAGTAAAATGTAGGATGTGACACAATCCCTCAAAAATTCAATGGTCTATTGCTATCTGACATAAAGAAACATTTAACAAGCTACAATCTTATTTGTTCCAAATATCTCCCATACCAATATAACAGAAGTTACAGATACACCAGCATGCTAAAACTCCGCTATTCATCTGAACTCTTGCTTGTGCTTCTGCCTGGTTTTCCCTTCTGACTGCTGCCTTTATCTTCACTCTTCCTGGCTTTTTATTTGGTCTTAATTCCATCCCAGAATCTATTTAATGCATCAAGAAAAACAACCAGGATAAAACAAAGTAAGTTGTGTCTAAGAGAGACAGGTTAATTTTCTCAAACTGAAGCTTGTTTGGGAATCCTTGCCAAGAGAAAAACAATATTTGTAAATATAGCAGCAAGATTCCCTCTACACATGTAGTTTCACTGTTCCTCATAACAGTGCTTCTAATAACATCACATACCTGCAACCACATATTTTATTTCTGTATTTCTAACTTTTAATGCCCAGAGATGTTAACACACTTCTTTAAATAAAACTTCTGCAATGCTCTTAAAGCTAAGTTGCTATTTTATTTTCTAGTTCTACAATACACATACTAAATGTGCATTCTTTTGCTTAAAATTTTACTTTTTCCTCTCAGTCTGACCTCCATCCTCAGCCTTGGACTCTCCACACCTCTCTACATCACACAAAACTTGATTTTGTTATCGCCATCTCACTGTGACCACCTGGGCTTCAGCAGGCCCACAGCTCCTGACCAGGGAAGAGCCCGGCCCTCTTTGCAGAAGACTGACTCATTGATCTGCACATCATTTTAACATTGAGAAGAGAAGACTGAGGGCGCTTTTGCAATTACTGGCATAATTAGCACTGTCTGGCAAATAACTCAGATTACCAAGGTGTTAGAAGAAATGCATAGTATTTAACGTTAAGACAGCACACCAGAGAGAGCAGTAAATCATTATCATTCCTGAATTGTCAAATTCTCAAATCTAACACTAGACAGTCATGTACCTTCTTCATTTAAATATTTCACTGCAAAATAAAGCATGCTGCAATATAAAATAAAAATATCCTGTGGTTACAAAGTTAAGTTCTGATAACTACTGTACCCTCAAACACCAACACTGGCACTGCAACTGCCAGACTGTACTTGCACTGGCAAAAAAAGGGCGACATCTAACTATTTTCTCACAAAGAATTTAAAATCTCAGCTTTGTTTATTAAAAAGGTTGTCATATATCATCAGTAAAGCTCCTTTCTCTCATTGCAATAAACAGAAAGAATTATCTATGTGTTGTTTGGTTTTTTTTAGCTTTAAATGGAAAGACTACTTTTGTTAAAGAAATGAGATACCTATGACCAGCGCAGAAGCTGTTCTCTGTGACATTTGGCAGTGCAAGACTACAACCTTTCTTCTGGAAGGAACGCCTGAATAAGGACAGAAGAAGTTTTCCATTGGTGGGCATTAGGGGGAAGGAGGAATGGAGAAATCATATCATTAGATTGGGATACTGGGATACACTGGATAAAAAGAATTACTTGGAAGAGAACTATCTGCAAAATTACACTGTTTGAAGCAGAACTTCACATAGCCTCATTCCTAAAGGTTGACTGCATTACTGAAATATCTGTCCCCACCACTGGGAAGGAATCAGTGTGCCAAGTGCTGTACAAATACAGAACAACTAAATGACCTCTCCCAGAAAGCTGGCAATGTAAACACAAGGCAAAAAACCAAATGGAAGCTGACAGATGGGGAGAGATGAGGTAAAAAGGAAGCATCACCAATCACTCCATGGACCTCTACTCCTCATGGAGAGTTTGCTTTGAGAAGGTTGCCTTTTTTTTTTTTTTTTAAGAACCAGGTTCAGGAAGAAAACCTGCATTGCAGGGGAAAAGGAAATTAAAGGTGAATAGCTTTCAACAGATAACACAGGCAAAATGCCTGGACTGGGGAAATACAAGATTGGTACAGCAGAGAAAGGAAACATCAGTTTTCCTGGGTGGTCAACTATACAAACTGCACAGTGTATCTATCTGACAACTTCATCCTTTAAGAAGTAGGGTGAAAGTACAAACAAAAAAGGCTATGCTAAGCTCTTTACACCTAGCCCAGTGGCTACAGTAAGCTGTTCTAACAACGGGGACAAATCCAGAGGGCAGAGACCTGTATGTTGAATAAGCCAGAGCTCAACATACTGTTCTTAATCAAAATACATTGGAGCAGCCTAGTTCAGAGTAGCTGAAAGCCTGGATCATTGTGGCATCATTATGTTGGAAAGAAGCAAGCACCACCTCTCACCTGCTCACAACAATTTTATCAGGAATACTTCTGAGAGAAGCCAAAACGATACATGCTTTGACCTTGAATGCTGGAGATTTGTGCATCCCCTGAAGGTTAAGGCTGACATACTGCTCTTGCTTTAGATTGCTGCCACCCCTTACCAGACTCAGTAACATTTTGTCCACACACAAACCTTAAGCCTGCTGACTTATTCAAGTCCTTATCTCAGGCTGGCACTCAGAACTCTGAGTGACATCAGTCTGCATTTGATGGGAATAACTGTTGAGCTGGCAGTTGTCAACATTTATTATAAGCATAAAGAGACTGCCATGTAACGGGAGACTGGAGAAAATCAGAACTTGTATAGTTTTGAGAAAACGCAAAAGTGTATGATACAAATACAGTTTCTGAACAAGGAATACGGAAAGAATGTTAGCTTTTGTTAATTATACGCTCACATGGGGGGGACATAGAAAAAAATCAGAAACAACATATATGAAAAATAGATTGAAATAAATCTTAAATAATACTTATCTGGCACACCTGTCTATGTAGGTTGCAAGTTCAAAAATTTCACAGCATTTAAAACACATCAAATAGTAGGATGCATACAGCAAATAATCGTGCCCTTTAGCATTACAGTATGCCTCTCTTCAGTGTTCTTCACAGATATTTACAGATATGTCATGGAAGAAAATTTCCTCAAAGGTTGTGTCACAACAACATCAAATGAATTACTGCGTAACGCACAGAAAAAATAGTTTACTTTGTTGGGCAAGTAACAGAAGATTACTATTATTTGACACATTGCCCTTTGGTGGCTAATACCTAGCCAGAGGAGTAGAAAAGAAGCCTTCCTTAATGGTAAATCTGATCCCACAAGTAATGTGGCATCTCCCAAAGCAAAGGTCATAGTCTCCCAGTCAAGTCAGTTTTCAAGCATGGTGGACAGAGAACATGGGTTTAGAAGACTGCAAGGTCAAAACCCTTGAATAGTGGTGGATAGGTAAATACTTCCTTTAATGCCTTCTCACCACCCGGTCACACAATTTTTCAATCTTCTTCAAAAGCTAGTAAATCTATGTCCTACATATCATCATCAGTGCGATCTCACCGATTTCTTCAATGAAGACAGTGCCATGCTACTATCAAGCAGTTCAATTTGGCTCAGACATACATCGGTCACTAAGATTCCTGTGTTTACCATATCTAACATATATTTTATAAATAAATTTTATTTGCAAACACTGCAGGCAGTTAAACACACAAATCACCTTTATCAGTATCAACAAAACATAAGACAAATGTTTTACATGTTAATGTTCCTACCCACACATTGCAGAAATAAAGCAAAGTGAATTCAATCTACTTCTACATACTTGAACAACAGCTTATTTTAAAACTGTCATATCGTCAAACTTTTATCTAGAAAGACTCCACGTACTTCCCATTTATCTTTAAGATTTCCCATCCTTTCCTCAAATCTCTAGAATTGCCCAGAGAGGGGAAAAGCCTACAGACTTTAGATACATGATTGTGGTATATGATACATGTGTGTACAAATTGTGGATACATAAGAACTAACACAATTTTAACATTTATATGTTGTTAGATTTATAATGCATATAAACAATAATTACTTATGCACACAATATAATCTGGCATTGTTATCTTTAGAAGAATTACAAGGTGACTGTATCTCAGCACCTTCCCTCAAAAACCTGGAAAAGCAGTATACAGGTACCTAAGCAGAGGTGAGGACAAACTGGTGGGCAGTCTATTCTTACAAGCGGAAACCACAGCCCCACAATGAGGCAGCAGCAGATTCAGTAAAGGTCAAAAAGCTGAATTACTGAAAAGATGAGCCACAGATCAGCTTTGATACTCCAAGAAAAGATGAAACACAGACCTCGGAGCTGCCCAGGCTGGTGACAGTCATACAGCTCTAGCCACCGTGCATGACCCTGCACCTATAACTCTGAATGCTAAAAAACTCAGGGAGACCGAGAGTTTTATAGGAGCTGAACTACAGTATCTTCCAAGCTAACACTCCCAATGAGTCTCCTGAGTTAGAGAAGCTCAAAATATGAAATCGTATCACTGTGTGAATACTATTGTAATATGCACACTACAAAGACACCACAGGAAGCTAAAATGTCTTGCTTAAGGGCAGTAAATTGCTAGCCTCAGTTCGAAAACATGCTTAAAGCTGTTTGCAGACTCATAGACTACTGCAGTGTTTGTAAGTCCTTTTAATAAGGCCTGGAGGCAAGATGACGTGTTCATTACAGGAATCTACTGATTTCATTTGTCCCTCAGCTCAGTTACTTTCAGGAATAACTTTCCTTCAGGAAAAGAAAAAATATTTTATTTTTCTACCTGGTCAACAGAACAAGCACAGCTTTCTGAGCAACCTGAGAAAGAACAGAAGTCATATAATAGCATCTTTTCTTTTACACAACTATTTGCTTCAACATATCTGAGAAGACATGGCAGAAATGAGGGCTCAAGTGTTGTCACAGATGACCAAGAGCTACTTGGTCAGTTTTCAAAAGGCAAAAACCTAAACATAGCTCTTAGGTTCTGCTGAGATGAAGGGCAAGTGAGCTAAGCTTCTAACCATGCAATTAATTTATTTTTCCAACAGCAGCTTTCCAGTGTATTTTAAAGCACTGTCCACCTCAGCTAATATGTTTTTCTTCTCTCTTTCTCTACTTCCTTTTTTATATGCCTCTCTAGTGTTGTTTAGTCTCCCTACCACCCAGTTGTTTACAGTAGCATATTACACTATTAAGGGAATAAAGACTTCCAAAACTGGAGAGAAGTTCACCGTCTCAAACTGCTTACCTATATTCATTGCCTGGTTAATACGCATTTCTACACTGAGGAGTTTGCATAGATGGCGGCATCAGTTACAACTATGCAAGGAAAAGTCAGTGCACTTCCTTAAGCACAATGGAAGACACAACTGGCCAGCAGAATCTTTTGCAGAGGCTGAAAGAGGAGGTGATCAGAGCAGAGTCTGCAAAGTGAGAGAGAATTTAGCAATATAAGCATTTGTTTAAATTATTTGCTAGCTAGTTTAAGTTAACAAACGTCATAAATCGATGAAAAGTGAGATCAAAATACCTTTGGAGACCTGACCAATATCTTGCAGAGCCTGCGTTCCAGATCTCAATACAGTCAATTGTATTATATATATATATATATATATATATATATATTACTACAAGAAATCCTCTTTCCACCTCTGTTCAGAACCTTGGCACTGCCTGAGTTAATTTGCCACAGTGTGACAAGAATCATAAAAAAATCAGGTTTTGCTGTAAGATATAAGTATTTAAAATAGGACTATATACCGTGGAAAATAAAATGAGCTAAGTCTCACTAATTTTACTTATTCAAAACTCTAATAAAGCATGTAAGATGGAAGACTACAGTAATGTATTTAATAATTTTCAAACTACAAATGTTTTAAGATAATGATTAATTCTCTACTATTATATGAAAGAAAAAAAAGAAAAGAAAGGAAAATTACTTGGAACGAGTGCATGTTTCCCTTAACAGCTGTCCTATTTCACTAACAAGTCATTCTCCATTCCTACATGGACCAGAAAAAACATCAGCCAGTATCTTACCTTTTATTTCCACTGCAAACAAATTACATTATAGGCATGTATCACAGCCTGCAACAAAAATTTAAACTTAGTTCTCAAATCTTAAGATGGTTGTTGAAAAATCTAAAATTTCTGGAACACGAAATTGAAAAAGTACCTTTAGTAACAAGCCTAATTTATACCTCTCATTCTTATAAGATCCCTTTTCTTCTGTCCTGCGTGCAAATGGGATGGAGTTGCTGACTCAGCATAGTGCTAAGAATGCTTTTACTAGTTTGTATCTCACTGTGGTTACAAGCTGTTTCAGTCCCTTGCTCTCATACTCTGTTAAGGGCTCAGATGTAGGGCAGAAGAAGGTTTTAGAAGGTCACATTCAAAATTTTGTTAAAAACCAGTCAAGTTGGTCTAAGTTTTACTGAGATCTTACCTGGTTCCTTACAGCCCTTGATGCCCATGTGCATTTCAGTACCTTTTTCAGTACTTTTAGCTGCTTCCTTCTCTCACCAGAGTATAAGGGCAACAAGTATTTCTTTAGTACACAGAAGGTGTTAGCTTTTAGTCTGCTTGGAACAGACTTTGGCCTCTTCAGAGATCTGCTTGGTAGGGTACCATGGGATACAGACCTGGAGGGAAGAGGGGCCCAAGACAGCTGGTTAATATTCAAAGATCACCTCCTCCAAGCTCAGGAGTAATGCATCCCAAAAGAG
>JANZLQ010000005.1:16251764-16265517 GCA_026212715.1 Elanus axillaris | reverse complement strand
GGAGGGAAGGGATGCCATCCAGAGGGACCTTGACAGGCTTGAGAGGTGGGCCCATGCAAACCTCATGAAGTTCAACAGGGTGAAGTGCAAGGTCCTGCACATGGGTCAGGGTAATCCCAAGCACAAATACAGGCTGGGCAGAAAATGGATTGAGAGCAGCCCTGAGGAGAAGGACATGGGGCTGCTGGTTGACGAGAAACTCAACATGACCCACGAATATGCATTTGCAGCCCAGAAAGCCAACCGTATCCTGGCCTGCATCAAAAGAAGTGTGGCTAGCAGGTCAAGGGAAGTGATCCTACCCCTCTACTCCACTCTCATGTGACCCTACCTGGAGTACTGTATTTAGCTTTGGGCCCCCAACATAAGAAGGGCATGGACCTGTTGGAGTGAGTCCAGAGGAGGGCCACAAAGCTGATCAGAGGGCTGGAACACTTCCCCTATGAAGGCAGGCTGAGAGAGTTGGGTTTGTTCAGCCTGGAGAAGAGAAGGCTCTGGGGAAGCCTTATAACAGCCTTCCAGTACCTAAGGGTGGCCTACAAGAAAGCCAGAGAGGGACTTTTTATGAGGGCATGTAGTGATAGGAGAAACGGTAACGGTTTTAAACTGAAAGAGGGTGGATTTAGGTTAGATGTAAGGAAGAAGTTGTTCACTGTGAGGGTGGTGAGGCACTGGAACAGGTTGCCCAGAGAGGCTGTGGATGCTCATCCCTGGAATTGTTCAAGGCCAAGTTGGATGGGGCTTTGAGCAACCTGGTCTAGTGGAAGGTGTCCCTGCCCATGGCAGGGGGGTTGGAACTAAATGATCTTTAAAGGTCCCCTCCAACCCAAACCATCCTATGATTCTATGATTTTGTCAACTTTTAATTGTTTTCAAGAATGAGTGTCATTATTTTGACACTAAATCTATGATTTAAGGATGTGAAGTTGAAAACATGAAGTTGCCACCTTATAAAGTTTACCTGCTTGTTTTCTCATCTCCTTCCCCAGTCTACAAAAATACCATAGAAATTATGTAACTAAGTAGGAACAGGGAGCAGAGTGGGGTAAGAAAGCCCAAATTGTCTCAACTGATTATTTTTGTTGTTTCCCTCCCCTGCCTTCTAACAGGGCTCTGCCCTTTCTTCTAAAAAATAGTCTCTTCCACTCATAATCCTGACCAAAAAATTCAGGTTTAGGTGAGAACGGGGCCTTCAGCAAGCAGAAGTTTGAATCAGCAGTCCAGTATTTCTCTGCTCTACTTTTCCCTTGTGAAATGTAGAAAATAATTAGCTGCCTCTGCAAAACACACGAAGTTCTGCTGATAATAATGTAGTCTCACAATTTTTAATTTTTCCAGGACATCTGTAAAATGTGCTTCAGGTGATGGCAATACGCAAGTGACTATTAAAAGGAAATAAACTATCAAAAAGGGATTTTGCTCTTTTATGAAAAAGTTTCAAAATCACTCTCTGAAGTATTATTACCTCCCATAGACCTGTTGGCACACTGCTAAAAAAAAAAATACCCCAACCCCCCAAAAAACCAAACAAAAAACCACCCAACCATTTTAAGCAGTCACAGGTGAGTCCTCCCTCACCTGCAGGGGCTTAGACTCAACTCACACCCCTCCAGCTCTGACAACACCTGATCTTGGAAGACACTTTAGGAAAGAGCCAGCCCCTCTGAAGATGAGAGGCCAAGTGCTGTTTAGTTTCCCTGTCCTGATATCCCACTCCCTCCCTGGACTCTCCCTGTTACCATTCATTATCCTTGCTGGCCTTACAGTCAGTGTTCTTTCTCACTGTGCTGAGGAATTAAGAGTCTCTTCAGCGATTTCTTATTTTCTTTGGATTTGGTGACTGTACTCCACACCACACCTTCCATGTGGGTTATTTTGACTATAGTTTTCTCTTTGTTTTGCAGACTGCTCACAATAACAAAGTCAGGATTAGCCTTTAGATGCAACCATGTTTTATTTACTATTCATCTCTGGACTATTTTCATTTATGGTAATCTTTACATCACACATTTTTGTGTGTTTCAACCTCTGTAGTACAAGGCATTTTGACAAGCCTGTGGTGGCTTAACTGTTATTGACAGACTCCAAAGAATCCAATTTACAGAACCGGTTTGTATGACCTTAAAGTAAAGGTGAATAAACAGATCTAAAGGGCATCATATCTCTTACTCTATGTTTGAATGTGATCAGTAATATATTTCACTGATGTTGTTCATGTTGCTTTATCAGACAGCATCTAACCAGGTAACCTTTTATACTTTACTTTTGTGTCTTTTCAAGATTGGTTACATTGTGAGCTTTGAATTGTTTCACCTTTATATTTTCCTTGTTCTTCACCTAAGGAGAAGACACTTTCTTATTGCTAAGAATACAGTCCAATATTTGAATAATACATGCCCTCTAGGTTTTCACAACTGAACGTAACTATGACACAAACAAAATGCTCTCCCCTTAGTATGCTACTGTACTTTAAGGAAAAAAATATTAATTGGTCACTGATTGGTATCCGATTTCCTGATAGGTCTCAAAATCTAAAAATAGCCTTTGCTAGAGAAAATGAAAATGTACAGTTCAACAAAAAGATGTCTATTAAACACTAACAACTGCATAAGAAAGGAATTTTTACAACATTAGAATGGTAATAACACATGAGAAACTGTTAAGAACAAACTGTGCTCCAGGAGCTGTCTAGACAAATAATACATTAAAAAAACCTACCAACCAACATTACTATTTAGGGAACTTCCTCCAGCAATCATTCATGAATGATTTATAAACAACATCACTACTCTGACTTCATTTCATTACTTGGCTTTTCATATGAATAACATGAATGAGATGCATTTAACTGACTTAACAGCTACACCGTGTATATACTAGATATAAGGACATTTTACTTCACATAATTGTTAATAACTCAAGCCATATGTTTCAGCAAAGACTTTGCTCCCACCCACACAGTTCACACATTTCATCCTGTATGGCCCTGCAGTGAAGTTAATATTGGATTTGTGACATGAGAGTTATATTACCAAGGCAACAGATAAAAATCAAACATTATTATGATTTCACTACAGGCAAAAGGGAGAGTAGAAACCAAAAGCAAAAAAATGGGGAAAATGTCTATTAAAGACACAAATCCTTCAATAACATAAAAAGAAATAGCAGAAAATACTGGTTTGAATACATTTCTTCTCTAAATAAATACTTTGGTTTTAAGTTTTCTCCAAAGTGACAGTCTTTCTTTAAATATGCTTTCACAACCTGAAGAACTATAGGAACAGATTTTATCACTTACCCTTTAAAAAATCACATTAAGGTAAAACAACAAAAAAAGTACAATCAGCAGAACTGTTAGTTCTTTTTCAATGTTTTAATACAAATGTCTCAACATTCTGGCTGGTTTACCACTGAAGATTACATTAATTTGTATGAAAAACTGGGAGTAAACATTGTGGACATAGTCCCTGCTGATCAGATTTCACTAAAACTAAAACACGTTCCAAATGAGAAGACTGATAGCAGGATTTCCTTTAAAATAACTTGGTATGTTAACTCCTATATAGTTCTTTAAACGTGTGTCTTTTGAACATGTTATAAAAGTAAGCGTTAGTATTTCCAAATGACAATATTATAAACCTTTGTATTAGTAACATTCAACACAAAACTTAAAAAGGAATTTACTTCTGTAAAAGCATTACACTGAAAAATACTGATTTATTAAAGACACTTGACTCTGGGTTTTGTTGGGGTTTTTTATTTTTATTTTTTAATTGAAGTGTCAGTTAATACTCAGAAGAATCCTTTTTAATACAACTGCAACATTTTAAAAATAATTAACCAAACCGTCAGGCAGACCCTCTAGTAGATGGGTCCAAACTGTGGCTAATAATTTGCTGCTGTCATAATGAGGTTTACTTTTACTAACGCTATTCCTTTCTTCAGTATGTATTCTTCTAGCCAATAACTCAAGACAGAACAGAAAAAAGACAGGAAAAAAGAAAAATATTTCATGTAGTAGTTCTTCAGCTCATTGAGTTAAAGGTCAATTTTGGGAAAAAAAAACCCCAAACAAACCCAACACAAAACCCCCACAACCAAACAGGTGTTCAGCACCAGAGAAATAAGCAGAAGACTAATACTTAAAAGATTTATGAAATGGAAAAAAAAAATAGTCCAGTGTTTCAAAACAGAAGGAGATAGTCAAGTGCCCATTACAGTACCTCATATCAGCACCCTGAACCTGCGTCCTCTGCAATTTGAGAAGGTTGTTTGTTTATTTTTAAACCTGAGGAAAATTACAATGCAAACAAACATCTACCTCAGTATCATTTAATGTGTTTGGCAGTCTAGGATTTTTTAAGCTTGTCTAGATTTTAGGGGGGTGTTGTTTGGTTTTGTGGGGTTTTTTTTATAATAAATGGATAGATTATGAGAATTATCAGGAGAGAGGTGGGAAGTTTAATTTAAAGGAAATCAGCCTTTTCTTTTAAACTTACATTCATCTTCTATTGTATGTCTACTAATTCCAACACCAAAAAAACCCAAATACGTTACTTCTACTACATTCTCTGTTGTAACAGTTTAAGCAATTAGAAATGAAGACTGTTTCCTACTTCCCTTGAGACACTCAATCTAATATCTCTAAGCACTAAACTATGTTCTGATAATCATTCTAGATTTTACTTGATTTCATGCCATTACTCCCACTGTATAACATCTTGAACTACTTTCCCTGATCTTCCTGGTACTCAAACCTTCAAAACTTTTTTATCTATCTGAATTACCTATTTGATCTCAAATACTTAGGACAAGGATGTATCTGTAAAAGCAATCTTCCAAAAGCTCTGGCTAGTTAGACTGACAAAGCAAAAAGCTTCTTAAATAAGATGAACATTTTACAGCTTTAATCTAGTTAACAACTCCATCTTGATTCACTGGTTTGTTTTGCATCTCTTTTTTTTCCTTTAAGTGGCTTAAAGCTGTGATTTTCCTTTTCTATTTCAAAAGGAATGAGAACATTAAATGCTCAGAGAACTGGCATTAGCAGTATTAGCTTCAGCCTGAGAGGGAACCTTGAAGTTTAGTGTATGGCATTGCCCAGATAACCCAAGCTGAAGATTTGTTTGTTTGTTTGTTTGTTTTACAGTGAATTACAAATCTATACTTTTAAGCTCACTCAGACTAATTTCTGGCCATCATGCAAGGTAATCACAACAAGAGAACAAAGATTCACTTTCTTTTTAATGTTATCAAGTGGAAACTTAGCATAGTGTGGGTTTGGTGCTAGCTACACTGATAACACAGGTGACTTGTTTTTAATACTCTTACTTGTATCATAAACATCCTCCCACAATTATTTCAACCAATAAATCACAGCCTTTGGAGCTAAACCATTAAACCCTTAAGGTGCTCAGGGTTTTACAGGCCATCTCCAACAAGCACACACAAAAATACTTAAGAAAAATTTTTCACTCTTTAAACAAAACTTCGAAAGCACAGGAGTTATCTTTAGAACACAGCAAACAATACATAAATTTTAGGAATATTGTGACAGCGTTAAAAATGTTCAAGTTTACTGAACTGCATTCTTGTGCCTCAAGCACAAGATACATCCACCTAGACCACCCAGTCTCGCAGTTTGCTGGCTAAGTACCAAATCAAAATGAAGGCTAAGGTCTAACTACCTCATAGTTCTTGCACAGGTTTAGAGCTATTTAAGATGTCCAGCAGTATGACCTATTTTCTTTCCCCATCCCTATTCATGACTCTAAATACCAATACTCACGACCACCCACCACCCTCTTGTCCAGAAGGGCTAGTATTTGTGCAGGTCATGTTAAATCACGACTGAAGCTGTCAGCAGCCTGTTTCCTCCCTGTGGAACAAAGAGTTAATTTTTTTATCACACCTGCTGCAATTTTCCTTAGCTGCCTAATGTTTTGTTTGCTTGTTTGCTTTTAGTTCTTGGATATAGCTAATGGCATCTGTGATCAGAGCAGGGTCTGGAGAAGCTATGGTCAGATGACTACTTGACCTGCACGGAGAGGGAAGTGGAGGCAAGCAGAAAGAGGGAATGGAAAGGATTGACTCTGTCAGTGTGACCATTTTCCAGCTGTTGTAAATACTGTCCATGGTTCCTGTAGAAAGCATTTGATGAAAGGGTGTTTAACATGTTACCTACTCTGAATTTACTGGCAGTGAGGGGGAATGAAAAAGAGAAAAATCTATGTTCCAGGGCTTGGAAAACTTACAGCATAGGCTGGTTTCTATGCAAGAAACTAGACTCCAATAAGGACAAGCTTGTGACTGTCAGCTGTTTTTTGTTTGGATTTTTAAATATATATATTTTGTTTTTAATATACTCATTTTAAAAGAAGCAAGCTCAGCTGTGATAACACTACACTGCTTATGGAAAAAATGGTTGCTGAGTATGCAAAGCTTTCAAAATAGCAGTTAAGAGTTTCATTCTCCTTCAAGTACTATGTAACTGAAACAGGTGGCTTCCATAAACTTTAGAATGCTTTATACTAAGTAATATGAAATTACTTTATTTATTAACTACAATTTGTTCCTCTCAAGAGCTGCTATAAATTAATCCCATTATTTCTGTATAGTACATACAACAGAGGCATTTGGTGTAACAGCATAGTCACCTTTCCTTGTGTGCTTGACTAGAGTAGACTTCTGTTTACTTGTTTTTCCAAAAATATTCAGTCTATCTAAAAAGCATCTGTATGCAACATTAAGTCCAAAGATGCATCTCTTTCCTCCAGTAAAGTTTTTTACATTATGAGTTTGCATAAGTACTATATAAAGCATCTTACAATATGAAGGAAGGATAATATGGTAAAATGAAGGGTCACATCTCCAAAAAAAAGTTATTGGAAGTATTTATTAAAACCTAATAAAATATTTCATAGATTATTATCTGAAAAGCAAGTGGACATGCAACATAGGGTTTCTTTTTGTTTTGTTGAACATCTTCTAAAACCTAAGAGGAAAATGCAAAATTTAAGAGAAAGATATAAAAGACAGTTAACTCACAAACAAATACTGAAGGATGAAAACCTAAGCAGCCTTAATGTTATGGAGTCATCATAGAAATTAGACTTGTCAATTACTAAGACTTCTCAATTATCTTGACAACATTATAAAGTTTGTATCAGCAAAAACATTAATGCAATTGTCCCTCCTTCAGTCAGACTTAAAGCACAGTTGGGTCTGCGAGTATTCAAGAACAACTGAGACAACAAATTACTGGCCATGCAAAAATAAAGACCATATGGCAGGCTGCTTGGTAAATACTGTGGCCCAATTTAAATCTAAGTGGAGACTACAGTAAAAGATACATTGTTCTTCAGTAACTGCTGTGCAACTTGGATGACATTTTAGCATTATATAAGTTTTGGGGTTTGTTTGTTGTTTGTTTGGGTTTTCTTTTTATTTTTTTAAATAAAGTATGCTACTTTCTGGATTTTGTTTTAAAACGCACAGCCAGAGAACACAATAGAAATGTACACAACCTTCAAAATCAATGCTTGAATACAAACCACAAGAAAAACGTGAACAACTAGTTCTACTTTTTGGCAGTAGAACTTCCGTTTACAGATCTCGACAACTATTTTCCAATATCCAAATTAACAGTCAGTGTTCTAGCAAAGTCTCATTTCAATGACCAATTTATTAACTGTAAATCTGTCATAATTTTTAAATACATTAATTCATGAATTAGAAATCTCTATGGCTGCTGATGCTGAAAGAGTACAGGTTGCTACTACTTGTACTGTAATTCACACAATGAGGTATTTATTCAATGATCTTCAACAAAAAACTTGAAAGGTTTATCTGCACTCACTATCCTATGCTACCTATTCAGTACTTCATTTCAGAAAAGTTTAAAAACTGGAATTTGAAGGCAAGTTTCTCAGTCTCAACTTCCACCATCCCTCTGCGGGTTAAGTCACACATCTCTGTCAAGCAGAAGTACTGAGTGCTGCTAACAAGCCCTGCTCAGGCTAAGAGGTGCTTGCTGCCTCACACTCGCTTCAGCGAACAGAAGTGGTTTACAGCTGCTCATGGGTTCCAGCTCTGCAATTGCTGCACAACAGACCCAGAGATTAAACCCTGTTGGGAGATGTGCTTTGCTTCCATTAAACTCCTCTCTAGCCTCTATTAAACTCCCAAAGTATCCTGGCTTCTTTCCAGCCCCAGTCCTGTTCTCTTTCATTCTCTCATTTACATTCAGTATGATATTTGTTCACTTTTTGTGTAAATTGTTTTAATATTCTTAACTTATCTTCAAACCTTTAATTTCCACCTGTTACATAACCTTCTCTTGTCCTCTTTTGTCTTTTCCTTCTTTCTTTTTTCCAGCTTTTTTTCCCCCTCTCATTACTCTGAGCTTTTTCTCCTTTTCTCCATATAGTGTTTTCTTCCACTCCCTTTTTCTTGCCAGCTGGAAAAAGATGCTTCTTTTTATCTCTTTTTTTTGTTGTTGTTGTTCTTTTGTTTGCTTCACAGATTAAAAAAGCAAGACTGATAGAGCTCAAAAATATCTATGGATAAAATCCAAAACACCAATACATTTTACATGTGGATGCACTTAACTTTCAGGAGATGCAAGGATATCTTAACAATAAAAAAACCCCATTTTATTAACTAGGAATAACAGATCAAATACACCAGCAAAAATACAAGCTTAACAAAAATGCTGAAGGCCATAAGCTCTCCTTGTTGACACATTATACCACTTTCCTGTTGCAGAAAGCTTTTCTAAAACAATGTGAAAAGATAATGGCAAATTACAAAATTAGCATCACATCAAGCTTAGTAGTTCAACTGCAGAACAAAGTATTTTGTTTGGCTTTCATCAGGTCAGCTTAAAGTTTTCTCAGAATAAGAATAATCAAGATGATACAGCTGTATCTTCAATCTTATCTCAGATTTATAGTCTTGAGGGCAAGGCAGCCTGTGTGAACATCCATCAGCTTGCTCAGAACTAGCAAGCCCCCAAAAGAGCAGCAGAAACTCCAGCACAGGCCACACTACCTATGTGCAGTTTTGACAAGACAATACTGAACTCCCTCCAATTAGGGCTAAATTACTGCTTAGTATTCAAGATAATTTGGAATTTTTTCCAAAAGCTTTCTTCCCCATGTGTTTGGGGTTTTTTTGACTGCAATGAAGCTGCACAGTATCAGAAATGTTTTCAGAAGTCCTAGTCCTCCAGGAATATGAGCATGTAGCTAAAACATCCATGCACTCTATTGATGTTTTTCACCAATCAATCTGAAATAGTCAAACCCTTTAAGCCCCCTTTTCCTCCCCCCCCCCCAAAAGGAATTTCTTCTTTTTTTTAATACTATTTTATTTTTAAAAAAGAAGAAACCAATGGGAAAAATTAGCTTCAAGTTTTACCTTAAAATGATCCTCCCCCCCAACAAGTTTTAACTATGGGCCACTGTGGGCTTGAAAATACCTGCACACCACTGTTTTAACAAAATTCTGGGATATGTTACTATTAAAAAGCTAGTTTATAGTAACTGCTCTCCTGGAATATAACTTCCTTCACAGGGCCTTCTTCAGTCTCCTGCCAGCCAGATTTGTGACTCCAGGCTCGAAACAGTGAGCTTCCATTTTCAGGGTGAGAAAATACCAGAATGATAAGAAACTGTAAAGTTAGACCATTTCAGACCTGCTTGCACCAGTGTGAGAGATGCTTGTCTAAAATTGTATGATTTTATCTTTTACGTATCAGTTAAGCTGTCAAAAGCCATGACAAAAAGGAAACATTTTTTCTACTTCAGGCACTGTATCAAACAGCAGTGGTACCGGTGTTCTTAGGAAAATAAAAGAATCAAAGCAACAGGTCACCAAGCTTTATTCTTTTACTGACTAAATTTATCATGCTTGAATTTGTTCCTGTGAGAGTCACAATCTCCTTAGCCTATTTTTACATTTTGCTTCTCTGTTAGATCCACCTCCTCAATGCAGAGGTTGCTCCACATGCCGTTCTCACCAGTTCAATGACATCCTGTTTGTGATGACAGTTTCTGGTTCCTCACGGCTGGATATTAAGCACATACATGACTGATTCAAATATAATATGAAACTATTTGTGTTCAATAAACTGATATAGTTTTTGCAGAATGAGATGGACAGAACACAGTCCTTAACAATTCTTACAAAATTCTTCTAGTTTTCCTCTCCTCATCCTCAAAAGAAAACCAACTACACATGGGCTTTGTTGCTCTCATTGGCTTCACTACTGATACCCAATTTTTAACCAGCAAATATATAACCATTTTCTGAACTCTTAAGCATGGAAGCTCTAGATTTTTGCTCTTGTCTCCATGTTTTTCTTTTAGGTATTTTTCTGCTTTTCAGGATCTCTTCTACTGCTGGGTACACTCAGTGATTATTTTTAGACCCTTGCAAAATTCCTCTATGTAATTTTCTACCTTTAACACCCATACTTTTTGATTCAAACTTCTGTTTTCTTAAATAGAAGAGTTACTCAGTAAAGCATATAAAAATTGGGGAAGTATTAAATCATTCTACAACTGTTTGCTTCCTTATATTTTCATTTAACTTTCCAGATTTGTGATTTGATTATGTTGGGTTTTTTTAAATGAGTTTTTCAGACACACACAAACTCAATCCTATGGCCTCACTTCCTTACAGTAAAATACAAGATTTAACACATTCTTTTATATCAGAAATAGTGGAAAGCCTTGAGCCAGAAGACTACAGGGCCCATCATGGATGCTACATGTTAAGTTAACTGGTCACAGTCTTGAAGAGTCCCATGGAAATACATAAGGAGAAAGGAGGCAACCAGAGGCTAAATTCTCTGCCAGGGAAAGCTAGGCAATAGGAAGTTGGGGTCATCAGCTTCTTCTACAGCCTAGAAGGGGGTGTGCCAAGAAAAGAGTATTCACAGCAACGCCAAAGTTACAGCAAACACCCACGGACAAAACGTTTTTTGTAACTCTTTTTGGTAACCAGATTTGCAAAACTACTGAATGGAAATCCACTTAATCCTACAACCTCCAACCATAACCAATGCGTGTTTTCCTGCTACAACAGAACAGCAATCCTAGAATGACATAAATGAACATTATGGAGAGGAAAATAGTGCTTAGGAGCTAATACAATCTGACAGTTCCTTAAGGTACCATTTAATTACTGCATTAAAAAGCAATCACCAATTTCTATGTAAGCAAACCATCAATAGACAGCTGCTTACTTTTATTTGAAAGATGTCCTTTCATAGGAGAATGTTTGTCTTGCATAACTGATAACTAAAAATTCAGTTATACTGGATTACTAAAAAAATACTGCATATTGCAAATGGTTTACAAGCCAGTCTTTTAACAACAGTGACTTCATGTGTTTATTAAAGACATTTTCTTATTTTAAAGCGAAATTCAACTAAGTTTTGTAGTTGTAATTCTGTCCTCCTACATATCCACAAGTGAATTAGGTCAATTCCAAACTATTTGTAAAACCTCCTACATAGAAAGGAGTTTGAGATTTTAAAACACATGAATTTTAAAATAAACAAAGTCAACCTACCAGAGTCATAAAACTTGTGAACTGTCAATTTTTTTGTTCTAGCCTAATAAGGCATCCTGAAGTAGTAAGAACCGAAATGTGAGAATGACTGTCCATGGCCAGAGGTTGCTTGCACGTTATGTTTAATAACATTTTAATAATGTTTATTATATAAGTTTCCCTAACTATCTTCTAAACTTATTTCTATATTTGGCATCTGTAACATCCTGTTGCAATGAGTTCCACTATGTAATTATGTGTTGCATGAAAAAATGTTTATTTTAAACCTAGTGCTGGGTAAGAGCTAAGAGTCATCAAAACTGTGTTATAAGAAATTATCAATAATCATACTTTCCCCATTTTCTCCATAACATTAGTAGCTTTATATGCCTCTTGTGTTTCTTTGAACTCATTTCTTTTCCAAGCTGCAGAGTCCTAACCATTCTGTTCAAATGCAGATATCTCTTCCCCATATATAACCTGGTTTATCCTTAGTAAAAGAAACATCTGCAACTGTTTGTACTATTCCAGATCGGTCATGGATGTTATCAAGATCTTTGTACAGAACTATATGCACCTTCAAGACCCCTTTTTTGAGTAGTAACAATTTAAGACTGCCATGCATTTTATTTAGCCACTTCCCCCCTGCAAGCATTATTGTACAATATTGTATAGTTAATGCACTTGCCACTTTATTAATTTGTCATCTTCTATTATCTTCACACTACTATTCACGTTCACAGATTTGGGGGTCTTAGTATCATGAATGGTGTTTGCGTACAATCTGTTATTTTGCTGTTTAGCCCCTTTCACAGACTTATTAAAGCAGCAAAGAACTCCACATAGATCCCTGTAGGCATCTACTCTTGGCTTGTGATAACTGATCTTTCATTCTTATCCTTTTTTTTTCCCCCATCTTAGAAAGTTATTAACCTGAGAGGCCTTCTCTCTTACTTTTGTGACCATCTGGTTTCTCCAGGAAACTTTGGCAGAAGCTGTCACAGACTGAGATGGATAGTTCATATGGGATATATAATTCTAAGATGACCGTGAACTCACATCCAACCAATTTGCAAGCTACAATACGTCTACAAGAATCATGTTGGCTCTTCTTTACTATTTTATGTTCTTCATGTACATGTTCATTTATGATGTTTATAAACACACAACTTCTCATTTGACTCTTAGGACAATTTTGTTTAATTTTTGATAAGGACAGAAATAAAACCTTCTGGGCTGTAGCTTTGTCATGGTTTAACCCCGGATGGATTAACTCTATCCCAGACAGATTAACACTATCCCAGCCGAAACCAGGACAAGCTTCATTCAGATTATGCTGCATTTCCAAACTCAGTGATTATGTATTCCCATTAGTCCAGACCTGGTGGGCGTACCCTGATTAGTCCAGGCAATTTGTTATTATTTATTTTAATCATCTTGTTCTCAAAATGTTCTTCCCCTAACACTTGAATTTGAAAGAGACCACCTGAGACATCTGAAGTAAGCTCCAGTGCGGGAAGCTTCATATACCCTCTATAATTAACACAAATGCAAAAAAAGTCTTTGTAAGATTTGCTGCTAAACATTTATCTTCTCCTAGTGTTCTCACAACATCTTGATCCTTACTGGGCCTGGAGACTATTAGTTCTCTTGCTTCTGATGTGCCTGAAGAATTTCTCAAAGCTCTTTCTGTGGCTGTGTCCTGGTTTCACCTGGGATATAGTTAAGTGTCTTCATAGTAGCTGGTACGGTGCTGCATTTTGAGTTCAGTAGGAGAAGAATGTTGATAACACTCTGATGTTTTCGGCTGCTGCTGGGTGGTGTTTAGACTAAGTCAAGGATTTTTCAGCTTCTCATGCCCAGCCACCAAGAAGGCTGGAGGGGCACAAGAAGTTGTGAGGGAACACAGCCAGGGCAGCTGACCCAAACTGGCCAAAGGGCTATTCCATACCATGGAATGTCGCATCCAGTATATAAACTGGGGGGAGTGGGGGTCGACTCTCAGGGACTAACTGGGTGTCAATCGGTGTGTGGTGAGCAGTTGCACTGTGCACCATTTGTACATTCCAATCCTTTTACTATTAATGTTATCATTTTATTAGTGTTATCATTATCATTATTACTTTCTTCTTTTCTGTTCTATTAAACCGTTTTTATCTCAACCCACAAGTTTTACTTTTTCCTGATTTTCTCC
>JANZLQ010000005.1:16222510-16246757 GCA_026212715.1 Elanus axillaris | reverse complement strand
AGCCAGGAGTGAAGTTGTGCCCGGGAAGAAGGGAGGGGTGGAGGGAAGGTGTTGTGAGATCTGGTTTTATTTCTCTCATTACCCTACTCTGGTTGATTGGCAATAAATTGAGTTACTTTTCCCCAAGCTGAATCTGTTTTGCCCGTGGCAGTGATTAGTGAATGATCTCTCCTGTCCTTATCTCAACTCACAAGTCCTTTGTTATATTTTTTCTCTCCTCTGTCCAGCTGAGGAGGCAGGAGTGATAGAATGGCTTTGGTGGGCACATATGAAGTGGATTGCTTTTTCTTAGCCTGGTCTAAACTTTCTACCTAACTAGACATTCATCTTATAAGCAAAAGACAAAAATAGGATTTGGAAGTTTGGCTTCACATCCAAAAAACCTTATTAGCTTATGCTGAGCTAAACAGGAGGGTAAGAGCTGTTCTTGTCAAATCACTACTTCTGGAAAGCAAGCGATGCTTTCAAACATTACAGTTTATGAATGGTTATCTGAAACTTTCAATGCCAGCTTCCTATATTTTAGCTGTTTTTCTTGTTACTAGGCTTAATCCACAAGTAAGTTAGGTTTAGAAATTGTGTGTCACCTGGTAAGGGATTTTGATTTTCGTCTGTATGTGAAATGGATTGTATGGTGATCATAGGAGCTTGGGTGCAAGCTACTGCCAACTAAAAGAAACAGATGCTTTTCAGAAACAACAAATCAAACAAACCCTAGTTTTTAAAAGACATTTAAATAATGAAAGCTAAAAAGCAGAAGAATGGGTATCAATGGCTATCAGCATCTTCTTCTGAAAATGCACTGCATACTTTTCCAGGGAAAAAAAAATATTGTAGGTAGACAAAAGCCAACCTAAAAATCCCCCAGCAAATGCAGGCAGATATCTGGTGCCTGGAAACCTTGTGATCGCCCATCCCTCAAATTATTAGTACAATACCTGGTGAAATTTCACAGCCAGGAAACTATGGTTAGAGACTGGGCTCTGCTAAAGTAATTTTCAGGTTCAAACATTCTTTTGCCAACTAATCTAGGTAACAGCTTGTAGCAACAGCTTAAAACCATGTAGGGCTCCTGCCAGGATTTTGTGTTCTTGCTGTAGAGGATCATTTCCAAAAAGGCAGGCAACAAGCAACAAAACAGTCATTCATCACTTTAGCATCAATTAAACTCAACATTCAGATTAGTTTCTCAGACCTGCTCTTGTCCTAAGGCCAGTCAATACCCTCTCTTCCATGTAGATAAATCTCAAAGAACTGGTCTACACTTAAAAATGGGACAAAAAAAGCCCCAAACTTCATGCTGGTGATCTGGATAAAAGACGACAGACATGGGAACCATTGTCTTCCCTTACAAAATGACAGCTTCCAGACCAGCTTTGTCTGCATCATCTGCAGAACATTCCTCCACCTAAGACTCCTCCTCTAAAGCACATAGAGCTAGCTATTATTTTCTGCATATGAATGATATACTAAAGCAAACACCGTTTCCCTCTCCTGGCCTATTACTTTCAGAAAATAATTATGTATCAACTTCATTCATTTTTCCTTTCTGTTAAATTTTACCACATCACAAGAAAACAGAAGTAGCTTTAAGATCAAAACTGAATTATTTATCCTGAGAAGATACAAAAAATTTTATGTAATTACCAAGCTCTATCCCAGTGTCTCACAATGTTTCCGGTAACATTAGAACCACTCTCAGCACAAGAGGAAACTTTCTACCTTGTATAGTTCTCTAATCCTTTGAGAAAGCTCAAAAGGTTACTTGCTTGAGTCTTTTTTTTTTTTTTTATGGCATAGCCCCCCCATTAGCCAAGAATGAGAAAAGACTGTCAGCCTGCCTAACTGAGTCTTAGTACTCTTCAGTTTTCCACAGCAAATACATGCAATGGTATAACAAGTCAGCCTGCTCTAAAGGCAAATAAAAGCTAATTAGATGTAACCACCCTGGTTCTAGAGAATTAGTTAGTTCAAGGAGCTCTTCCATGCCTAGATTAACTGAAAGGGAGTTTTTGTTTGCTCAGGAAACCTAGATTTCAAATAAACAGTCCCTCCTATTGATCTTTTTAATCCACACATTGAGAACAGAAACACTAAGATTTTTTTTTTTTTTGACAGCAAGTTTAGTTGGTCTTTTGGGAATCCTGAAAACAAAGCAATTTTCTTTTATCTGTAAAAGGAAAAAAAATCTCACCCAGGATACCACATTCTTTGATATAAAGCTTTGGCAATGGAAAATCTGTATGACTGAGTACTTGCACAAAGGCAGCAGCAGTTAAGAATACCTCTGAATACGACAAGAAGCAGTGGCAAGTAGGGAAGCAAAAAAAAGGAGTGCATTTTGGGCTGTGTATGACATGTCCTTTATGGAAAACAGACTACTGTAGTGAAGTCCTTTACAACTGGAGAAACCATGACAAAACAGGTAACAGAGAAGAGTGGCCATTTACATGATGCCAGCGGGAGCCAAAAGAAGCGGCCACAATGACTGACAAGAGTCGGCACAGGTAGAAGAGGGAGCCCAGTGTGGTACTGTCAGACCTGTGGAGTGTAAGAATGAGGGGGGGTGGTTTACCTGCTTCTGATAGGAAAACGGGTAGGGACAGAGAAAAGCAAGGATCACATTGTGCTATCCTTCTAGCTGTTGCAAGCACCTTAGAAATAAAGCAATAGGTATTAAGATGGACTTGTGCATACTTGCAGCCTGCAATGTGGTTTTAGCAAACAAACATTTCTTTTTATTGTTCTGCTCTAGAACCACTTTACATAGGAAACAGTAACATGAGCCTCACTTAAAGCTGGAGAAAACAGATGAGGAGAGATAAGATGATGTACTCAGGCACAACCAAAACAAGCCATGTTGTAACAGGCTGAAGTGCTGCCCATTCCACTCTCTCATCAAGTAGTGAAGTGCAGAGCATTTAGCAATCTGGAATTAGCTTTTTTCTTTCATTTTAAGTTTAAGGAAAGACAAAATAAAATTGCAGTCAGGGCAGTTTCAAGAGTGCCTTCTTGTGTGTGTATGTGTGTTGGTGTTGTTGCTGTTGTTTTTCAATTAAAAAAAGCACCAAAAAAGCTCATGACTCAAGAGTTCCCCCAACCCAGTCAGTAACCTACTCTCAAGCCAATCTTCCCAGCTGTTTATTAATACCCATACAGATATTATATTTTATTTCCTGGGGAACACGCTTCAAGCCTTACATTTTTTTCAATTTTTTTCTGGCAAAAACCTGACTTTACTGATATTATTTTCTCCCCCTCTAGCCCTTGTTTCCAAATGAAATATCCCTGTTCCTGCCCTAAGCCCATAGTTTTAACAGTGAAAACAGATTTCTCTTCCTTGCACTCCAAAAGAATGAGACACAGGGACACATTCCCAGGAGGGAAGGGGAAAAAAAGGGAAATTTAACAGAACTGAGTGAGAAAGAAGCCTAGAGGTCTATGCAAGTCTCCATGGGAACTTAACGATACAATCTATTGTGCATGTTCACTCTTTTTTTTTTTACTTTATTAATAGCACATTTAGTTTAGTCCACCTCCTTAAAAACTTTTAAAAAAACAATTTATCTAGGGGGCTAAAAAATTCCTCTCACTGTTTAAAATTCAGATGCCATTAGCATAAGAGCTTCATTTAAAATAAAAGTAAGGAAAAAAGTTAAATTAGATATGAGGTCCACATTAATCATATTTTAAAAATCTGTTTGGAAATCAGTATAATTTTAGCACAGCTCAGTTGGGTTCCAAGACTACCAGAGAGGAGCAAAATCAAGAAGTCACTGTAGGTTAAAGTCTAAGTACTTTAACTTTGGCTTCCTAACAACAAGATGGAACCATCAGTGGATGTATAGATGACAGACAGCACAGCAGACCCATGTGAAACTAAAAATAGTAAGTCTTAAGAAACTGCTTCAACATTTTTATATTTTTTAAAGTGAAGCATTTAAACTTCAGCACAATGTTGAGTTCCACTGAAGATAGGACAGGTAAACATTTAAGCATTTCACTGAATTGCAGCATAAGATCATACCTTATCTAAAAGTACTAGCTAATTTCCTACATTTTAGTATTAATCATCTTCTATCAGAAAAAAAAAAGGGTCTCTAAGACAACCATTACCACTCAACAACAGCATGTTTTTCAGCAGAGAAGGCTGACCATATCCTGGGAGAAGGAGCAGGAGCACTGCCAGCACGTCAAGGAGGCAGTTCTTCCCTTCTACCCAGCACTTGCAAGACCCACAGCTCGAGCAGCACACCACATTGCTGCATGAGTCTGGAGGAGAACCACCAAGGTGGACAGGACTGGAGCACATGACATAGGAGGAGATGCTAAAACAACTGGGACTGTTCAGCTTTAAAAGAGAAGGTAAAGGGAAAAGCCTCTGCTGTCTACAGCTACCTAGCAGAGGGCCAAAGAGACCCAGGCTCCTCAGAGGTATGCAGGGGTAGGACAAAAGGCAACAGAAAAGTTAGAGTGCAGAAAAATTGGACCAGATGTGAAGTCTGTTTATTTTGTACCATGGAACTGGTCAACCATAGAAAGAGATATACAGAGAGGTCATGGTCAGAACTTCACTGAAAAAGTTCCTGAGCAACCTGCTCTGACTTGTCCTGCTTTGATTAGGGAATGGATGAGACAACCTTCAGAGGTCATCTACATGATTCTTACATGAAACCCATATCACTAAGATTTGTGCTGGTACTGGTTATTACAACCAGTAATAACGAAAAAGTAAACTTGGTATTTCATGGTAGTAAAGAAAAAATCAAACCAAATATTAGGAATTAACAGACATGACACTATATGATAGTGCACTTCATTCTACTTCTATTTAAACCTTACTGGCTTTCCAATATGTATTAATAGTACTATTTTCACAGTTATCTTAAAGAACAGTGACTGGAAAGCATCCTTACATACAGATCCTGTAAAACTCAGCCATCTCCATACCACCAACAGCAGATCCACCTCTTTTTTGCAATTTCAGTCCTAGGCTTTATTTATCAAGAACCTGTCAGTCACACTAGACTGACAGCTTTTAACCTGAATTTATAACCTCTGCAGAGAATACAAATCAATATTGAAATCAGCAAGTGTAAAATACTCAGTTGACAACTCCCATAACTGGTATGAAATATGAAATAACAATAAGGGAGAGTTTATTTCAGCCTTTCAATATATAAAGGGAGTTTATAAGACAGATAAGGAGAGACTTTTTACCAGGGTCTGTAGGGATAGGACAAGAGGTAATGGCTTTAAACTAAAAGAGAATAGATTAGATTGGATATAAAGAAGAAATTCTTTACTATGAGGGTGGTGATGCACTGGCACAGGTTGCCCAGAGAGGCTGTGGCTGCCCCATCCCTGGAAATGTTCAAGGTCAGGTTGGATGGGGCTTTGAGCAACCTGGTCTAGTGGAAGGTGTCCCCGTCCATGGCAGGGGCATTGGAACTATATGATTTTTAAGGTCCCTTCCAACACAAACCATTCTGTGAGTCTTAAGAGATGTATGCAGTTCTGGTCCCCTTTGCTTTCTCACCCTCATCTCAAAAAAAGGAATATGGCAGAAAAAGGGAAAGATTGAGAACAAGGCAAAAAGAACAATCAAATTAATGGAAGTGTTCCAACATACAGCAGTAGTAGTACTATTTTTACTAGGCCTCTGTGTACCAAAATGCATATACAATTATACCGTATTAGTGTACTTATGCCTGGATCCACAACAAGCTAATATTAACAGTCTCTTTATGGTGATTCTGCCTTTGTTAGTGTAATAGGCCTCTGCTTTAGCTACAGATGAAAGCAACAAATCAAGTACACTCTCCTTCAAGCCACAGGAAAAAAAGATTAGGAGTTGGGAATATTACAAAAGTTTCACAAAATCAAAAGTGGCACAATGAAGGTGCGTAGAGAACACAATTGTTTCAAAATAATACAGAAAAAGGCCTGTATAAAATGTCAGATGCGAAATCAAACCATAGTTATGATTCACCATCCATTGGCCACTATCAAGACAGAAATGGTGGTGAGATAGCCTTTGTCTGACACAGCATAGTCATTTTTACCAAAGCATGAAAAAACCACATTCTCGTCTGTGGTGCAGAAGACAGGGACAAAGGGCCAAATTTTTGCTACTGCAGACTATATCTTGCTGGAAGAGTGATTCCAAATCAACCACCTGCTTAAGCATTATCACTGGCTGAACTAGTAACGATTTACAATATAAAAATGCAGAGAACAGATAAGAATCTCTTGGGCTGTGATACTAAGAAGCATTTTTATCACAAGAACTGAAGATTATGAAAAGCTGATGTTCATAACAGTTTTCAAATCTTCCAATTTCTGAAGGATTCACATACAGCCTATGTCAATTTGTATGTTCCAGCCACTCTGGAGTTTCAAAGTACTTCACAATAAAGTATGATACTTCATAATTTTGCATCAGATATAATCATTAGCATCAACACAAAACCAGCATGGAAGCAGTTTACTTCCATTTGCACAAAGAAGAAAGCCTAGGAGAATCAGATTAGTAACCACTTTTGATTAATTTTATAATGCTGTCAGTGTTAGCAACAAGACTCCTCCAGCAAGATGCACAAACTGTTTTTAAATGTATCTTCACCATGAAGTAAAGCCTTACTGGTTTCGAGGAATTAGACAGAGACTGCCTCTGCATAAACTTATTCTTGAGTTCCTCAAGAGTAATTTTTGCTAGTGTCAGTGAGACTGACAGTAAGTAGCTGGATCTATGTACAATTGTTTGTATGGCTGAAATATTTTTTGCCTGTTGATTAGTAGGAGAGCATATTGCAGACCTTGCTTTCATTAAATTATTTTTTTAAAGTAATTTCCAAACTTGACACACAGATGCCCTTTTTCATCAGCTGTGACTAACTTGGTGAACAAAGGCTCCTAGATAAAATGGAATTTAAAAAACCCAACACACTATAATGCTGCACAAAACAGCAAGCAAAAGGCATCTTCCTGCGTCATGATGCTGGTTCTAGGGAAAATAGAATTCATACTCCATAATGGACAGTCTCGGTCTCTCATGTACTATGGAATATATCTAATCTGCAAGCTGCTTGCCTTACACCGAGTGGAAATCCTTCTGATTATTTTCAGCATAATGAAGACAGAATGGCATTGCCTAAGTGCAATGTTTATTAGCAGTTTCTTTATAAATATAAAATATTTTAGAAGTCAATTATTTAAAAAGCTGTTGAAAATCCAGTAGACCGTAAGATAATGCTTGATCTCTTTTCCCCCAGTTAAGTATGCACTACAAGATAGAATCATGCAGGGCAAGAATCTTTT
Source organism: Elanus axillaris (assembly GCA_026212715.1). NCBI lineage: Eukaryota > Metazoa > Chordata > Aves > Accipitriformes > Accipitridae > Elanus > Elanus axillaris. The sequence goes on along the minus strand of JANZLQ010000005.1, from coordinate 16,239,437 downwards.
CATTGCTTCTGTGCAACCTCACAGATCTAGCTGATAGAAAGGAAGATCATAAAGATTGTATTAAATTAGCGACTTGAGGCCCATTTTTCAAAAAGATACAAGAATTCACAGAGATTTCCTCATGAATTTCAGTAAGTACATTTTTATGCTGATTTTATACTCTCATCAAGTTAACACACCATATAAAAGAAAGGACAATAGCAAAATGATAGACATTGTTCTGAAAACAGTAACCTGGGTGTACATGTATAAAAAACGGTATTTACAATGCATCTCAGTCTCCCTCTTGTGCTCCCCTACTGAACTCCATCTGTTTTAAAATTTTAAACAGAAGTTTTTAAATTCTGGACAGACATCATGTTTTTAGCCTGTGTTTCTTGCGCAGCAGCTTACAGCTGGTGCAAATTAAATAAAGCAGCCCAAATAACACAAGGAAAATGGAACCATTAAGAGTGGAACCAAAGCCCCACCAGAGCTGCCATTTTGAAGGGGTACATTTCCACTCCATCATCACATTCAAAGCATTTAAGTGACCGGTCATTTCTCAGACACCTGCCGTGATCTGCCATTTTAATGCCAACAGATAGGCATTTCGTTCTTTGGCAACAGATACTAACGATGTTAAAATACGACTTCTAAGTATGTTGCAAGAGAATTATTCTCTCAGAATAAAAAGGGAGCATCAGGATTTCTTCAGTGTTAAGCGTAACAGTAAACAAGATTCAACGTGGTAGTGAGAAGCAGCACAGCAAGCTTTGGCCTGCAAGCCAGTAAGAACACACATGAGGCTCACAAGAAAACTGGAGTATTTTTTAAAGATTTACATACTTTTTGATATAACTATCAAAAAGTCACACTGTTACACACTCCCTAGAAGACACACAAAGTTCAACTAATCCTCAAATATGCCCTGGGCAAGGACAGGTCAGTTTGTTCTCAACAAATCCCACTTTAAATGAAGAGTGCACACATCTGCTTCACTCACAAAGGTGATCTGCTTCAGGACCACAATGTTGGCTGTCCACACAGACCATGATACATTATCATGTGAAAAGAAACAGAGTTTATCACGGAATAGCATCTAGTCTTTCCCAGAGAGGAACAAAGCACTAAGAACACACCTGCACACCAAAAGATGACAGGGAGGTTTTAAGTAACATTCACAGCACAGACTTGCACTGGCACATTGCTGTCCACCAGGATGTGAGGAGATGCAATTTCAGACAGACACTGCTCTGCTACCAGGAAGCCCTTGTAGAGAGATGCTACCAAAAATCCAGCGAGGTCTGGGATTGGGGTTTGTTAGAACTTGTTTTGTTTGGCAAGGGATAAAGGCAGCACTGCCAAACCAGCAGAGTCCATCCTGCAACAGCATTCTCGAGGCTGTACTTCCAATAGAAGCAGGCATGGCTGTCCCCCTCCCTTTTCCACCACTGTCACCTGCTAGGTACAGTGGGGCTTAGTGCAGAGGTCCTGCTGCAGGCAATAGCTGTTCTGCTGCAGACCCCCAAGGCCACATCAAACACTGCGTTTTGGTACAGGGCACAACTGTTTCTTTACCGGAAGATCATCTAGGACAGACACAGTTTTGATTCACGTACATACTATATTAAGGAATGGAAGCTTTCAACTCAGGGTTCAGCCTAGCCCATGCACAGGTACTTTGGTTTTCAGCTCTGAACAAGGGCTAAAACCACTGTGAAACTCAAACTGCCCTGCAGCACTGAAGAACACAAGGGAACATGCCCTAGTCACTAAATGAAGACTAAATAAAAAATAAGTAAAAACCGGATTGGCACCAAAACAGTCCTTTCCTTTGAGTTGGTCTACCTACACCTTACAGACTATAACAGAAAATCACTATTATAATAGAATCAACATAACCATCTACTAAAACCAAACTTAAGATTCTTTGGGGTTTGTAGGCAACTACTAACTCCCTGAAGCTATGTCCCTGGGTCTATATATCTGTGCCAGCAACCTGCTTTCAGATCATCCCAGCTGTCCCTAAGGATGCTACACGGCAACACGTTACATTCAGTTGCTTCCTAATTTCACTCGCTAATGCTCATTTTTGCAGGGAGACAAAAGAGCAATGACAGAAACAGAATCAGCAACTGTGGCAGCACCAGGGCACACAGAGCAAAATCAGTAAATATACATATAAAATATACAAGAAAAGTCACATGTTAGACTAATAGTTACACATGGAAGATGCTGTTAGAACAAGCTATTTAAATATTTTTGGTCTGCTCGGGTTCCAGGCTGAATCTGCTGGAGTTAAGAAATAATACCTGGGGAAAAAATCATTTGCATTACCACCTTGTTGACATTTTTAGGGTTTCAACTTTAACATTATGACTTGCATAAACGCAGCAGGCATTCTCAGTTGTAACACAATTTCAGAAAAATGATTTAAATTCCTTTCTTAAAGGCAGTAAGAGCCTATATTGCATTAAGGGAAGAAGCTGGTTTTAGGACCAACATGAATTCTTACCTAGGGCTTCAGAAGCACATGTGCACTACCTGAAGTCAAACTTCACATAGCAATTCACAACATACCAGGGGAATTATGTAGTCAGCAACTAGTGGTTACTGAATAGCATTTCAGTTTCCCCAGGAGCTCCTGGTTTTCCTAGATTTGAGGGTAAAAAATATCACTACTGTAGCTGGAATTTCAGGAAACCTTCCTGGCTTCAGGGCAAACTGCAGATTTCTATCCCATGATCAGACAGAAAGATTGCCTGTGGTACAGAGAAGGGGCAGAATTTTACCCAGACATGCACATCCTCTCTAATGCACAGAAGCTACTCTTCCAGGATGTTTAACTACTTTCCAGAAGCAAAACAGGTTATAAAAAATAGATGTTTCAAGGATAAGCACTAAAAAGAACAGAAATAGTATCAAGTCCTACCTCCTGTTTACCTCCAGAAAAAGAGATGGCAATTACTACATTTAGAATTTGTCAGGCTGCAGAGACTGATGAACCTGAAGGCATCAGCAAAACTGCTTCATATCATCATGAGTTACAGCAGTCTGGTTGGCACTGGATTGGGTGAGGAAACAATGGAATTTAATTTTCAGTGTCAGATATAAGAAGTATCTGCATCTTTATATGGATACCAGGAAAATATTTTCATTTTTCTCAGTAAGAGCATCACTGCCCAACTGTGCCTTCTGCAACCTGTTACCAAACTATTAAGCAGACTGAAAGGAAAAATTCTTGGGCAGGAAGTCCGGGGGAAACTTGTAAACAAAAACAGAGGGAGAGCAAAGCTGGAAGAAAGCTGTACTGTATAGGCCACCTACGTTTCAGGGTGGATTTCCAAATGTCTCCATTCACTGACCTTGTATTTGCTGGCTTTCTCTGAGCCGTCACTTAGTCACTGAGAGAAAATGCTACTGCTGATCATGCAGGCTGTGAAGCTAATCTGAGAAGCTAATTCAGTTCCATTCTCCACCTATATACACCTATACGCATTCTGTACTTGCACAGCTAGGATGAAGACACCAGCAGACAAGCATGGAAGAAGGTAGAAAGTGGAGGTACCAATGACTTGCCCAACTACAGTACATGGGGGGAAAAAAAGGCAGATATAAAATCAAGTTTACAACATAGGAATGACACCAACTTTGATGAGCTCACACTCAGGCTGACTTAAGGCAGAGCAAGTTTTCCATTTTGGACAGCACTATGGTAACATATGCTAGACAATGATAGTTTTTCATAGAAACACTGATAGACAAGGGAAAAGCAAAGTATGCCTGCAGTTATAAACTCATTTCTGCAAGTGTTTTGCCAAAGAAAATTACCAGCCTACAAATGCATGCAGGAATCGTCATTCAAGTACCTAACATTCATCTAAAGGGAATGGCGGACATTCAAGATCAAATATAGTAAAACTTGCAGAGTAACGCTGAGATGCAACAGCCATCTGACTTGATCTCCACATCTGACACACTAAAACACAAATGAATCATTTGCATTACCAAAAATTACTCAACTGTAAATTCATACTTAGTACAATACACTTAAGTGCAAGCTACAAGAAGTTTGGCCATAGCATGGGAACATTGAGATCAATTCCACCACAAAGAAAAGTAGTTTCCTTAAAGACAGAAAATACTATGAAGTCCTCCCCTCCCTGGAGAAGTGCCAACTTTGACTAGGGTAAGGGGAGGATACACAGAAGCCCCCCTACCCAATTATCTTTAGTTTTAACAGCATGCTTGTACATTAAGTTATATAATGTATTTTAACACAGAAGCTCACTCATTCGTGAAGAAAATTAATTCCTCTGGGCAATACAAAGTTTAGGAAGCAGTACGACCACGTGCATCTCAGGAAGTAAGGCAGTGCAATAAGCAGGGATCACCAGGCCGAAGTAGTTTGAAGCGGAGGTCCCTAAATGTACACAACGTGATTTGTAGATTGTCAGACTAGATTTAGCCTGGTCTCCTAGGCAGAACATTGCCATGCATGGGCTGTTAGAACCTGCCTTGAGACTCTATCGTTGATTTGAACCTTCACATCTCCAAAAAAGTCTGAGCACATTGAATGCATCCCTGGAGCAGACCTCTGGTTTAATTTCCCCTGAAGGAAGTTACTCCACAGGCACTAACACCACTTCGCAATCTGTCCAAAGAGTACATGGGGGCGATGACAGCAGATGAGACAAGACTCACCACAGAGCTACACTGCTGTTTGGAGCCAAAATGCTATGGCACATGTAGTCAATATATCTTTTAGTAGCTGACAGCAACTGGAATGGTTCTGCATAAAACCATGCTAGGAAAAAAGCAATAGAAGCTGCTCCTGTGAACTATCAGGTTTTATTTAAAATTAATCTAGAAGAAATATAGGACAAAATTAATTCAGTATTTTGTAACACTAGCACAATGTAATTAATTGTGTGGCAGCTCCCCATGGGTTTGAGTCTTACTCTTTTTCCTGTCTTCCTTACCCCCATTACTAGTTTTCCAAGTTCAGCCTAAAACCTGAGAGTCACCTCAGGTCCTTTACCGCTCTTGTTGATAGCTTTTGACAAGAAACAGATACTTTTTTTCTGCAGAATAATTTTTTTTTCTCAACAGAACTGTAAGGTCCTATTCCCTCCAGTAGGTATGTACATCTTTTTAATAGACAAGCTTAGGAAATAATTATAAAAAACATGGTGGTTGGGGTGGGAGCAGGGGAAAAATAAAGGCAAGTTCTGAGAGCTAGTTATGTTCTATGCCCTCTTCTTGCACCCTGGATTTTCAGGGACAACCAACATAATAAAAGGGAGAAAGAGCTTCCAATTTTAGAATAGATTCATCAAAAGAGATATGGAAAGGTTGAGTAAGTTGGCTTTTGATTTTTAAAATCAGTTTAAAGAAGGGTTTACCATGTTGCTACTGAAAGGTGTTAGAAACTAGAAGTATGCTTTCGTTTCAAATAAAAACCAAATCTTGTCTTTTAGGAACAAATTTAGGCACACATTGTTAAGCCAATGGCAATGTGAACACTGAAGAGATTAACTTGTCAATGTTACTGCAATGTGTCTCCATACTTCCAACTTCAGGGAAGGCCACTATTTAAGTGCATTTTAAATTTAATAGTTTCAGATACAAGCCTTCACATCAAATACAAATTACTTTCTGCCGTTCAATGACGACACCATCTTTTCTTCAGACCTATGTGCACACACCTTCTGACCATTTAAATGCAAGTCTCAAGGCAGCTGTCCCATTCTTGTAGTCATCTGCGGCATCCCAGCTCACCTCCTTCTCAGCCTCGCCCTGCAGACACTGCTGGCCATTTCACAGCAGTCGGTGAGGTCTCAGCTCCTGTGCATCTCAAGTCCCTCACCAGGTTCGTGCCGGTTGCTTAGAAACATCACAGGAAAGGGGATTTTGTATTTGCTTTAGATAATGATAAGTTCAATTGATAGCAGCCGACTGAAAATTACATTCTTTTAAGTCTTTCCGTATTTCAAACCAACCTTTGCAGTATTAAGAAAAAGCCACAATGTATTTAAAGAAGCTGAGCCAGAGCCAGGACTGAACTGGGACAGAGGAAAGCAGAAACCTGTGGTTGTGAGTCTAGTTGTAATTTCTGAAAGAAAAAAACCCACCAAACTTCTCAAGAGGTAGTTTTGAAGAAAACAATTTGCTGCTGTCAGATGAGAGGGCTTAGAAGAAAATGTTTACTTGTACCACAAAAATACAGCTGATCTCTCCCACATTGACTCCATCAGGGCATTTACAGCTGACACTTCCAGGTGCATTGCAGACATCTGAAGAGAAATGCTGGCTGCTTCACTTCCAGTCCAGATGTCTGAACATCCACCAGCAGCTGCTTCTGCTTGTGTCACTCTATCACAGGCAGCAGCTGGCTGACAAGGTGATCCAGGTGACAGTGAAACCTAGGTGACTGAATGGGGTATTTTGCAGGAACACTACATACTCCATTCTGCATCTTTAAAATAACATATGAAAATGGAAGTGGTCCAGTATCACTTATCATTAAAGGAAAGCACACAAGTTTCCCAAGAGAAATACTGAGGCTAGACTGTAACTCACCACCCACAATGGACAACAGGAGAAGCAGCAAAGATGTGGGACCAAGTGACATTTCTTTCAGCAATAAACACCTTAAATTAAAAAAAAAAACAAAAACAACAGCCTCTACAAAAGAAGGTTGGGAGGTGGAAGCTTGTGGGAGAGGACCAGATCCAAAGGGGTGAACGAACCCACATACATATTAGCAGAAGAGATCAGCATACGTTACCCTTATTCAAAAAGGACACAGAAGGGTAGATCTGGTGGAAGCTTTGCAGCTCAGATGACTGCTCTTTTTTCTGTGTTCACTACAGATGGCCTGCAGCGAGGGTGCTGTCCTATGCCACTATGAAACCAAGTGTTTACCTCAAAAACATCCAGCAACCCTCTGCCACACAGCTCACTCGTGTGCTCAAATCTTTCACCAGTATCCATCACAGAAACAGAGAAATAGTATTGTATGGAGGAAGTGCAAGCCTCCAAAGATGTGATACATGATGCTATTTATATGGGAAGAGAGGCTGAATTTTTTTTTACATTGATTCTTCCAGATAATTCACTCTGTAAACTAACCTGTGAGCGTAAGTCTGTAAGAAATTGTCATCCCCCTGTGCTACAATACAAGAATTCAGATTTTAAATAAGTGACCTTTCTCAGTAAAGCACAGCAACTCATTTCTGTGATTGAGAAGAGCAGTATTTCGCTTCACCATTCATGTCTGATAGATGGTATTGCAATGACACTGATTTAAAACAGGAGGCTTCTCTATTTTCAGTGGACAAAGACAATGATCACAAATGTCACCTACATCACACACTTATTCCCGGGCAACAAGTAGAGAGAAGCTCTCAAAAGTGACATAATAATGGCAAAAACATATAGCTCTGTCTAGAAAAGAGACATCAACATTTAAGTAAACTTTTCAGACTACCAGCGTACAAAATGAGTGACGGCATACCCTTTCTTCTGTGCAAAGTGACACTGAACCATCCTGACTCTTCAGCCCATGAAGCTCTACCAGTATGTACTGCTGTAGGAGAACAATCCCCTAACTCAGCATTTGTTATACAATTTCATCATGTAAATCAAGCCTCTTAACATCCTTTCTAACACCATGCTCTACTTACATTTTGTTCTTCATGAAGGCCAGGTATTTGCTTTATAATCTCCAAATTCATCAATGACACTAACTCCCTGTGACATTACACCAGAAGGACCAGCTGGAAAGATTGTATAGATTGTAAATTTTCCACAAACACATTGTATAACTTTTAAACAAGAAAAGTCTTTACACTAAAAACAATTTAAGTTATTCCAATCTCAAGCACTGTGACACAGGTCTAACATCTGTGTCTCCAACATCTTCCCTTATTTTATAAGTATGGAAATAAATATTTAAGAAGGCCATAAATACATTAATCTGTCACTGAAACAGTGATTTCTGCTGTTCACATTTGGTGTATGCTGGAAGGCAAGTATCAAACCAATGGGGATACTAAAGAGCAGAAAACCAAAATTAATTACAGCATAACAACAACTTTTCAGTTAATAAGAGGAGAACAAATGTTTATTTTTCACTTGCTCTTGCTTTCTCAAAAAGCACCACCACCAGCAGTCTGGCGTCAAAGAAAAAAGTGAATAATGCAAGACATACAGATATGTACTTAGACCAAACATTTCAGCCATCTCTTCCAGGTATACCAAAGAAGTGCATCTGATGGTCTTGCTTGCCCCACAAGTAACAAATCTTTCTGGACATGGAGAGCCCAAAAAGGTCTGAACAGAAAGATTCATTAATGAGTTATCCTTGGGGGGGAGTGAGGGGGGGAGAAAGCCAGTGTCATTAAAACACTTTTAACAAGTGAAAAAAACCCACTTCCCTTCTCCCTTGTCTTTTTCAGAGTCCAGTTGTTCACGCTGATATTGTAGATTCTCAGAATTACTGGAGAAACTTCAGCTGTGGCTTTTACAAGCCCAAGTTCATTTTTCGTGCTAGTATGGCAACACTGTCATAGTGTGTGCAAAGTGCCCAGACTGATCTCTTGGAAAGTACATGAACTCAGAGTAGGGTATTGCTAAGATGCACCACTATGTCACTCATTCACAAATGATGCACTACACTAAATGGAAATTATTTTACTGAAAATGTTACCTGATGGCATAATGCTATCACAGAAAGTAATCAAACATCCATCCTAAACCCAAGGGTGATCACTACTTCCTACTAAAATATAGGCAAAGTTCAGGACATTGTTTCCAAGGACTAATGCACAAGACTGTACCCTTCTGGATGTGACATCCTTATTAAATAAGCTACAGAAGAACAGAAAATTCATTTAAGGCAGGCTGACATGACAGATACAGACCAAAAGTAAGCATGGGCAAAATTTCAAGTTCTGATTTCCCTAAAGTACAGCAAAACCTGCACTTGCAAGCAGCAAGTCTCAGTTCAATTTTCCCTAAGCATTCCTTGTAGCTACCAATTCGTTAGCCATTGTTATTGAAACAGTACAAGAAACAAGAAGTACCAATCCCCATAAAGTAACATGGAATTAAAGATATCAAAAGACAATGGTAGATATCAAGAAGTAATAAAAACAGGTTAAAGAAATGAAGAAAACATGAACCAGCTAAAAGCTATATGACAACAAGCATTCCCCAAGCTCATGATTCAGCAAGTCTGTACTTCAAACATGCATTGGGGATTAATTTGTGGCTCCTGTTTTGACTAGAAAGCTTTTAATACAAATGTATGTTTCACCTTGGAACCAGTCAAAATGTAATGCATGGGGACTGTCTGTCTGCCTCTGTCTTTGGGGATGCATTGATTAAGTTAGCTATCTAATGCAATTTTTGGCAATCACTAAGTTTTTTCTTTCTGTTGCTTAGTATTAATTTTTGAAAAGACTGTAAGAGTGTTACTGCGTCTGTGCACAGCAGCTCAGTGCATGAGGAGAGCACACAAACAGGCTCCATTGATGGTGCTGGGTTTCTAAAACCCTTGAAAAAAGCATTACAGCACCCTAAGCTTGTGAGAGAGAGCAAGTCAAGCACCAGGCTTCAACTACAACAGTAACGCCAGCTGAGGCAGATGTCTGTGGCAGCCTGCATCTCGCACTATCTGAGCATTTCAGACTTGTGTGAGACCTATAGGCCACAGAGAAATCCTCCTCACAGGCATCTAGAATCCCACCACAAGTCAGTGATATTTTGTTGTTGTTTTACCTGCACAGAAATTACTCAGACCAACCTCCAAACAAGGGTATACAAGAGAATATCACCGTGAATGAAGTGGGACTCTATTCAAGGACCAAGATGCTTAAGCCATGGAATAACAGTCTGAACACTTGCTTGGTTTAGCAATGTACCCACTTAGCGTCAGTGCTAAGCCAGCTTTGTCAACAGTCGCACTTGGAGCTTCTGAAGAGCTTCCATCCATGGCTGGCATGCACCCTCTACCCTCCCCTCAAGGTGCATATACGTGCTCATGTACTTTAGCATAAAATTTTTAGGAAGGTCTAGTATTGCCAGGGATAGTTGTGGGAGCTGAATCCCATCACAAGCCTCATGCAACCCTTGGAAATTTCCTTAGGTACAAAGCCCATGCTTGTTCTCTCTCTGTGAAGTGGGATTAACAGGACTTCATTGCATTAAGGATTTTGGAAACACAGTTATTCAGAAATCAAGAGGTGTATACTCTTTACAAAGGGGCACTTCCTAATCAGATTGCAAAACAACAAATACCTTTCCTGAAAAAGGCTAAAGAACTTTGTTAACCAGAGGCAAACCCTACAAAAAAAATTATTCCAAAAACCCAAATTAGTTGCTGTGAACTTCTGGAACATTTTAGTTACCTTAAAACCAAACCAAAACAAAAACAAAAAACCCACACATCTAAACACATAAGAACTTCTCCTGAAAAACCCCTCAGATTTGAAAAAAAAAAAAAAGGTTACAGAATTAAAACCATCACTTATATTACACACTGTAGTTAATCCATGGTTAAACCTTAAGTATGTGTAACTTACTTTCATGGATGATAAATCAAAAATCATCACAAACCTGAAGAGTATTTGGGTAAAATACCATGCAGGCTCAGGCTCTTCTACTCTTTCCTAGACATTTGCTGTTGACTACTGCTGAATCAAGATTGGGCTAATAGGACTATATAAATAACTACATAAGCTGAATTACAGGCAATTTAATTCTTTTATTTCCATAAATGTGTGAATGATTCTCTTCACTTCTGCATGTCCTTCTAATATTACTGCTGAATTCTCTTCTGGTGTTACCAACACATACCTTTTGTTAATTAAAAAAATTGTGCAACTATCTGTCTGCAGTCACTTAGTCCATACATTATATTTAGTAAATGAGACAAGAATAGTCATCTAGCAGCAGATTTCTTACCACTAGAAGATGCCGTGTAACTGAATAGTAAATGGTGTAAGCACTTTTCATAGGTGACACATGCAGTATGTGAACTATAGAACTATGAACTATAGAACTATGTGAACTATGTCTTAGAAACATGCTGTAGTCAAAGCACTTAATACCTTGGGTCTATTCTCAGTTCTCCTAGAAATTAAATCACACTGCCTCAAGTATTCTTTCTGTAGAACAGCACATTGACCTTGATCTTTCATTAATGAAGCTGTATAAGGACCACTACCTATAGGCTATCCAGTACCTAGAATCTTAGTAGTGGAAGAGTTGTAAGAGCAACTGAAGCCTTTATTTCCAGACACAATACTGCAAATGGAAGAAAACAGGAGAAAGTGGTTTGCTTGCACTTTTAAGGAGTTTGGCTCCATGCTGTGCTTTCGAACAGTTCATGAACACAGTACAATTTTTATAGTTAAATAAATGCTTTTTTTAAAAAAAAAAAAAAGATGAAAAGGCAAAATTTTCTTGTTTTCAGGACCACCATTAGCCCACAACTACAGGTTACTTTACCAAGCACATAGTTCACTGAGGGGTTCAGTTACCGTAGTAAAAGATGTTCTTGCATGTTCTTACTAAAAAAATACATATAGCTCTTACAGGCTACACCAGACGTTCTCTGCTTTATCTATACAGAAAAATAAACCACTGAAAAAACACCATGCAATCTCTCTCTAAAGACAAATAAGACTTTGCACTTCATATAACCAAATCCTTCAAGTAAATCACTTGCAAAAAAAATTTCCAAATGAAAAGTACTTTTAAAGCCTTCTTAAACTAATTTAATTGTTAAATCCAAGTTCATTCTACAGGTGAAGTTTGGATATAATGCATTACTACAACTCAAGCCCTAAAGGCAACATAGACTGTTAAAAGCAGTTTATACATCATTCAAGGCTATCTTCTTAATGGAACTCAAATTGTAGATCATACTTTTTCTTTGTAGCCATTTCAACTACTATAACCTGCCACAAAAAAAATCCTCAAAACTACTGTGTTCATCACCATAGCAACAAAATACTACACTTTTGAGTATGATATCATATAGGATTTATACAAAATTGATTAGTAGTTTTCAATGGTTATGTCTTACAGTTAGAACGCACAAATTTTGCCTAATATAACACTAACTTCTGAATATCATTATTTCAAAATGTAAGCAAAAATTAGGTCTAATACTGATATCAGCATAAAATTATATGCAAATTTGCAAACGTGTTAAGAGTGTCAAGGGGAAATTTTATCACCAAATAAAACTAATACATTTAAGAAGAACCACAGGAAGAGGATTGTTTGAAATTATCCAAGTCATGATAAAAACAAAACTATTTGAAAGTGCTGAGCTAAAATTGAAGACAGCTCTTCAGATTCTTAAGGTTCCAAAAATACAAGGTGGGAAAAGACATATAAGAGGTTTTGCAGGTTAATTTCTCTCTACTGGAGTTAGAGAAGAAATGAACAGAAGTTTATCAGCAATGCTGATTTTTTCAGCTGACAAGAAAAAATAAGCTCAAAGCATATTAGAAGCTCCTAAAGTATTTTTGTGATGTAGTATCTCCTAACATACCCATTATAAATTGCACAGTCTAGTAAAACGCAGCTGCACCCATGAAAGACCCGTGAATGTTTTCCAGAATTCACGTTTTTAACAGATCTGCCTGCACCTGAACACAGAGTATCTTGACCTCCATCAGACACATTTTGGAGGGGGCTGTCAAAGTCAGCACTATACAGACCAGCTGATATTTTGTACTTGAAGCCAGGCTCACACAGCACAACAGACGACTGGCTGCAGATGGTAAGGAATGTTTCTGGGATGAGAACATAATGCCAAACTGAGTGATGACTTCTCAAATTTGTAAAATACAAATAATTTGCCTCAGAATAACTATATAAAAAAGTAAATTCTTAAATTCTACCTCCTTTGTAATGCTACTGGGTTACGCTACAGTTGCTTTAAATATAGAATAAGTTGTTACATTTAAAAATGTGTCTTTCTGTTTATTTCAAGGATTTATATCCAATACAGCATGTCAAGAAATACTTAAAATGCAAATGTTGTGATTATGCAGCCCTGGAGTACATATATTACTTCTAGGCTTACAACATTATTCATTAACCATAAATCCATGTATAAATGTACCAAATTATATCACATAAAACTGAGCAGTTTTTCCTAATAAAGCATTCAACAACAGCTTCATTGGCTCCTGGCAGCTCAGATATCCAAAGCCCTTTCTTTGGGTCTCGACTCTTCCCGTCAGATGAGAACTGGACCACTCAAACCCACCATCCCAGCACCATAAGCAGCAGCCAGGTGGCACAGACCATGTATCTTTTCATGATATTTCATTCACTGTATTTGACACTGAGTAGTTAACACTGATCATTTGAATTACCAAAGACAACCAAGTAAGCATCCACTGTGATGAGGGCAATGACTGTGCATCTCCTAGTACCAGATTTTCTGCATTTAGGTTGGTATTTTCACATTAAATATTCTCATGTTATAACTTTAAGAAAATCTTGACTGCTGTTGCAGAAGAAGTTTCTATGAAATCTGACATTAAGATCAACTGAAAGATCCAGTTTCAAACTTGGAATGGTACCACGTGTTCCATCCCACCAAATTAATATAAACATTTCAGGTACCTGTCAAGCTCTGTCTCTCTTAGGGTATGGCACAACTAATCAAAGTGTACAAGTAACCAAAAAGATACCGTTTGGTTTTTATGTATGCACACACTATGCTTAAATAACAGCAAATTTTGGCTGCAAAACAAACTCATATATGAAATAGGCTGCCCATACTCTCTTCTTAAAAAAAACCCAAACCCTCAGAGATATTGAATCCTCAGGCACCTATAATATATACTACTGATTTTGGGAAGATTTGGAGACCAAAAAAGTAAACAGTTTGAAGGATACCAAGTAAGATAGATGGGGGTAGAATGATTAATTTGAGGCCACTCCCTCATGAATAGGTGGTATTTGAGTATTCTGTAATGGATCATTCTTCTGGGAATGTGCTTTGAAGGGTTGTGAAGCTCTAAACAAGCCAACCTACAGATGAAATGGTGTCTCAGACCTCTTTTATTGTTATATTGCACCGTAATTTGAGTGGGATAAGCACTTCTCACTATATTGAACCCTATTTATTTGCAACCTGTTATCCCTTACTCAACCCACCAATCTGGTGTTCTTTGGTAAATATTGCTTTAATTTATCTTCCGTTGTAAGATTCCCATGCTTCTTGTCTTTGAATACTACTAGAAATAATCATCACTTAACAAACCATTAAAAATTTAAAGTCCCAACAAAATATGAAAGATGCAAGGGTAATACAAATCATCATTAAAGTTTAAATCTGCTTGATAATAACAAAAGAGCTGTACAGCATTTACACAGAGACTCCTATTTTTGCTACACACAGTGAAAAGCAAGGAGACAAAATTAAAGGAGAGAAAAATAAATATCAGAAAGCTTAGAATTAAAAAAATTCAAAAATTTATTATGGGGCAATATAGATGCATTTTTCTTTAATAAAAATCTTGTTTTCCTGTGGCTATGAAGTGAACTATTCTGCAACTGCCACCTTTATTTTAGACTAGCAACAGTCAGAACCACCTACATTTTAAATTTGCTTTTATTACCATAGAAACATGTTTCCTTAACTAAAAAGGAAGTCTCCTGGCCCATAGTCAATCATCTAGTTTCTATATCATACACTGCAGAAGATATTATAATTTATTCATTTATATATCCATACTTGGACTCTCTTTGTGAGCTACATCCACCTCAGCTACAATGAAAATCAGAGGAGAGAAAATGTTATATAAGATATTTATACAACATTTATATTTAAATTAAAAGAAACTAGAGCAATCTACTCTATATAATCACTTTAAAATTATTTATGCCCTTAAATCAATCCCTTTATTAAGTATTTATAGTTACACCTTTCCATGTTCAATAAGTGATGGCAAATAGGTCAAAACACACCAAAGAACATGGTATCTTTGTTCTCCTCATAGCCACTGATGCCTAGGAGAATACAGATAAAAATTAAAGATGTTCAGTACTGATGAAAACCCAAATATATTCATGTAGTTTCAGTACCAAACGAAAGATCTGCACTCTTTCTGTCCTAACGTACTGTTCTACATAGCAAAGAAGTGCCTGGAAGTTCTCATAGCCCCAGTTCGCATGGGTTCGGGCACATGGACACCCCACAAATGCCAGCAGGTTCCCACTGGCCCCTGCCCACCACTGTAGACTGGCTGCCAGAACAAGGCTATCGTGTGTTACAGCAAAGATGCTTGTTTCAGAACCTATGATAAAAACTGTCATTTAACTGTAAAAAGGCAGAATAAACATTCAGCATGTTCAATTAAACATATTTAAGCAGTTACAAGCAATACAGCAACTTGAATTCTCAGCAGTTTCTTAGCAATTCTACAAGTTCCTTGCAAACGAAGAGGGGAAAAACAACATGCTAGGTTTGTGAACACTAAATATTGGCCTGAAGTCAACTCTATGAGGGAGGAATTGGATGCTCACTAAGTATTGCAGGGAAAAGGAGAAGTTTTTCAAGCCCTTGCAACTTCTGGTTAGGGAATAACTCTAAATGTAACTCACAACATTGGAGAAAAAATTTCTTCTTCATTCATAAATCATCACGGCTGCATTGTGAGATAATGTACTTTGACTAGGTAACAACATTTTCCATATGACTTTTGATCAATATTTGAATATTTGTAGACACTGAACGATAGTGGTTGATAACATTTCTTATTCAACAGAAATAAAAATATTCAAGTAAGTGTAGAACCAGGAAAAAAAAATCAAAACCACCATTATCCATAAAAGCCATATTTACTTCTGAATGTTCACCGGGAAAAAAAAACCAAAAAAACAACAAACAACAACCAAACACACACAAATTGATCTCATTTAAGACATTTAACAGAACAGTGGTTTCCTGAGAGGTATGTGTGGCTGGGGGGAGTGGGGGGTGGTGGTAAGTGCTAGAAAATGACAACTGGCTTTGGGTGATGGAATTGCTGGTGGTAGGTTTTGTGGTTGGGTTTTTTTTAATTTATTTGTTGGGCGGAGGGTGGTGGTTGGGTTTTTTTAGTGAAAGGGAAATCTGAAAACAGGGGTGGAGAGGAACCAGTTTTACCGATTCTTTTAAAATTTTCTTATTTTGTTAATTGAGCTATCCAAAGCTTTATTTGTACAGGTATTTCTAGAACATGATTCAATACTGTTTAATATGTGAAAGCCACAATTCCCAAAGAGTTCACACCAAAAATTTCAAGTTTGCAATGCATTTGTTACAGCTTCGCATAGAAAAAATCCAAAGCACTGTAACACTTCCAAAACAAATATGTTTAAGGAAACTGCAGTTTCCCCACAGAAAACTGACAAGCAGAAAGAAAGTCTAAATTAATTAGATAAATTATTCATTGTGAATTATTCATGCAGCATTAGTTCTCACACACACACGCTTCAACCATACAAACCCCCTTTAATCTACATGGACATTTTCCAGGAGACCAGTAATATTTTAGAATACAAAACAGCATAAAAGGAAAAGGTTGTGCTCACCCTTCCTATTCTGGAGTGAAACACCATAAGAAGGAATCCTCTTTCCTAAGGATTTGCCTCTATAGCAAGACTAGTACACTACTACACAGTTACTGAGCATCACTAAGGCCTAGTGATGCTCAGTGGGGCTGCCATTAAAAAAAAACAATCAAAAAAGAAAGCAGAATTCTATCTTTTTGCTGACCAAAAAAACTATAAATGCAATACAATGCTGAACTGGTTCACCACTGTCCTGGTTTCAGCTGGGATAGAGATAATTGTCTTCCTAGTAGCTGGTACAGTGCTGTGTTTTGAGTTCAGTATGAGAAGAATGTTGATAACACTCTGATGT
>JANZLQ010000005.1:16194867-16217826 GCA_026212715.1 Elanus axillaris | reverse complement strand
TGTAGAACATGTATTTAACCTGCACAATTAGACGTGACGGCATGCACGTTAGGTGGAGCGATCCCCCGTGCATCCAGTGCTGCCAATAAAGAATACCTACTTAATAGTTAAACAAACTCTTGAGTCAGTTTCTTTGAATCAATACAGAGGAAGAATTTTTGTTCTTAAGGGAACAAAGAAATAATTCTACACATCAAATCGTTAAAATACAAGAACAAAACAAAGACATTCTTTTCAAGTACCTCTTGCATTGGCCATGCTTCACACAAAATCCAAACACACAACCCACCTGGAACTGACCCTGGCATTGGTACAAGCAATAAATTTAGGTTGACATGACTACCAACCATATTAGATTCAGGGTTTTCTTCAACAAATCCTTAGCCCAACTCCTTTGTTTCCTTTTGCCCCAAAGACTTCCATCTAATTTCACGGTTACAGGTAACAACAGCCACTTAATATCACAAGAGAGGAACTGACTTCAAATAAGGATTTGTGTGCCTGGACGTGGAATGATTCAGAGTTCCGCACAGCCCTACCAGAGCATCACAGCATTACCAAGTTTCATTAAATAAGATTTCAGCTGATGTCCAGTAATAATAAGCATATCTCTATCTTTTTCAACACCAGGCATGTCAGGCAACAGCCTAGGATAAAAAGGATCCTCAGAAGTAAGGGGAGAATTATGATTAAGAATGAAAACATTGCAAGCTTCTAGTATCTCCCTAGAAAGATGCAGGTCAAATGGTTCCAGCGAAAGCCACAGCCAGGAATACTAACAAGATAAAATACTCCTTAAGAAGAAAAGGTTCAAGAAATAGAAATGTACTGGAACCAGGAAGGACTGAGGGTCCAGATTTCCTGCCTGATAATATTCCATTTAAACTGACAGCTAACTGAGGAACGTTGTGAGCTGCAACCTAACAGTAAGGTGATTTTACCTTTATATCGTAACACATTTATCTCCAACAGGGATATACAAAACCTAAAAAAGGAGACTGACTCACTGATCCAATAGGAAATTCAACAAAGTAGTAAAGTGAATGAAGCCTACAGGAGTGAAAGTGTGGCATGGACACATTTTTCTTGGTCTCACAAAAAAAAGCTAGGCTATTACAAAAAACATATTAAAATAATGAGAACACAAGAAAATGCCTGATGCAGAAGCAGTGCCCTTTACGTAACAGACATAATGGTAGGTTAAACAATATTACAGTGCAATGATCGATTTTCTAAATCACTCCATGAATTTCACAGAAGCAGCATGCACCACCAAGCCCCAGCAGTTTTACCTGGCCAGAATTACTAAGCATAACATGCAAAAAAGACATCTTCATGATCAGAAGTTGACACATATGTATG
This sequence comes from Elanus axillaris, assembly GCA_026212715.1. Lineage (NCBI taxonomy): Eukaryota > Metazoa > Chordata > Aves > Accipitriformes > Accipitridae > Elanus > Elanus axillaris. Next base: position 16,216,464 of record JANZLQ010000005.1, on the reverse strand, counting down.
GATAAGAACAGATAACAAAATGCAGAAGTCCACATGCATAGCAGATAGGGCCAAGAGTCTCAACCCTAATTCACAGGTGTGGGATAAATAGGGCTGGGGGAGATTACACTGCTCTCCCCGTGTAATTATGATCCATGGTTACACATCCTTCATCGCCACAAAAATAAATGTCTAGTCTTAATGCAAATGATGTTCATTTCGTCAAGATGCTAAGTTAGTACTATACTCATCACTACTCATTTCACATGAAATACCATGCACCCCAGCACATCACAGCTCTATATTGCTACAAGAGGGGCGTGAAGAAAAAGCATTGCAGTTTGCAGATGCTTTCACCCAGAAAGACAGTACAAATTGGCACTTTAACTTGCTTTGAACACTGGAATGTTGTCAAACGTATAGGAAATTAATGATCTATTTCAAATGTCTCTGTTGAATGCTATAATGATTTCTTTCCAGTCTGAAATGACCACTACACTGGCAGCCTGCAAAACTTTTGTAAAAGGTGTGCTAACTAGCTTTATTGTTATGCACAAAACCACCACATTAAAATCACTCCGAAGTGCTTGCTCTAGAATTAGCATTACAAATCCCACTCTCTAATTTGCTTAGGAGCACAAGGTACTTCATCTATACCTGTGTATTAAGCTGTTGTGCCAGTGCTTACCTTCACTGCTATGATTTGATTGCCTGTTTTTAACCAAGCACAGTACAGAACCTCTGCCATAACTGTACTAAAAACTACAATTCAGCAGCAGTGCGAGTGAGACCTGTTTTGCTACGAAGAGTTGCCCCAGAATGCTCTCCCAGCAATGCCTTTGATCCTTCCCCAGGATCAAAGGTTGCAAATGGCAACCTTCTGGCCATTCTCCCCGAAGGCTTCAGAGCCTGAGTCAGGCACTGGGGAATTTGCCGAATCCACAGCATGTTTGAAGGGGAGGCCGCTCGGCACCAATAAACTACTGTTTCCACAACTCTTGGGGAGATCTCTTCTTTCTAACATCTTCCTCGTTAGTCCTTCTGCCCTTGATTTTCCAGTCGCCAGTTCCCTTTTGCACTACAGCCCCACGATCTGAGAGATGATTAGCTGGACTTAACCAAGATTCAGCTTGTCTTCTAATGTTACTGCAGAATGCAATGCCTTCTCCTTCACTTCTCAAGATACAATGTTACAACACTGTGACACTGGGAGTAGAGAATAGAGCATGCAAAAGCAGTATTTATAGCTGGCAAAAAAAAAAGTCATTTGCATAACTAGTCATGGGGAAAGTGTTTGTCAAAAAGATACATCCTTTTCCTGATACCAGTCTGAAAACGCTAAAATATAAGCTGCTAAGTAATATCAGCAGCAGTGATTTATCTGAATGTATTGGAAAGGATAAAGAAAAGTGAATCATTCACTTAACAGGTATCCCACATTGGTACAATAGACTTCTGCAACAGAAGTTGGTTGCTGAAGGCATTTTTATTATTTTCAAGTAGAAGCTGCTTGATGACCATGTGGAAAATGCAATGAACTTCTCTGGTTTTATGACAGACATTAAAACCAAAATTTTAAGAAAGTAGCTTAAACAACAAAGATGAAGTTCCCCTGTGATTCATTATTTCCCTGACAAGAATAGCTGATGAAACAGTTACAAAAGGCATTAGTTTTTAGTGTGGGACTGGAGAATATATTATGGTTACATTCTGTTACTCCCTTGTGGAGGAGTGGTCAAACACAGCCTTATTTTCACTTAGAAAATGATGCCCTAAGAAACTGGCAAAGATGCTCATGTATCAATTAATGAAAAAAGAACATCTGTTCTTTTCCAAGAAAGGAAAAGACAGGAAAGGAAAGGGCACTTTTGCCTAAAAGCCAGATGATTATTGATCTACAAAGCTATCTTTCCTTGAATGCCATATACACACACTGTCAGTTTAGGGTCATTTAAGCTTTCTGCAAAATTGGAATGATGTCCACAATGTCTAATAGGAACTACTACCGTCCTTTGCCACTGCTATTAACTAGTGTTTTAAAACACTGTCTGCCACAAATAGGAAAAATGGATTTAAAAAGTACTACAGCAATATATCAAACAAAAAAAACCCAGGCAAACCACCCAACCAAAACACACACAGCAAAATGAAATGCAAAGTCTTTGCAGAAGCATACATTTAAGTTGACAATACCTGAGCACCTAGAAATGAAATCATGAACAGCAAGTTTCTCTTGCACTATACATGCCAATTTCAATACTGAAGATCCAGACAACTCCTCAAGAAATGAAAGTAATTACAATTTAACAGCACTTGTAAATACCACCTGTAAGTCACAGAAAGGTAACAAAAATTATAATGTCTTGCTGCTGACACACAGCATACCTTTTTGTAACAACAAAGACATTGGGTTAAATGGGATGAAATGCAATTATAACCAAGTTATAATAAAAACCAAGAGTGACTATAACTATCTAATGCCTGTTTGCTAAGCATTTGTAACAAGCAGGATAGCATATACTTGTAGCTACCCTCATTTTTATAATGCCCTTTGGTGTCAACTGACACTGTGGATTACCTGAGAGGAAAACACTGATTCTCTGCAACCAGGCTTTCTCCTAGGAATACGCTTGATTTAATTGGACTCCAGGAACACAGTAAGTTTTGGGGGGAGTGTGGGGGGGAAACAAAGAGACCTGCACATCCAAGAAAGCCAACAACCTCATAATTAGTGTGCCAGTCCAGGTTACAAATGTATAGAGGACTGAACTGGAGTCAGTCCTACTGCAGTCTTACAACACCACATTTAGTTTACAAACAGTGAAACATCAGCAAGAGGAAAGATTTAAGGGAAAGGAACAAGGTCATACCTATAGCCCAGTGACTGAAAATAAGGAACAGGATGGGTCAAACACCTGCTCTTTTTATTTCTACAAAGCATAAGAACTTTTAATACTAGACATTAAGTGGTTTTCCACAGAACCAACAGCCCAATCTCTATTTAGGATCAAGAACCTCGGCACAGGACTCTTAAACCCAAGCTGTTCTACGAATATCCACTTCAGCTTTTTATCAAACCAGCTTCAATGAATTTCCCACCCACCCATGCCGCAAAAAACTGGAAAAAAAAGTATCCAAAGCCTCAAAAACATAATGGGGGGAAAAAAAAAATCCAACCCTGCTTCACACCAGTGATGAATATTTTGAAAATCCTTTCACTAATACATGTCAAATAACTTTTTCCAGATACTTACTTATTGTAAGGCTCAAAGCCAAACTCAATGAGGCAATGAGATTAGGTATTATAAGATACTGAATATCAATTTATACAGACACAGAATAACTTGCATTTTTCTTTCCACCAGTACTGAGAAGTTACAGTATTTTCCTATCAATGTTTAATGAAGCAAGAATTAAGATGAGTCTTACTTAAGAGCCTTAGTTGACATTCCCAGGTTAACACTTTCAGCACAAAACAAAGGAAAAATATGTAGAGGACAAAGTCAACTGAATGGAAATCTTGCTTTATATGTACACACAGAAGCACACACATAAAAGTTTTGAGCATTTATGGCATAAGGATACAAAAAAGTAAAAAAAGCATTTGATTTAGATGCTTTATTCTCTTGGGGGCAGACCAAAAGGACTTTCAGCAGCTGCCTTTACTGAAAGAGAATCTCTGTATTACAAGCATAGCTTTGTAAATCTTTCCAAAGGTTGCTTGTCTAGAATATGGTTGGCCAGGATAAAGCCTCTGGATAACTCAAGCATGTGAAACACCTTCTAACCTCCTTAGTGTCTATTTGGCCTTTTCCACTGATGAAAGAAACCAAACTTCATTTTATTTATTTCCACTCTTCAGGATATGCATTCTTAAACTGAGTAATTTTTTTAGTGCAATTCTCACATAAGCGTGGGTGATATAAACTTAGAATCTTACACAACTTTATTCTTTCCTCACTTAAGAAATCAGAACCTAATTTAAAACTGTAGGATCATAGAAACATCTGTTCATTTTTGAAACTACCAGTATATGAAATATTTCAAGCAATAGCAAAACAGACAAGAAAAAGCAAAACATTAAGTTCCTACAGGCTACAACTTCAACATTTCTTCTGATTTTTATCTCCTCATTGATAGGCAGAGGCCAACAAGCATTCAGCATACCTGGTCCAACTTCTTTTTCTTCCTCTTCAATGTTGTTTTTGATACTGTCATACTCCTCATCGATTGCCTGGTTGCCACGCATTTGAGACAGAATTCTCCGTGCTCTCTGAGTCTGGCCTTTCTGAATGAGCCAGCGGGGACTTTCAGGAAGAAACAGGAATCCGAGAAACTGTATAACTGCCGGAACAGCTGACAGGCCCAGCATGTACCTGGAAATAAGTAAATAAAAAAAATATCTAATATTTGCCTACAAAAACATGCTATGAGAAGACTCAGTTATAGCTACTCAAGCTGTAATTTACAAATCAAACCATTTTCCCCTCATATTCTTTACCACCAGAAGTTAAGCAGGCTAGAAACATATTCTGCAAGTATTTTAGAAAACAGGACCCTCATTTTCAATTCAAGGAAATCTCAAGAACGTGTTGACTATTCTGCCACCACTGACCCTACAGCCATTGGTCCTGAGGACATTAAGTCAGACCAAATAAGAACCCTGAAACATTCCAGTAGTTTGGAAACTGATAATCCCTTCAGTGAAGATAAAAGAATGAACAGAAAGAGAAAGCAAAGGTACAGAGAATAAACAGGTACTGCTGATGGCAAAAATGAGACTGAAATCCTGCTAATTGTTTTACAGACAAATAAAAACAATAAACCGAAAACCAGCCAAAGAAAAATGCTTAATTTGGTCAGTAATATGTACACACAGACACATGACCAAGGAATATACCTCTTGTGTGAGGAGATACCCATTTTATTTTTGAAAATTTCTGACTATAAGCAGAAATACTAAAAAAGGTTCATTTCACCAGCACAGCAATTTAAACCAGATCTTTTAGAGAGTTGCTCATAAGTCTTCAGCCAGCTGCAATGTTGGGTTTTAAATCAAAACTGCGTTTTAGATGCCCAGGTGGGTTACTATACATAGCACTAAAGCTAGTTCTCTACTCAGAGAATTACCACTGGCTGGACAGTTATGGTTCCAAGGATCAGCACTGACACGTGAGACAACACCCACAGATACCATTATTCGCTCCAACTAAAGTGGCAGGGAAAGACTACGGAAGACAAGCATACCACCAACTTCCATGGGTGGTTCTGGTCTACACACTTCATATTTTTTATATTCTTTCAATAAAACATTAATAACAACAACAAGAATTGCAGAAAAATGTATAATTTTGTTCTGCTTTTTAAATCTGACCTTTTCCCATTTGCACTTCACTGAGATTTTTTTTCACTTCCATTAAAGACTTTAAACAGTGCTGGTGTCACCTGTACATTATTGCAGCTACCATGGGTTTCACAGCAGTGGCTACAATTGTTAAAACACATCCAGAAACTAGCCCTCAGTCTGAATACTGAGGCAGTCTGTACTCATGAACAGGTTCACATCTTGACATCAGTCAGGAGATTAAGGAGATTTGCTAATCTCTCTTCATACCCCAGTATGCATGCTTTCACACAGATGATTTGGCAGACTCTCACCTGGATGTGTTCATAAAGCATGCTATGAAATGCAATTGCTAATAGAATAGGAAAGAGCACAACCATTAATGGAAATCTTGTTTCAGGGCAACGAACCAAATGTATTTGTCAAGTCCAAATGTATTTTGGATTAAAGTGGAAAAAGACTTTCTTAGAGGCATTTGTAGATTTAACAAAATAAAACATGAGCAATATAACAGGGTAGAAAACCAGAGAATGGGGAAAAGAATACCCAAAAGGTAATGCAAAGAGGATGACCATCCCAGGACGATGTGCATGCAGGCCAGTCTTCCTATCCCCAAGCTGAGCCCTCAAGTTCCTCCTAAAACCAGCCAAAAAATTCTAAAGTTCACACAAGTAAATCTTGCTCTAGAAAGAAATTTGTGAGCAAATTTCTTATTTTCTAGCACTTTAAGAATGGTATAGCTCATCATTAGTTAAAAAAAGAAAAGTAAAAGGAAGAAAATAAATTCAAAGCACAAAGCTTGTGGAAGGATTATTAGTTGAGTAGTCTTCTGCCAATACATCTAATAAGTGTCACTAATTCATTAATGTTCTCATTCACTAATGTCTTCATTCCTTCCTATGCTCTTCCCTCTCCACAAACATTTTGGTAGCCATATACAAAATCACTTTTACACATACACCATTGAAGCTCACCAAATTGTATATTCAGTATCTTCATTAGAGTGGTATTTAGAAAGCCTTTTCTATTTCAAATGAAAAGTAAAACAAAACCATAATGATTAAAGCCACAATCACTGTATTCTGTCAAACTGCAAGCAAAAGATCTTTTAATGCATCTAAATAAAGAGATTTAGTCCTTTATACTCATATTACCTAATTTCTGCTTCTTCAAAGCCCTTCAGTCCCTTAAATGCAGCAGAGCCTCCAGAACTAAGCAGGTGGGTACCTGCAATCATCTTACAAAACAAAATCAATTGAGGCTCCTGAAAGCTCTATCCAGTCTGTTAAGGCTACCAGTTGGACTCTATTGGATTGTTTATCACAGGCAAGATAAAAAAGAAATGTACAGAAAGTGCTTGCTCACTAAAATTAGTTTCCAATCGACATGCTTCTGCTCAAAGTTGAGTACAAGGAGCAGGCCAGAAGGAAAATATTCTGTTAAGAGCATACATCCATTGCAAGTTCAAGAGATGTTGCAATTTTCAGATCAAGCAATTTTGATATAACCAATTTAGAGTAAAGGCAGGCAATTTTAGACATTTCATGAAGTGAGCCAGCTTTCAGAAATCTAATGTAGTTCTCTCCTATACAGAGTACAAGACTATACATTTGAAGCCAGATGTCTAGCAGACCTGAAAAAATCCAGCATGAAATTTAATAAGTCTGCTGTAACATTTCTTCTTCTCAGACACACTGCTGCAATACTATTAAGATGACATTAGCAGGGTTTATAAAGCTAACCTGACTTAAGAGTCAGTGGTTACAAATTTGTTTTCTTTGGTTTATTTTTAATTTAATACCCAGCATTTCCAGGAACAAGCAGAGCCAAGAAAAAGTAAGATTCCTTATTGTTTTTTGTAGCACTCAAAAACTTAGCCATTCAGTCACTAAGAGCTACAATAATTGCTGTAATTTTCCTTCTTATATATGATGACTCAGGAGTGACCATCTGTGATTTTGCCCCATGCATTTGCTGGCTACTCTTTCCAGGTGACAGACCATCTGTACTCTTCCCTGCTCAGTCTTAGGTTGCAGTAAACTAGCTGAGGATACACAACTACACAATCCCAATTAACAGCTCCAGCATTGCAGCTGAGAATCCTTGGATACCTCATCACTAGCATAGCCTCAGTTTGTGTCCAATGCATCGTCAACAGTTTCACTTCACTTTGCCTCCGCTCAATCCAGCAGAACAGTACTTGGCAGGTACATAAAACATACCATTACTGCCTTAGCAAAAGTCATCCAGCACGAGCCAGCAGGCTGCAAGAAACAATTACTCCTCACTACTCAACACACTTTGCTGAATCTGGAAGACTAGGACTGCCAACATGACAGAAAATTACAAACCAGGAATAGCAATGGATCACTAAGATGGTCACGCAACTGGAGTGTATGACATGAAAGAACTGGGTTTGTGCTGTCCAGAAAAGAGATCAAGAGATCTTATTGTATCTTTCACAACTGAAAAGGAGCTCATAGAGGAGATGGAGACAGACTCTTCTCAGATGTACACTGTGAAAGGACAAGAGTCAACAGTCACAAGTTGCAACAAAGAAAATTCAGATCAAAGATGAGGGGAAAACAATTCTTCACAGTAAGAGTAACTGAACATCTGAAAAAGTTGTCTTGAGAAATGGAAATGTCCATCGTTGCAGATTTTCAAAAGTCAGCATCTCACACAGCTCTGATCAAACACCCAACCTCCTAGTCTTAGTCAATCCACAGGTTCTAGGTTTTACTTTCTTTTTTTTCAGTTCAGATAGGTTAAAGGCCCTGAATTATACCAGAGTAGTTTATTTTTTGTTCCAAACAGAAGAATAAGTTATACCAATGTGAAGTTCTCAGAACAGTTGTGCAGCATTCCTGTGGGTGGGAGCCTTATTCCTATTTAAGGTGTAGCGGCATATCAAAACATCAGTGTTTTATAAAAAGATGAAATCTACATTTGACAATGGCTACTTGCCTTCCACCTAATCTTCCACTTTAGCTAAATATATTTACAAAGTAACATATCAAAAGATGGTAACTTCTGTGTGTATAACAAACTGGTACTTTTTTTACTTAAATAATCATTTACATACAAATGTACTTGTCAATCCTGTGTCACTATTTGATTTGGAAACTGATACATCCTATACCACAATGCCAGCTCTTTGACAGATCTTTTCCAAAGAAGCCTAGAAGTCTGCTTTTGAGATGCAAAAAATTCAAGCTAGGAAATATCTTAGTTTACCTGAACAATTAAACAAAAAACACAGCTCCAATAAGATCAATACTTGTCAGATACTTTGTTAGCTTGTATTTTTCTTCCAATACACCAGTATTTACTGAAACACACAGATTACAAATACATCCTTACCTCCTATGTGTCAGAGCACTAATGAGGAAAAAAAAAAAACAAACGGATTTACATCCACAAAAGCTTCCCCCAGCTGGATCCTTAACCACTGAGGTAAGCTGAAATTGAAATATCTGCCTAAACACAAAGTGCACAATGTCTCTAACAGTAACAGTGACTCAGAGCTCCATTTCTAAATAACTATTTTTACTTGTCCATTCCTCCCATCCAGCCCCATGCACAGGGAGTCATTACATTAGCAAATTATTTAGGCTAAAAGTTAATTTAAAATAATAAAGCAACTACTGAATAATTGGCATAGGGGATCAAATACTTCAGTTTGTATTTTACTTAGAAATGCATTACTGCATGCCATTAGCTTTTCTCAAAATTAAGCATATTTCTTTAACTGCAGAAAGGGATTAGCAATCCTATAAAACTAAATTTTTCTTTCAGTGAAGGCTGTTTCTCAGTTGCCCATAAGTGGACATATATTCTGCCAGAAAATGCAGCTGCATTATAAAAGGTCAGCAAAAGCTTCATGTAAAAATGCAAAATGCTATTTTCATTTGAGCTGAAGTAACCAATGCATTTTCAGAAAGCACAAAGCAGAGCTAAAACTTAGAATTAAACTAAAATGAAATTAAATCAGCCTGAAGTGACTTTTTCTTAATGTCAAAATCTGGCATCTTTTTAGAAAAGAGGCAAAGGAAACAATCACATGGACAAAAAGTAAGAACCTCAAACTTCTTGAATCTTCACACATACACAAATTAAACCACAGATTCATTAAAAAAAATTAACTTTTTGTTTTAATGCGTATTTCTTTAAATACTGTAATAAGATCAGCTTCCAAGTTCTTCTATATACCAAGTCCCAAATTAATTGTTCTAACTTAAACCTCAAACTTCAGTGCACCTAGAAATCCCTACTCAGCTCCATTAGAAGCCAGAGAATATAGTAATATTTATGTTGCAAATTTTGGGGTGGGGGGAGGATCCTTCAAATTAGGATTTTCAAACAGCAAAATTATTCCAGGCTGTAGCAATAGAAATCATAGAACCATAGAATCATTTATGTTGGAAAAGACCTTCAAGATCATTTGAGTCCAAACATCACCCATGCCCACTAAACCCATGTCTTGGAGTACCTTGTCTATGTGCTTTTTTAATACCTCCAGGGATGGCAACTCAACCACTTCCCTGGGCAGCCTATTCCAGTGTCCCACAACCCTCTCAATAAAGAAATTTTTTCCTAATATCCAACCTAAACCTCCCTTGCCACAACTTGAGGCCATTACCTCTCATCCTATCACCAACCATCTGACAGAAGAGACCAGCACCCACCTTGCTCAGGCAGTTGTAGAGAGCAGTAAGGTCCCCCCTCAGCCTCCTCTTTTCCAGACTAAACAGCCCCAGTTCCCTCAGCTGCTCCTCACAAGACTTGTGCTCCAGACCCTTCACCAACTTGGCTGCCCTTCTCTGAACACACTCCAACACCTCAGTGTCTTTCCTCTAGTGAGGGGCGCAAAACTGAACACAGCACTCGAGGTGCAGCCTCACCAGTGCTGAGTACAAGGGGACAATCACATCCCTAGTCCTGCTGGCCACACCATTTCTGATACAAGCCAGGATGCCGTTGGCCTTCTTGACCACCTGGGCACAGTGCTGGTTCATATTCAGCCAGCTGTCAACCAACACCCACAGGTCTTTCTTTGCCAGACAGCTTTCCAGCCACTCTTCCCCAAGCCTGTAGCAGTGCATGGGGTTGCTGTGACCCAAGTGCAGGACCCATCACTCAGCCTTGTTGAACTTAAATCAAAGGCATTAAAACAACTTGTGTCCCTTTCCCAAGAGTGTTTCAAGAGAAAAGCACACATAATTAAGCGCCAGTTTCCAGAAGTTCGAATGTATACTATAAGTTATTCCTACACATTTTTGTTAATTATTTCTTCCAGTCAGACCTGCAAGTAAAATACTAAGCCACTGAAATTTCTCATCTCTCTCAAATGACACACCACTATAAAGACAGTAAGTGTAAGACTGCAGTCCAGAAACACTTAGCAATGTCTACAGGAAGAACATACTAACCAGAAAGGAGAGTGGAAGAGATTTGTATTACTCTGTAACCTAAACTTTTAACTATAAAGTCATGCTACAATATCCTTCAATTCTGATTGGATTACTACTGCTCAAATTAACAATATTTGAAATACACCTCTATTTTGCGCATACAGCATCATACCTCTTGGAAATTTGCCTTTTGAAAAATCAGCATGTAATTATTCTAAATGCAAAAGGCAAGCTACTTTCATAAACATCACAACAATCATTCAAGCTTGTTGATGCATATTTATTGCTCATCCATTTTAAAGTTTAGTAAAGACAAAAAACCTAAGCATACTGTGCCTATTAAGCCTAAGGGAAAGCAGTATGAATATCATTTAGCAAGAGTTAATTATTAAGTTCCATTTCAGTATACAGTGTTACCACTTTATATGTAAACTCTGTTTTACCAACAAGAATTATAATAGCTGTCAACCAAGTCACAGCCATGCCAGTTTTGCTTTTAGCAAGGAAGACTCACAAACCTCCATCCATCCTTTGCAAGGTAGCTGAAGATTCCATCGACGACACTTGCAAAAAACTGCCCGCCCGTGATGAACAGAGTGTTAATGGTGACTAATCTGCCTCTTAAGTGTGGTGGAGCAACTTCTGCGATGTACACTGGCACAGTCATAGATGCTACACCTACAAGAATAAATTTAATTATAGTTATAAAATTAAAAGAGATACTACATTCCTTTTTCACCATAAAATATTATAAAATTAAATGGAACAAGCTGGAAGAATTCAATTTCCAGGTTCCGAAAGATAAAAAGAAAATACACCTAATGAACTCCAGAAGCTTACCCAGAGCAAATGGGCACACACACTGGTTGCTAGCAGTTGTATTGCAAGTTCAAAGTTTGATGTAAAGATAGAGGAATAATTCACTTCAATTAACATTGCATGTATACTAAGGTTAAATAAAAAGCCTAAATATATTTATAGTTTTGAAACAGAGATGCTTTGATCCAAGTAGGCACACTTATGTCAAAAATGACTAACTGAAGATGCCAAATTTTCACAGCTCTAAGTTTAAACAGAACTTTAGCGTGGTTTCCACCTCTAAGAAAAAGCAAGGCCAAGCATCATTACTCTCATATTGTGTAATTTCATTATTGTTATATAGAATGGATTGTTTCTTTACTTGGTTTAAAAGTACTCCATATGCAGTGCTAAAAACTCTACCACCATAAGGAAGCAAGGACTGAAGCTAAAGCACAGCTGCCTTTTATTCTGTCTTAACACTGGCAGTGTTTCCTATGAATTATGCGATGGCTCTGAATGACCCATTTGTACAAAAGACAGAAATGCCTGTGTGGAACACACACAGGAGCACACACACACACAAACTGTAAAAACAGGAGTTCAACAGTGTATAAAGAGCAGAGCTGGGTGTGGTACATGCTTTGGTAGTCCAAATCCACCAACAAAGTCATGCTCTCATTTAGAGGAAATTTATATGCTATTTCCTTAAGAGAACCAAAAGTAATAACCAATAGCAATTTCTTCTGTAGTTAAAACTGGAAGTACATTGGTAGCACACACAAAAACACATTTTGACTAAAGCCAGCTGAGATACAACTTGAGCACAGTAAACACAGTAACCAGCAGCAGAGACATCACATCTTCCAGCCTGGGGCAGCTCCACCGGTTGACAGCCCCACACCAGCACGGGCCAGTGCTGCACCCACATCAAGTCACCTAAAGGCATGCACATGGCTCCTGAAGCATAGCCAAGTTTCCTGGCTCATGTCACAGCATAAAGGCTTCATCATTTAAGATGGCAGAGGCTTCAGCTGGTACACCGTTGCCTGGCTGACATGCCAAACCACAAGCACAAAATAATTTTTAGCAACAAGGTTAGCCTGACAGAACTGCTAGGAGCCTCAAAAAGCTTGAGCAAAGAATACAGATTGTTTAATAATAAAATGGCATCAGAAGATCCTTTGTTATGATAGGTAAACACTCACAGCAGCCTCTCAGCATGATAACCCAGTTCCTGGCAGAGCCTCTCAGGACGTGCCAATGCTGCCTCCTCCTCCTCCTCTCAACTGAGCAACCCACACAGAATAAAGAAAAAAATCATATAAAAGTGTCAGGAAAAAAAAAAACATTAAAAATTTATTCAACCATTTTTCAAAGCCAACCAGAATGCACCATCGAAAAAAGCATTCAAATAGCCTTTTGTGTGTTTGATAGAGAAGCAAATTTTCAAACGTAATCCACCTTCAGGGATATTTCTCTCACATGTTTCACATCAGCATTTGCACTAATTACAATTAAAGTGATGGAGATAGCACACACATAAGGGAAAAGCCTTTATGGCAAAGCAGAGGAGCACATCCACTTTCTGCAAACAAAAGCCACTGAGGACCCATGCGAGGCAGTGGTTCACACCGGGCTGGAGGGGAAGGGTCCTACTGCTGCGGCAGCCCTGACCTGGGGAGGCCAGGCCTTCCCATCCCGTCCCCGAGCTCCTCGGGCACGCCACCTCACACGCTTGTGATCATTCCCCCACTGCGGCATGGCCACCACTGCACTGCCGGAACTGGCCTGGCAGGACACCCAGCTCCACAGGGCCAGGCCCAAAGCTCAGTGTCACGGTCTCTGCCTGCGACGGGCAGCAGAGGCCTAGGAAAGGCTCAGCAGCAAAATGAGCATCGAATAATTCCCCTGTTACACCCTCAACAAGCTTCCAGTTATCAACAGGTTTAGGAATTCATGACTCAATGGACCAGACACTTAATAGCTCTGGAGTTTTTTTGAGGCCATTCATTCTTTGCTCTCCGCTACTCTATTTAGACCAATCGTCACTAAAATCCATGGAAACTCAAAGATGAGGAAGGAAAAAAAAAAGTCTGCTTGCCAATGGCTATTTTATCATTTGGCCCATAAACACCTTCCCTGCTGTTTGTAAGAGCAACATGGAAATGAGAAAAGATGATTAAATGCAGAGCAGCAGGAATAAGAGACCAAGCCCTCCAACACAGAAACAGAATGGGGTCCCACAATAAATACAGGGAAGAAAAATACGGTTATGTTTCTGTCTTTCAGGGGACACGAAGAGAAAGCTGAGTGTCATCCTTTTCTTTGAAGCTACTGAAAATCAGTTCCCATTAAAAACTTTAGAAAAATAACATGTAATCCCAAGAAGGGTATCTTTGAAATAGATAATCATCTAATGAAGCTAATTTGGGAAGTAAAGATGGCAACATTTGTATGTGGATTTTACTGGCAAGCAGTTAGAAAGATGTGCACAACCAAAACCAATATATGCTCTGTAAAAAAGCTACTTCTCCCCCCTTCAACTCTTAATGAAGGCTGATTTTACACAGGATCTGCAGAAATGTTCAAAACATGCCAGCCAAATCTGCCTCTCAGGCATCCAAAAGCAGAGCCACACCGTTGATCAGACCAATGGCTATCACGAACATTCAGCACACACCATCAGTCCTAGGACACTGCTAGAACTACTACTAGCCCCAGCTAAAGCAACACTTGCCATTTAAATGTGAAAACTAAAGCCTTTGCTGTAACACAAGGGTAGTGTGAAGGTTAAAATGTGTTTGTAAAGTATCTTGAACAAGAGGCACCATGACAGCAGGAGATTTACTGTTTCTGCTGCATTCTTGCCACAAAATTAATGACCACAGGAATCAGCAGAGGAAGGGGAAGCTCGTGCACCTCAACAGTCCCATCACAAGCTAGCCAATGATACCAGCTATTCAGGTGGCATTAATACAGTAGTTGAAATTATTTATTATCAAACCTGCAATAGGAAAATCTAAGGAGTTAGAGTATTAGTTCAAAATCACACAGAACTATTTAGATTGACAGGGACATTTGGAGATCTTCCTAGTCCAGCCCCTGTTCAAGCAGGGCCAGCTAAAGCAGGTTGCCCAGAACCATGCTCAGTTAAGTCTTGACCATCTCCACATGTGGATCTCCAACCACAATGATTCTGTGATTCTGCAACTTCCATGTCAGCTTTCTCACTCTGAAACTTTTCATAACGTTGCTGTAAAAAACAACCTTATTGGCTTTGTACTCAGACCTTACTTCCTCTATTGAGTTTCCCAAAATCTGTAGGTTCAAAACGTTCTAACGAAAACCTCACTTCAGAACATAAATTTATGTTATTTATTTCCAGTTATCCTTTAGACATCAAAACAGATGCTTTGCTACCTTGACCATGAAACAGTGTGGCATGAGGTTTAAGGAAACAGGAGGAGACAATTAGGAAAGCCTCCCCAGTTTGTCTGGCTGCCATCCAGCAAGCATTCACACACAAAATCAAAGTTCTTTCTAAAAAAATCACCAGGAATAAAAAGGATATTCTGAAACAGATCAAATTAAGGAAAAAAAAATCATACCACTTTAAGGAAGTAACATTTTAGACTCAATGTTTTTTATATTACAGATTTGCTTTCTATGGCCTTAGAATGCATCAATATTCTCCAGTTTTTCCTCCTCTAATTTCAATTTAAAACACACTAGAACATAGGAGAGTAAGTTCTTGCAAAAAGGCATAGTGAGAAGCAAGGCCTTAAAAGTTAATCAACTATAAAAATCTCTAAAATATATAACCAGTATTCATTATGCAGTTATTTTAATAGCTAGATATTAAAGAAATCTGAAAACAAAGAACACCCTTCCTAGCAAAATAAATATGGCTGCAATGGACTCTTTCCCTAATCTTTCATATGAGAATGCTTTCATTTACACTTAGATGACATTTTCTAATATACTCTCTCTGTTAAACTGCTCACACCAAACAAAAGATTCTTGCTGCAGGCAAGTACATTACCACCTAACTAATAAAGCTGATAAGTGAAAGATGTAAGGAAAAGAAAATTAAAACAATTAACTGAAAATCTGTCAGAGAAAGTTTAAGCTCTACCTTGCACACCACAGCTATGAAATCTGAGACAAGAGAGGCAAGATTGGCAAACCCAACCTTTATCCACTTGAGTAACCAAAGCATTAACCTTCTGCCCTCATTAAAGACTACAGTTCAGGGGAAAAAAAAATCATAGAAAGTTCCTTAAATTTAGACCACAAGATGCATCTAGTTATTAGACAGGAAGCATTAGATGACACGGTGGACTGAAATCATCATATTGTATGGTTTTTTCACTTCTAAGATCCCTTAGGAGACTTACCATTGGAAAGCAGAGACAAGATAGTGCACAGCTCAATTTTAAAACAATCAATAGAAAGCAGGTGTGAAAAAGCATCTTAGAATCACACTACCATCCAGAAAGGTATTTTCAGTATGAACATGTAAGCATTACAAAGAAGTCACTAAGAAGTTCAGGAATGAAGTCAACAAACCTACTGACAGGAGAGAGAAAAAGGTCATGAAGGAAAACTCCTATGATAATTAGGAAAATTAAAAATATATTTTAAGAAATGAGATTAAGGGAGCAAAACAAAAGGACTAAAGAAGGAATCCAAGTTTTGTTTATAAAAAGCATTTGGGAATAAATACTAGGGAGATGGAATAAGTTTAAAGACTTTTTTGCAAGACCAGATGGATATAAACATATCCTGTAAAGACCAGGACTTTCACTACAGTTCCAGTCATCCATCTAGCAGACATGAGGGAAGGTGTGTCATAAAAACAATAGATAAGCATTAAAAGCTGGAGACAGGATATTGAATGAGATGAACTTTTACTCCTGGCATAATAAAAAAAACCTCTAAGATAGTAGGGATGTGCCAGTCATTTCACTGGCATCAACCAAGAACCACTGTCAGAAGCAGCAAAAACATTGGGAAGGATTCCTGACAATTTTTTGTTGTTGCTGTTTAATGTTCACAAACATAAGAGGTGACAAAAATTGGGTAACTTGAAAAAAAAGCCTCACACAACTCAGTCAGCCTTTCATGCTTAGGAATAAAGAGGACTGATGGTAAACTAGAAGTGCTAAGGAGGCACATTCAGGAGCTGGTGTCTCTGCATCATACTTCTGTCCCTCCTTCTGCCCAGCTTGCACCGACCCTTTGCATCAACACCAGGTAAATCACGGAATGCAACCAGCTAAAAGGATATCCACCTGCTCATTAAGGGGTTTGTAGCACTTAGGTCCTTTAAACAGTTCACAATGAGATCAAAAGCCTGTACTGGCCCATAGGCACGACTAAGTATCTTAATGGAGACTGGCCCGAACTGCCATGGGACTCCAGGCTGTTCAGCTGGTAACTAAAATCAGGATGTGAAATAATCACAAAAAAAAAAAAAAAACCAAAAAGCAAAGATATCCCTGATCCTATTTCAAGAACAGCAACTGAGCCATTAATCTCTATTTACAACAAAGAATATTCACATCTCCTTACAGAAATTTGTATTGTTAGGATTTCCAAATGAACAGGCCAAAACAGAAGATACTAAAACATTTCAAGAGAATACTTATGGGAAGGAGGCATTCTTCACTAACATAAAGCTGTACTGAGATACTTAACCAAGGTAATAGTTTGGGTTTTGGTTTTTTTTTTCACATGTCTTAGAATTAACTTGTAAGAGCATATTTTCATTAAAATGTTAAACTTTAATGCAACCAACATTGAAGTTCACTTCATTAAGAAGCTTCTTAAGTAATGGTTTAAGTAGTGGTTTGTTCTACTTGTAAGGATTCCAAACAGCTTTAG
This sequence comes from Elanus axillaris, assembly GCA_026212715.1. Lineage (NCBI taxonomy): Eukaryota > Metazoa > Chordata > Aves > Accipitriformes > Accipitridae > Elanus > Elanus axillaris. The sequence continues at coordinate 16,199,040 of JANZLQ010000005.1, read as the reverse complement.
CAAGTGATTCCCAGATGGAGTACTTGTAGACGCAACCTGATGAAGAAGCAAATTTATGGCAAAGAGAATCAGGAATTAAATATTAATAAACAGCTTAATAGAGGTTGTTATGCTACAAGAAAGTTTGAATACAAATTCAAGGTTTGGTTGTTGTTTGGTTTGTTTTGGGGGTTGGTTTGGTTTTTTTAATTAAACAGTAAATTCCAAAGGGGACAAGGAAACTTGCCAACTGAACACCAAGCTGCTTTCTTCCAGCAACTTTGCAGGAAATCTGATAAAACTTCTTACATCCTGGATATTGGACATGCAATCTAAATTTAGTGCCTTGAAACACTATTGATCCCAGAAGTACATCAGATTATACAAAGAGACTTTCATCGAGCGTTCTCTTTCAGTTGTGTTGCCACAAATTACACTCTTAAGGTTTTTACTTCTGACAAAAACGGCTTTCTTGCCAACAGATCATTTTAGAACATCACTTACATCTGAGAAGTAATATTCTAGAGGATAAGGGCAACACACTGGTTAACTTTTTGAAAGAAGTGACAAGTTCCACAATAATTGTATATACCTTACTGTCAATCTAAAGAACAATCCATTTAAATAGTTTGTGGAGATGTCTATCATTGACAAAATTGATACATTTTAACTGCAAAGGCTATTTATTTTAAAAGACCATTAGCTTTCAGAGATATACATATGGGAGCTGCCAACAATCAGCCACCTCTATTCTACAGACAGCTCCACAACATATTTTAATTATATGGCTCAACCTAAACAAAAATTAAGCCTTTTCATAGTCTTGCAGAGTTTTTTTCTGCTGTTACAGTTAACACTTCAGCATTCAGTAATGACAGTCAACCTAAGGGGATATTAGAGTGCCTCATTAAACATGTTAATAGGAAATACTTGAGAAAGCAGTGCGTTTCAACACTGTTCTAGTACACTAACCTCTTCCCTAGCAGATAAACCTAAAATCTTCATGAAACAGCTTACGTTTGAGTCTGAACATCAGGGGAAAGCTCAAGCCCCCTCTAATATCTAGGCTTTCCACCCACTGCACGTTATCTAGTAAAGGTATTATCAGCAGTTTGTAACTGGTTACTGAAAGTTATTTCAAGAATGACTGGCAGCACACTTTCCCATTTCAATCTCTGCCCTGTATCAGACTAGTAGAAGTCCATTACTTAGCAGTGGCACAACTGTACTTAGCTACAGCAGAGCTCTGAAATATGTAAGGGCAGTGGGACAAACCACTAGCACTAACACCACATTGTTTTGTGAGAACATAAATCACAATGATGGGCAGATTTAGGTATATCTCCTCTAGAATGGAGGTCCAACATCAGCAGACTTCATTAAAGTCTTTTATTTTATTTAAACACTTATTTATTAAATCAGAGAGAGGTGGTTCATCACAGTTAAAGAACCTGTACTGTTGAACATCTCATACACTAAATAAGTAATTTGAGATCTTTATGTGCCTATCTAGTCACTAGCCCAAACCCGAATGACCAATATTATAATCACTGCCAAAAACCTGTGTTACTATGTGGCATCTAACTGTGAAGGAGTCCAAGGCCCAGAACAATCTGAAGAAAAATGAATTAAGCTCCTCGCTAGTTGATATTGTTTCAAATTTATAGAACAATCATATCTTAATGAGCCTGGATGAGTAATTCCTTCTGTTGACCACAAGAAAGTTTTTCACTGTTGTGTGTAGCAGTAAGGATCAAGAATACAAAATCCTCCTTCACCCAAAAAAACCTTCAAATTGTGTCCACTAGAAACAACCACAACTGTCATATTATAAACACAAACCCTGAAAAAGATAGCATTAGTCTTTGTGAATTGCATTACCACTCCCTTGATCAAAAAATACTTACGCAAACCCAGCTCAAAAAAAAAATTAAGATGCCAACAGTGAGTACAATTCCTTTATAATGAAAGTGCTAAGACCTTTCTCTGACATCTCCAGGGCAGTATCTTGCAAGAAGAGCATAAGGAAACTACATATCATAGTAGAGACATGAATATTCAACAAATTGAGTAATCAAGAAGGGACTATTTATCACAGTACTTATTTTCCTACACTGAAATTCTGCAAGCCAATGAGCCTTTTTAATCTGGAAACTGGGTGCTTCTGAAATAGGAAAAAGCAAGTAAGCCATGACACTTGAGGTAAGATAGTCAAGAACCTACCGTGTACAGGCTACAGTGCAATAGTTTATTAAAATGAAACTCAATTTACTCAGTTTATTTAAAAAAAAAAAAACTTAGTTTAGCAAAAACTTGAAAACATACAAAAAATTTGCAGGGATCTTTAATAACACACAGTAAATAAAAAAATACTACCCACAGCCAGCAAACTGCAGGCATTCAGTTCTACCAAATAACATCTCAGTGTAGAGGGGGATATAAAACATGCCACAAACCGTGGATGCTGAAAGAGTAAGCAGGAGAGCTAGAGTGGCGAAAAAATACTTCTTCTCTGGGAAAATTGTCAGACAGTAGGAACAGAAAGAGAATTTCACATGAAAGCAAACAGAACTGAGAAAGTTTTTAATGTCAGATGAAAGTAACTATTTATAAGTGTTAGAACCACTTTAACTGTAGAGTCCTATTCAATCTCAGCCTTAACGTTAGTACTACATATAGAACAGCTCGTTTTGGGAAGAGCATTTTTAAAAGAAACCATTTTTTCTATCCAAAGTTATTTTAAGATTATTCAAGGTTACAGTAATCCAAAAATATATTAAAAGGAAATTTATTTTGAGTAGCAGAGTCAGAAGGAGAAAGTGGGATTTAATTAACCAGAGACAAAATAATCAAGCCAAGATTCCAGAAAATTTGAAGCAAAGATCTTTGCAACTGTCCAAAGCATAAAGAGCATGCCTAGCACTACAGATGTCAGATCACAGTTTACACTTCCCAGCAAGCCAGAATTAGTTACCCACATTCAGTCTTTATGGCCATCATACACTCCTTTTAATCCAGGCTGTGAAATACCTAGTCAGACATCTCCCCACTCGGCTGCCTTAGTTCCTGGGTACCCTATTGAGGGATCGCCTTCTGATAGCACGCCATGCTGAGAACCTGTGCTTGTAGTTTGAGGATGTAGATCCCATTCCAGCAAGCTGGCATATTTATAAACAAGTTACTCCCTTCATGCTAGATTAACAGATCTAGCTTTAAGATTTACCCTGGTTCAGGTTATTTCAAAACATTAATCAGAACGATTCCTAAAAGAAATCCAGCTAAAAGACTGCATCATAAAAATATAACAGTTGAACTGGTAATTAATCAAGCTAGCTCATCAGTGACGGTTTCTTCAAAATATATAAACAATGTAACTGGTTGCTAACCTGCACCTATATTTTCAACAGGCAAAAGTGTTAAAAAGTCTTTTGTTGAGTCACCTACACAGCTATCAATTAGCAACTTTCAACATTGAAATGGATTTTCTCCTTTTTCTAAAGTGATCCAGACAGCAGCAGATGAATTGCTTCTGGAACAGCATTTTTAGGAAAGCCTAAATAGGAAAAACTCTTTCTCAAAAAATATGTGTGTGTACACAGTCATGCAGGGGAGGGACTCACACTAATTTTCAATATTGAATTTGCTATGGCTCCCTCCAATTGAAAGGTATCAGGAATTGTGAAGAAGTGCATTTCTGAACCATTATAACAATACAAGATCAACAATCAGCCCTAAAAGTCACTAAAAGCTCGCAAAAGCAACTAGTAAAAAGTCCTAATTTGTTTTGTTTCTGAATTTTGATCAAGCACTATTTGCAAAGATACTGTGAACTTAGAAGCTGCAGAAGATCTTTCACTGTGAAAGAGTGAAGCAGCATAGATTTTTACACTACTCAACGCAACATTTATTTTTACCATATTGCAAAAAGCTTTTCACTTCAGAAAATAAGAGCATTTTGTTTCTCCTTTACTTGAAAATTACAAATACAACATAGTAGTTTTCTTTATGACAGTTTGTAAAAACACGTGAGACAAGCACTACTTAATCTACTTTAAAAGTGAAGCTTTTAGTTTAAATAAATAGTAATTGATTGTGATGGGTTGACCCTGGCTGGACACCAGGTGCCCACCAAAGCCACTCTATCACTCCCCCTCCTCAGTTGGACAGGGGGGAGAAAATATAACAACAGGCTCA
>JANZLQ010000005.1:16171060-16194767 GCA_026212715.1 Elanus axillaris | reverse complement strand
CTACCAATGCAGAACACAGCACTATGAGGGCTGCTATGGGGAGAATTAATTCCATCTCAGCCAGACCCAATACACTGATATAAGCAGTGCTTTGCTGTAGACATTCTTTAGGACATGCAGACTTTGCACTATACATGCTGCTCGCTTACAACTAGGAAAAATAGGCAGATGAACTTGGCCGAGTCCTGAGGCAGTCACAGCCAAAGACACAGAGTTGCTTCCCCAGCCTGTGGCTCCTCCCCTTCCAGCAAGGATGTGTATCCTCATCTCAGCTACTCCTTCTCCCATTTGAGACTTTTGATCTGGTGGCTGACGTGGACTTGCACTAAGGCACAAGATTACAACAAGCACTAACTAAGCAGCTGAGGAGTGGCCATCCAGCTCTTCCTGCTGACTCAGCCAAGCAAACAGCAATTTCCAGCAGGGGAGTATGGTTTTATAATGGCCCTAAAAGATTTGGCAGGACTAATCTGCATAACCATTCCTATATGCTAGAAAGCCAGCATTATAAACATAGTGCAATCTTTACATGGTTAAAAAGGGGAGGGGGGAAAAAAAAACACAAACAAAACCAACCAAAAACCCCAAACCATCCCCCACAAAAAACCACCAGAAGGACAGCTGAACACTTATTTTGAAAGCTACACATAAAATGAATACTCCTTTCCAACTTTGCACTTTTGTTTATAAACCATTTTTTTCTTTCCTAGTTCTACTGCAGTGATGCTTTACCAAACTTACAATAACTCTAAGAGAAGTGACATTTAAACAAACATGAACAAGCTTTAGAAGCTGAACTACAGCTCAGCTAAAAGCATGCCTCCAGTTTATACCTGAAAGCCCTCTTCATCTAAGAAGTAACTTGGTTTTAACAGTGCCTGTTTCTGCAAGTGCAATTATTAAAACAGTTAAACAGACTAACTTTTCTGTAAACTGCTTTAGGTTTCATTGAGTTAACCAGAAGACCAGCAACTGTCTCCAAACATGCAGCTTAAGATGAAGACAAGCAGAAGAATGCATTTTCTTACCTGCCACTTGCCATTAATTAAAAAAACGAATCTAGAAAGACTAATCTCATTGCAAACCTAGTATTTTAGACAAAAACTATGGAGTAACATTCAATGTGTTCATTCACTGTTCTGGAAAGCCATTCATAAAAATACTGTCTGGCTAGTTTACATTCCCAGTAATTCTGTGCTTGCAATGGGCAATACATTGCAACCATCAATACAGAAAACTGTATTTTGATATGAATTACTACATGTAGTTACCCACTTGTGCAAGAAACAGCATGATTTGTAGGAAGACAGGTACCAGTTATACGGTTTTATAACTATTGCTCTAAAAAATAAACAAAAGCCCTGTAAGCCTTTTAAAGCCTAAGGCCTGATTTTAAAAAATAAGTTTCAATTATATCATTATAATGCAAGTAGCACTCATGACAGTAATGTAAGTATAACTATCACTATAATGAAAATGAGTCACAGTGACTGCTCAGTCTCCTTTTATACTAGAGATTTCATACACAGACAAGATTGTGTCTACAAACACACCTGATCCATGTGGAGGTAATAAAATACTTTTTTTCCGATGATATGGGAAAATAAATGGTGTCTATATTTGCAGTATTGGAGGTTGGGGTGGTGATGGAAATCAGTATAGTAATTATTTCTCAAGATGCCTTCCATGGCATGCACATTTTCGATGCTAGGAAGAGTAAGGTTGTTCTCAGTGCACACACATTAAGCCAACATCTTGAGTCTACAGTCCATGTGCTGCACATTCCTTTATGAGAAACACCTCAGCTTAAATTTCTAGCTTCCATGCAAGTTCTCCCCATGGTGTGGAGCTTCCCCATGACTGTTTCAAGAACAGCTCCTTGGTGCCAGTGAAATGCAACTGTCATAGGAGAACATCCTATGGAGGAATGCCAGGTAAGGTTCTCTCCAGTGAAGTGCTTAAGTCCCAGAAAGGGTTTTGACTATTAGGACAAGGACCTTGCACTAGACTGTCCTTAGCAGAGGGACAAACCAGTGCTGAGCTTCTTCCGGCTACACAGGTTTTCTCCTATAAACTTGTAATAGTCTAGATCAGCAGTCACAACTGCAGGAATCTCAGTATAATACTCAAGTTGTCAAGGGATACAATGGCACTTTAACCTATTTTGGTGTGTATTTACTTCCATCAGTTGCTTATGCTGACAAAAAGATGTTACAAGTGAAGAATGAGGCTGCTGCATTTGCAGAATAAAAACAAGACAGTAGCTGTCAAGTGCTAAAGGGAAAAAAGGAACAGATCAACTACTCCATTCCCAACATCTAAGGGACAAAAAGCTGAGGGAAGTCTCAGCTAGCCAGGAGTGGGTTGATGCTGCAGGTGGGAAGAAACTACTGCCAAATTTTATCAGGCAAACGGACTGCCAAAGAGCTTCCCAAAAACAAGGCTGCAAGTCTCAAGGCCTCAGGGAAGAGACTGGTAGAGAAGATTCCAGCAAAACCTGGGAGATACTGCTCTCATGGTTTTCAGCTTTTGACAACTTGCAGTCCTCTAAACACATTGTAATGGACAGCCATCTTCTAAACAACAGATGTAATTCTGCTAACAGGGTTGCTTTACTCCAACTTTTACTTTGCAGACCTTCTTATTAATAATAATGCACAGAGCAAATGGATGTTGGAACTGCAGATCACAGGAGCACAGCTCCCAAAGTGCCTCTGCAGAGCAGCTCTTTCCTGCTGTGCTTTCGTTCATCAGGCATGTTAGCAGGGGAGTATTCAGGAAGAGCTGTGGTGAAAGCTGGGCAAACATTATGACGTTCTCAGTAAAGCTCATTAATTGATGATATAAGACCCTGGTAACTCTAGAAAACCCAAAGGTTAAAAATAAAGATGGGTATCTGAAATGTCCATCTGCAACTCAGAGCACTGCACTGATTCTCTCATCTGGCAGTCTGCTATGTTGCCCCTATCCAGTAAGAGAACAGCGAAAACAAGAATTTAAAGAATTAGGAGTTGACATTTAAAATGGCATATCTGACAGTCCCATTCTAATTAACATAGATGCAGCCAACATCCTTGTTAAGATAAAATCTGCTTTTCCTGTGGCTTGTATTATGCAAGTTGCAATAAATCACTGTAAATTGTAAGATGACTAACCGGGCAATGAAATACTATGCTGTTTCAGTTTGCTGTCCCCCAGCTTTTTTGCACTGAGGCACAGCTACCACAGAGAGCCTCTAGCTAATTTTAACTCCTTCATATCTGCTCCCACTAAGAAGCAGACTGCATCCTTAAACTGAAAGGCTTACACTTAAAAATGAAGCCATGTTCTCTTATAACATTACAAGACATCCTCATGTCAGGTTCAGGTTTTAAGTAAAAAGATTCATACACAAACTACCACCAAGAAAAACAACTAAATCCAGGATCTCTCTGAAATACAAACTTTGCGAGTTCTGCACTTACACCACTACCCTACTTTCACAGAGAAAATTTATAAAGAAATTTTCCTATTTGAGGATAACTGAGAATCCTAACACCAGAAGGGGGAGGGAGCTCTCAATCCTCACAGCACTCTTTCCAAAGAAACCCTATGAAGTAATTACTGTGTCCCATTTTGTTTTTCCCTATAATCTGGTCACATTTCACCTGATATTTTAATTAAGTTTTCATAAAGCAAGATTTAACTGAAAAATCAATTACAGTAAAACCTAGCTACATATAATTGAATTTTCACTCAGAAATAAAAAGAATTACTTTTATTTACATGTTAAAAGCATCTCTGGTCTACATCCTCTTCCTTATTTTCCCAAACAAAAGGTAGGGACTGCTGACAATACTGCAGGAGGGCAGCATCAGGAGGCAGAATTAATTACCCACTGGAGAAGAATCATTAAACTAAGCACTAAGAGAGTAACTGTGAGTAGGAAGAAACCAGTTGTGATAGCTTCTAATAAAGCACTAGGAACCGGCAGCAAAGTACTAAACAGCTCATAGGTGACTGGATTGCTGAATTACTCACTACTCACTCCTACCTAACCAGTTAGTACCACTTATACTGTAAGAAAATAATAAAACCACAGTATTTCCCCTACAAAATTTTATAATCAATTGCAAAGCACACATGTTGATGACAGGTTTGTATGTAGATAAGGTTGGGAAGAAGCCTCTTCTAGCAGAATGCTACCCTTCCTGCCACCAAAGACTACCTCCTTAATAGCAGAATCCCCTTCTGCAGGTGGAGGTATACTATGGGTCCATACTTTTGACCTACCACAGTAATATAACAGCTAGAAAAACTTCCCACAGACTGTGCTTCCAATGCAGTGTGTGCTTTCAGCAACTCAAATGTCTATTGCTCATTATCTTCAGGTGCAGCACGATCCACCTTTCAAATACTGTCAAGCTCACATCCACATTCATCTGCTCACTCTGAGTTTAACATTGCTCTCCATTCTTAGTTTAAAGGACTTTCTAATTGCGAAGACATACAAACACTTTGACTACTGCTTCAATATACCATATCAAAAAACTCAAGCTTAATAAATTACAAAAAGCATCTAGTAGCAAAGCCCTTTAAGGACTCTTGTGCCAACTGCTTGTAAGGAACAGAAAAGGCTCATGGGAGTAATTGAAGAATAAGCATAGTTAGTGATACAGCATGTCAGATTACATTCTGGAAGTTAAATCTACATTTCTCCACTGAGATAGATCTTAAAAATGCTTTATAGAGGTGGGTTGGTTTTAGGCCATCTTATTTTTCTGTGCAAAGACAAGTATGTGACAATTTGTATATATGTATCTATTAATGCACAGTTTGCTCTTCCAGTTAAGTAGAATTACCTACAGTTACAAAGCCAAGTGGGAATTACATAACAGCCATTAATTGTACTTTGTAACAAATAATTTAGCAGCATTTCAGTAAGATTTGAACATCAGGCTTCCCTGAGGCCAGGTTTCTCTGACTAGTAACACCAACAGTACTGCCTGTCTAAAGACCAAACACACAGCAAGGAGGAAAAGAGGAGAGAAGAGATCTGACTGTAAAAGAAATTATTGGAGAAACTGAAAATCAGACTATGAAGTCCATTCACAGAAATTGTAGTGTTGAACAGGTTATGACTGATACATTTAAAGATTATTATTTGTTTTTAGTAAGTCCCAGAATGCCTTTTGAAAATGCAAGCAAACATCAGCCCCACCTTACAGAAAGAAAAAAGGAGGCATCAAGTACCATAGTCACTTTAAGATCAAGTGGTCAGGAAGGGACAAATCCAAGAATTACAGGTTCATCTTACATCTACTTAGCTAAAGATGGTACATCAGACATTTGGGGTCTCACAACGTGCAAGTCAGGCTTTTCAATAGCACAACTGACATTTTTTCATTGCAGTATTTAAAGTTAGAAAACCTTCTGAGTGGCAAAGTAAAACAACCATATGCATGTATGCAACTTATTTTAACATAAGGCTTGTTGTAATTCAGCTTTGAGACTGTAAAACTAAATGACACAAAACCTTCTATGTTACAGCAAGATGAGTTCAAGGGGGTATGCGTCTCTAGCTCTTTGTTTCAGCATTAATTTTTTTTTCTTGCAATAGTGCTACTATTGCTTCTATATGACACAAAACCTTCTATGTTATAGCAAAATGAGTTCAAGGGGGTATGTGTCTCTAGCTCTTTGTTTCAGCATTATTCTTTTTTTCTTGCAATAGTGCTACTATTGCTTCTACAGCACACAAGCAAGCTGTACGGGTTCCAGCTCCTAGGACAGGTAACCCAAGCTGGTATTTGCACTGGCAAAATTTATGGTGACTTAGAAAACCAATGGCTACAGATCCTGTAACAGCACGGATTTGCAGAGTACAGAACACACAGAGCAATTGTGAAAGCGAAATGCAGCAGACCAGACACATCTCAGTCTATTATTGCTTCAGGGATGTATATATTTTAGTGACTGATAATACATGACAAATAGAAATCCATATCAAAGAACACGCAGAGCAACTATGAAAAGGAGACACAACAGACCAAACTCTTCTTAACCTATTACTGCTTTAGGGATACATGTATTTTATTGCTGATAATGCAGGACAAATAGAAGTCCAAATGAAGGGAGTCATACATTGCTTCTGGATGATTCAGCTACATTAGGAACATACTCGTACAAGACTGAGAAGTATGCACACAGGCATTTTCATGTTTTACTACAACTGACTGAATCATCTGCTTTAAGCAAGAAACAGAGCACTGCTGTAAGCAAAATATCATAGTAGATCAATATAAACATTTACAAAGAAATATGACATGCACTGTCTTCAAGTATCAGCTTATAAAATTCTTATAAACTTCTCTAATAAATCTGCCTAAAGTTGTATTTTTCAGTTGTAGCTCAGTATGACATCTATATCTACCTTACAGACTTAATTTTATATGAACCTACAACTACTTCCTAAACAGATTTGTATCTCCTGTACTGTACTAATTAGTAGTTTATCAAGATCATGAGGTAAAGAAATTAATGTTGCTGTAATTACAGTGGAATCACACTGGCTTAAAAGTGGTATGAGTGCCAAGTCAGGCCTCTTGAAGTTTTCTCTCTTGCTCATTGCCACAGCACAGATGAAAACTAGTTACCCCGTGTGGGTGTTAGACCATACAAGGCCACATTATCAAAGCCAAGAAACCTACACCCCTACTTGATAAAAATTTAACAAAGAAGAAAGAATTGAGCCAAGAACTATATAATCCCACTTGATAGAAAAATTTAAAGAAGCACAAAGAATGACTCCATACCCCAAAGCAGTTCTTTGTACCTTCTCCTGTCCTCCAGAGCAGAGCTGTGGAATCCGTTCCCAACACACTAATCCTGAAAATCCACACAATTGATTTATGGTATCCTCTTGCACAGACACCTTCAATCACATTTTTTCTCACCACAAAAATACAAACAACTCCTAATTAAAATATCAACTAATATAATCTTATTTCATTACTCAATTCTTCCTACGCATGCACACACAAAGAGTTCTCTAGATGCCTGAATTCCTACTTCCCAACATGATCATCTAGGAGGCCTGGATCAGACATTCCTTCTCACCAACACAGGCCAGGAAAGACAAGTGTGGCAGATAAGTTACTGAGGTTCAAGTAGTGCTACTTTAGCACTCACACTTTCAGTTCCTCCTTCTTTGCACCAGTGCAAGGAGTGAGTTTTCCCCTATATCCCAGTACAAATGAAGCTCCCTCATAGGGGAAACTTGGGGATAAGAAGCCAGTGCAGCTAGACAAATTGAAAAACTGAGTAGTTTGCAGAAACAAAGTGGTCCATAAGAAGTCCCCATCACACCTAGCATGCATAGTTTCACTTCATGTATCCTGGAAAGAGCCTCTAGGAAGAAAAGCAGAATTAATACAAAAGCTTGAGACAGCAGGCTAACAGGCAGGCCAGGCTTGCCTTCACCCAATGACCACAAAGCCATAGGGGTTTATGCCTCAGCAACCCAGCTAAAACAGTCACAAGATACAAGGGAGCATATGACCATGAGCAGAGGCTCTATTAAGCCAGTCAGAAACAGGTTAAGATTCTAGATAAGGAAAACCAGAAAACAGACACACAGTCCCTTAGAAATTTCACCATTACAGGGTGAATTATTGAGAATTGACTTCTGAATAGAGTAAACATAAATACTCTAAACAGGAGTCTCAGATCTTTCTAAAGATACAATCAGTATTACAGAGGAGACAGGCCTGCTGGTCTTAAGCTATGAGGAAAAACCTTCTCTGCACTGCTGCATTTATAAGCTCAGAGCGTGGCTTCCTTCTGTGCAAGGGAGCACTCCACATCTAAGAGGATAATGATTAATCGTCCAGATAGTACTTGGGTGTCATGCAAAGCAATTAACGTTGAATCAGGGAGAGGCCCTGCAGACTGATGTGGCAGACAGCTTTTGACTCCAGGGAAGGAAGATTCAGAAATAGGCAGGGATAGGCAGAATCAAAGCCAAAACACAAGCTGCACCTTTTCTTACTTTAAAGTCACCATCAGCAGACACAAAACAAAGCAAAACAACAGAGTTTGACGTAAAAATTATGCCCCGAAACTACAGCTTTTTCAGAAGCACACACACTATTGAACATGGTAATATTTTGTTTACCCTAGCTAATAAAACTGCAAACCAGGGTCAAGAAAGGAGGGAAGCCCTAAACCTGCAGGACAGTAAGAAGCACAGAGGTAATCACATAGAGCATACAGGTGTAGACAACTTGTGCCCTGACCCAAAGTTAGGTTTTAAGATACATAGTACCTTCTCTTCCAAGCTTTCAAAGAATTCAGTAAAGTACATTCCCACTCATGAAAGGAGAAGTTGACATTTATTTGTGTAATGCTCTACTCAGTGTGTGCCCAGATTTCTGCTATATGCACCAATGATTTTTTCCAGGAACATGCCAGTCAATCATTACAAGAAAAAGGATCTACCTCCTGTGCCTTATTTCTCCTCCTACCCAAGAACTACATATAGCACAAAACCAGACTCCACTATTCAGCTCAGAATATAACCACAATGATTGAATTCCTAGGCTAAAAGATCATGAATGCCTATGGACAACATTTAGTCTTTTCCACCCCTTTCTTCAAGATCCTGAAGTTGTCCCAGTAACTCTGGCTTTCCATTCATACCAAGCTGTTCCAATGTGAATTGGACTGGTGAGGTCAGCAGCACCTACGATTAATGCAGGAGCAGGGAGTCTACCAGGCAAAAGACTTAGCTGCTGAACTCCATAGTGAATAAAACCAGACTTACCTTTTCCTCTCAGGCAGATTTCCCATTCCTGTGCTGACATAGCTACTACTGACCTCAACAGTCCAATAATCAAGGACCTGTGAACAAACAAAAAAGGTCACTTACATGCAAACATTTGCTGAAGTCCATGCTTAAAGTACACGCAGCTTTGGTCTTAACCAGTACTTCCTCCACACGTACTGTGTTCTAGGTCATCTATTACCACACTGCTTTTCTCAAACACTCGCCAGGACCAATCACAGCTCCAACCAACAATCCTAAAAGAATTAATGACCCAAATGAGGAGAGCAAGTACTTAGTGGTGAGTCCCCTCAACTTTATCTCCTTAACCTCACAGATTAAACAAAACTTCTTAGGTGGGCAGCTACAAACAGAAAATTAAGTTCAAAATAACAGGCAGAGTAAGTCCTAATACAGCTAGGAATAATAAATATAGCACATTGACATGAACCTTAACCACACAAAAAATACTGTAAGCAGCAGTGTTTCTTTTGTACTGTTACATGTTGGACAAGTAGATTCCAAAGGAGTGCTAGCTCTGACTTGAGACATTTGACTTTGGGATCCTGATATACCAACCTCCATCAACTATACTAGAACTTAGGCTCCCAGCTCCCCCTGTTCCAAACTGCACTCCAGTTAGATGTTCCAAAAGGCAGCAAAAACATTCCCTGCCTCCAACACATCATGTAGGCTCTGTGCTTCAGTTACCTTTCTACATTTCTGAAGTTGCTCCAGCCTCACTGTCATAACTCTCATCAATATACTTAGTTATCTACCATTTTTTCTATAAAAAGCTCAGGAGTAAGTAATTTATTAAGCATATTTATTAGCTTCAATACACACTTTTTGCTTCCAACTTTCTCTGGGCACTTTTAAGATAGCAGCTTTTTTTTCTTCCATAATTCCCTGATATTTTTTGCTGTTGAATGGTGGCATGTGAAGCCTATGCTACAACTGCCAGTTCAGCAGCACAGGATAAAACTGCAAAATGCTCAGAATGTAGTTGTCTTCAGCATCAGGATCATCTAACTCTTCCTTAAATAAATTACTGAATCCTGACTGCCTATCCATTTCTGAGTGTGCAGCTGAAGAGACAGTAAACCAACAACTGTATTTTCTCCAGGTTAAGCACTGCCAGTTCTTCCAGGATTAGAGCTGTTAAAAAGTAATGGGCCATACTGTTTGAATCTTTTATAATAATGATTAAAAAAACCCACAGAATCACAGGTAACTACCAAGTATTGTAGTACTATTACAAGCTTTGGACAAGAATCAATGGTAATTTAGGGGAGGAAAAACAGAGGGATGGGAACAGGAGCTCCCCGTTTCCATCAGCTGATCTGGTCTTGCTTTGGAGGCTGAACTGCATTGAAGGGCATGGGAACAGGATGGCACTCGTACTCCTTCTCCCTTCCTGCTCCTCTGGGCACAGCAGCTCTCCTCTGGTACTGCACTAGGGAAGAGGAAGAATACCTGTAGCTCTGCTCCTCTCTTGCCCTTGGAGTGGGACAGATGCCACAGCAGGACCCGACTGAACTGAAGAAGGCAGTTCAGAGCAGGGCACGAATCAAGATTACTACTAAGATTTTCAAATACTACCAATACCTAACTATTTTTTTTTCTGTTTTGATTACAATAAATGTGATTGATAGCTTATGAATGATGGCACTACTCTGATAGTAATGTATCAGCCATAACAACATGAAGTCATTTCATGACACTTACTTAAGGCCACCTTCATGTTTTTATGACTGTGTCAGCACAAAGAAAAGATGACAGTCAGACAGGAATAACCAACAGGTTGGGGGGAAAAAAACAAACAAACAGAAGACCCAGAAATCCTACATCCACCCATTCATTAGGGGTGCAATCAGTTCAAGATATATTTAAATTTCAAATTTTTGGCGCCTTCAAATAGGCTTAAGTTCAAAAGTCTTACTCTTGGTTCTCCAGATGAGAGTGCTAAAACTACAAAAATAAACCTGGAAAACTATCAAAAGTTACTAAGCAAGGTAGATTGTTCAAGACTTTGTAGGGTTTCTACACTGTTCTGGCACAGAACAAGTATTTGAGAGAAGGAACAGGAGAGAATTTCTTCTAAGAAATCAGAAATTAAAGACCTTCTTCCATTGGCATATGCCAGTGATCACATCAGTAGATGTTTCTCTCAGAGCAGTGGTCACTGGAACATGTTCCCAATTTACAAGACCACATGCCCTCACAGCATGGGCAATACAATGTATGTTACGCCAGGAAGGCTCTTCTGCTCTTTCTAACTTGGAACATATTTCCCTGCATTTCCAGAATACAACAGTAGAAAAGCTGTGGCTCAGCTCAAAGACATCCCTAATACTTCATTCCAGCTGCTGGAAAATTATCTTCTTTTCTCAATGTGATTATGTCCATAGGCACATTAAAATCACAATATTAGTTTTGCTTCCCTGAAAGCTTTCAAGAGAAGCAACAGCAGAGAAAACCATGCACATGAAGCTCCTGACCAAAAGAAAAGGGAAACAGAAGGGTTGTTACTCCTTGTTTCTGTCCAAGACAGAAAAGGTTAGCCTGCAGAAACTCACACTTTGGGGAAAAAGGCTGGGAAACTCTTGCCTTAGGACTCCCACTTATGGTATAGGTTTCTAAAGCTATTGAATTTTGTCTAGACTATGAAAATATGGGCAATTGCCTGGTGAATCTAATTTTGGATAGATGTTTTTTGGTTACAGAGCAGGTCCTCCACCATTTCTGGCATCTTCTCGTTTTGTGTCTATCATCTGGAGATCAACAATCACTTCATTACTGCCTCAGAGACAACTGAGTACACAGCTGCATGTGCTGGGCTGGCTGTTCATCAGACTAGAGAGGCCCTCAGTGTTACCAGCTGGCATAAGATCTGTGAAAACTCAGACATTCCCAAATACATAGTGTTGAAAAGAGACCAGAAAGTTCTAGATTTGAGGCCTGAAGAGATTGCCACCCAGGGAAACCCCACTTCTCCCTTAAGACTGTTCAGCCTTGCAGAGTGCCTGTCAGCCCATGTGCTAAAAGCATCAGGTATCAACTGGGGTTTTCCACACTGCCTGGAAAATTGTTTTGCCTTGCAATTGCCTCACCACTCAGGAGCAGAAGTGGAACTCAGTCGATATAAAATGCTCACTAGCAAGGGACAAGCCCCAAGGTTGGTGCCAGGTTCTTCTGGAAAACATCAGCTCTAACGAGAACCAAGAAGACTTTCAGATTAGCTATGAAGGGAAAACCTCCTCCAGCGAGCAGCTCCCTTGCTGAATTACACTGGAAAAGTCAGGGAAGGGGGGAAAAAAAAGTTTAAGTAGAGAAGCTGGGGTGAAAGCTCCTGAATATGTGCAACTGGAAGACCCATCTCTAGGGGAGGGGAGAGAAGACGCCTGAGGGACAACTAAAGGACAAGCCCAAGGTAAAAAGTTCCATGTATCAATAAACATACACTTTTTTCTGGGTTTTTTGGTTTTTTTAAATCCACACAACTGCTTCAGTGACTGAGCCCCCCAAGACAACAGCCACACAAAGGGATGGCTGAACTCCCAGGAAAGTGAGCCTATGAGCAATTCCTAGGGCACATGTGGGTTTTCAAACAAGGATTCGCTGCTTGAAGGGGTGGAACATAAGAAGTCTGTCCCTTGCAGAAGAGACAGGCATTCTTGCTATTTAACCAAATAAGAGACCAGACCAAAGGGAAGGTGGGAACACATTTGCTAACACCACAGCTGACAGCATGCCATGACCTATCCACAGCCAGCCAGACACAGGGGAGAGTCCATTATCACAGCGTGACATTTCATCCACACAGGCAGCCCATCTGTAAGGCACTTGCAAAGGAAGAAGGGATCGACTCACTGAGCTAAGAAACCCAACTTGAGTGACTAGGTACATAAACAATCAAAATGAGAAACCACCTACAAAAAATTCACCTTCAGAACAGGCATTTGCTTTGAATAAATCCTCAATAAAAACTCAAGTCTAAAACCTCCAACAAATCAGAGGAAGATCAGAAATGGAAAGAACAGGAAAGTGTGTTATTTAAAGCTTCATTTCTTCAATTATCATAAGCAAAATGCTTTTTAGAAGAGCTTGCATTCAAGTTGCATCGTAAGACCTACAGAAAGATAATTCAGCTAAAGTAGTGAACTGACTACACACTCTTTCAGAGCTGTGATGCACAAGACCTGTCCAACATACCTAGTAACTGCTTCTCTTGCTATTTGTTCACAGGCATAATCATTGCAAAGAGAAACCAATGGGAGAACTCTACTCCCCTGTTTTTCAGCAGTCACTAGTTTTAGGCTTTCAGCAGCTCCAGTGATTGTCCCACCCGACCCAGCCTCTTCAAAAGCTTCACACCAACAACACTGATTGTACAGGTCAGATATGAAAATTCAGTTCTTCACCAATGAAGACCCACAAAACCATTTTACAAACAAAGCTATCCATCAGGACCATTATACCTCTGTGGTACCAGCATGTAGCACAGCTAGTCATCCAGTTTGAGTCCAGCCATCTTAAGGGGAAAACATCAATTTTCAAGACTTCCGTAGGATTTGCAACCCAAAAGCTTATCATCTTTTCATGGAATAATCCCTGAGATTCCTAAAATACTACACTTTAAAAGAAATTTATGTATTGAGAAGCACAATATATTCTATAAAAACCCACTTAAGAGCATACAGCTGCTATAATTAATTATCTTGAAGTCTACTGATAAGGAAAAAAGACAATTTTAAAAAGCCCTTTTCAGCATCTACTTTCAGTGGTTTTACTCTTTTCACTGCTTCTCAGCATACAATTGGCACATAGCACAAAGTACATACTAGTACACTCAGAATAAAAAAGTGCATATTCTGACAATGCACAGCAGAAGACAGTAGCTGGCACTCCACATCTATTGCTTGGACTGTCCTCAGATGTCGTCCTTTGTGCCTCTGCTGATGGGACTGGTATAAGCTTCAGCCAAACAAGTCACTCAAATCCAAGAGTTCCAGCTGAATGTTTTGCTATCTTTAACAGCATGGCAACTGGACACCACTGGTCTCCTGATCCTGTAGCAAACCAAGCATTCTGAAAATGAGCCTACCTGTGGTGCCCACACGAATTTTTCAACACAGGTAAGGAAACACTTGTGTTTAACACTGCAAACTTCCTTCAAGTTGCTTTTCTATAAGGAGTAAAAGCATCATAAAAGTTTCAATTTTATGTCACATATGAACTGGATGCATTATATTTTTTCCAAAATGAACAAAAATATTTAAAATACAACAGGAATAATGTTTTGATAGAACAGTTTGACCAAGTACAGGGAAAGCTATTTTACAAGACTCCCATGTTTTAGAGACAGAAAATCAATTTCAAGGTTTATGAACTATGGGAATTTTCTATAAGTTAAACAAAAAGAACAGCAAAAAGCCCAAAACAAAGGCAAAAAACCCAAACCAAACAAAAAACCAAACCCACCACCCTTACAACTTTAAGCAGTTTCCCAAAGAATCAAAAGTCCAAAACTTCTCTTAGGCTGTGTGCTTAATACATAATTCCAAAATGGTCACAAAATACTTGCCAAAGGTATCAATATTTATGTATAAATCCCTGATCTTTTTGTATTACACCATCAGACAAAACAATAATGGGAGTCAGTGCTCGGTGACATGACAGTGAACTGAGCATAACCCTGCGTATACTGTCCAGTGCACACAAAATTAGAGGACTTTAAAAGATACCATTTTTCGTCTTAATGTACTCCTGGTACCCTGCAAGATCACAGCTCCAGTCAGAACCTATGTATCCTCCCAGAGGCTTTTGCACAAGAACAGATTAAGCTCTTAAAACACAGAGATCAATCCCCTGAGCACACACAGTAATATCAGTAGCTATAGAACCCAGAAACTTGGGTGAGCATCTTTGGTCACTGGCAGTACAAGAGTCGATTCCAACAATGCGACTATTTGTCTCTTCATTCCCTTCCATCCCTACTGCAAGCTTATACTAACAAACCACTGTCTCTGGAGGGAAAAATAGCCTATGAATCTCTGGATTGAAAACTACAAGCATCTGCCAGAAATAGCACAGCATTATTTGGGGGCTGAGGGTGACTTTCCCCTTCAAAATGTACTAAGGTATAAACTCCTTCAAAAAAATGTGGTGGATATTCACTTATAAAAAGAGACTGAAGCTTTAGAGCTTCCCATGGGGTGGTAGGAAGGGGCTGGAGTGGGGGCAAGTTTTAATCTGTAATTTTTTCCAAGATAAAAATATACAGAACTTGAAAAAGTTCATCAGTATACTAAAAAAAATTTTAAAAATTAAAAAAAACCAGCACACATGTCCTCATCTTTAACAGGCAATAGGTCATACCAGTTATTTTCCAATATTTTCACAGCATACATGGTAGTCCAGCTGATAATAGTGGTCCTTTACTCAATCACTGTAAAGATAATACAGAGGTGGTACTACATGATGCAAGTCCTTTGGTTATTTTTGTTACTTGCTACTGGGCCTTACTGTTAGTAGAAGCCAGTCCCACTAGTGCAGCCCCAAACCATATGCCAGCGCTTTTCACTCCTGCCTAATTCTGTGTACAGTCTTGTTTCCTCTGCTCAGAAAATGACCTACATACGCAGTAAAAAGATGCCACCAGGAGCACTACATACACCACATTCAAATACAGCCTTTAAAAAATTAATACTACAGACATTTTGAATACAAAGCAAGCACTGAGCAGTAGGCTCACATTGTGAAGATACATCATGTGTCAGCAAAGATAGGGGTCAGAGGGAAGACCAGTCAGGTCTCCATGCACACACAGTAGTCCTAAGAAGTAACTCTGCTTTCACAAGGGCTTGGGTAGCATGTGCATTAAGTAATACCTAAACTGCACACTGAGTAAGAAAACAAAACACAGAAGAGCTGATCATTAATTGAGTACCATCTATTCTGCATGCTGAACAAGATGGGAGAATCTAATCATCCAGCTAATGATTGTACATTAAGATAGAGTTCAACTCTGCACAAGCAAGCTTAATTCCGTCACTTCCTGAACTCTGCATAGCTCAAACAGCTTTCCTTCCACAGCTGGTACATAAATGTTCTTGAAAAAGTGATCTGAACAGCACACTACCTGAAGCACCATGCCAACACCTATATACATCAGCTGCAGGCTTAAAACCTTCAGCATCCTCAGATGACAGAAGGATAAACTGCCCCCATCACAGACTGGCAAGCCATTGAAACACATCTGGCCAATGGGTTCAGACAACAAAGCAATTGTAAAATTAGGACATTGGACTGATTACAGTCTAAGAAAGAAGTGACTTTGCAAGCATAGCTATTTATTATTATCCTTTCTAGTCTCTATTATGTGTTGTCCCAGTGCCTACTCTACTCATTCTCTACTTCCCTTCTCGCAGCAGCAGGTTTTCACTACAATTAGCTCTCATCTAGAGCCATAGCTCTAGAGCCTAGCTCTAACCTTTGGTGTTTCAGTTGTGGCCTGCCCTCAGACTTTGGTAGGACAGACCAAAGATGAGCCAAGTGAAGAACCTGGCTTTCCTGTCAAGCGTGCAAACTACAGCAGCCAACACAAGGCAAATCTATGTTGACCCTCAATCCCGTACCAAGTTTGGTTGGTAACCCTCCAACAACAGGCTAAGGCCTTTAGCATTAACAGATGCAAAAGGTCAAAATATGCTTTGTACCAACGACATTTTTCCTAGCTAAGCTCATACAAAGTGCTGAATTTTGCCCACACTTACTGTAATGAATATCTGTCCAAACGTTGCATTCCTGACACAAGGCTCATCCAAATTCCTGAAGAGTCAGGGACACCGCTTGGGAAGGGGTGGGCATGGGGAAGGGAATGATGGCCATAACCTTGTTCTTACACCATTCTGCCTGAAGTTATCATGAACCATGTATTTAGAAATTCAGACCTGAAAAGATCTAAGCATATTCTAAGCTCATGCTGAATGTGGTTTCCCTTTTTTTTTTTTTTTTCTTGCATTCCCTATGTTTTGTATTTATGCTGGGGGAAGGGGGCAGGAAGGAACATAACTGTTTCTAACCATGAAAATCTATTCAGCATTTGCAATAAAACAGGACTTTGGCTTGTCCTTGAGAGAAGGTTTTTATTTTCCAGAAACATCTTCTTCTGTAATTGCACAGGAGAAAAGGAGAGGTTTTCTATCTCAAAACAGCTCTATGGAAAATGGTAAGAAATGTACAAGACAGACAAGTGAGAGATGTTCCTCATTTCAGCATATACCCTATGTTTTTCAGCCTTGAAAAGATTTAACTGTAGCCCTTTATAAATCACAGTCATGAGAAAAACGGCTGTTTTCTCACACAGACACAATTAACACAGATCGACCCTGTACCAGCAAGGGTGGAACAAAGTCCCATAGGTAACCATCACTGCATCTGTTTTTACAGCACCACAGCACTGCCTGTAACTCAATAAACCATTTATTAAATGCAAGCCAACACGTATTTCTGGATTAGATCTCTTGATGTGCAACTGGCTACAGGAAACAGACCTCAAAAATGTATAAAATTATACACAGTTAAGAAGTTTTTACTGGTTTGCAGGTAGGAAAGCGTTTCATAACGCTACACCATCACAGCCTTACATTTCACGAGTTCACAGTGTCACTGAAGTGTCACGTTACTGAGCGACCTCCTTACACCAATGCTAAGGAGTCCTTGCACACTGTGAGCAGTAAAATGATAGTCAGAGGGCTCCAAGAGAAGAAAGAACGGGAAGAAACTGGTTAAAAGTTCCACCAATTTCTAATGCCTTCATGAAATTATCCAGGCTCCCTCTGGTGGGGGATTTAATGTAGATATTGTTGCAGTTTGCTGTATGAGAACAGTTTTGAACTACAACATTATATTTTTTCTTTGGTAAAATAAACCTTGTTAGGATGCAACTCTGCGATTCTTGGAGTCTCTTGTGGTGCTTCAGTCACAGCAGTTTAAGGTAATGCTTTGTTTCTGGCCATAAGCTCCATCACATAAAGAACAACCACCTTTTTATCAAAGGAGAAAACATCGTATTTTTGAGATACAAGTTAGTGGTTTTGTGCTCCAAAATCCTCAGAACATTTCTCAGTCCTTACTTCAGCTCTCCAGAGCAGAACCACCATCTCTGTCCCCAATGTGAAAAGAGGCCAAAGAGAGATCTCTCTCCCAAGACCACACAAGAAATCTATGGCTGTACAAAAGAACAACACCCTAGCTCCCAATTTCCATTTCTGTGTTTTATATATTAATTATATTAAGCCTCAAGTCTCATATCCCTCTGACAATACCAAAGTCATGTATCTGCACCACTGTAAGACAATTCCAACACACCTATGTATCTCTCTACATACACATATCTAGATACACATACACAAGAGTGGAGCAAACCATCCATCCCCTTTCTCTCCCTTCCCCCTGAAGTTGTCAATGCAACCAGTTACAGCCAACAAAAAGATTAGCTTTGCAAACATAAAAAGACACCAAATTGACAATTGATATTTTTTGTATCAACCACTGAACACATGTACTACACATTGCCATCAAAACACCTGTTCTGCCACCCCAGAGTCAAATTTAGTTTCATTGTCTCCTGAACATTATAACAAACACTATCAACATTCTGCAGTCTGAAGTCTTGATTAAAAAAAATGCAGAGAGGTAGCATTTAAAAAAATAAAAAAGACTCAACTCAGGATAGGAAAACTGCAACCTGAAGAAGGTATCCATTACTGTACAGGAAAACCAGCAGGAGCCCTTTCAAAGATAGAGTAATTTTATTTCTGACAACCCTTTTCATGACTCACTTTTTTTCCTTAAAAAGACCATGAATTGCACCACAGCAAGTGTGTCTATAACAAGCCAGAGAATTCAAAATAATTATTCAATGGCTCAGAAACAGAACTTTGCTATGTAGAGGAAACAAGCCTAATTCTCAATTTGTCCTCACACTTTTAGGTAGGAAGGGTTGCAAGATCACAGTAAGAAAGATTTACTTCTCTTTTTCTTTTTTTTTTTTTTCTTTCTTTACACATACTATAGTCCAAGGACTCTGAATAATCTCATATAGCTCATCTTGGATGAAAATTCAAATTACTGCCTGACAGGATGGCAGCTGAAGAGCAACCAAAATTCTGGGGATATTACAACATAGATGGCACAGAAACCAGTCTCAAAGGTTAGAGGAAATACTCCTCATCACTTCAAGTTCTTTGGGACAACTCTAAAGTTTTACCAGAACCTACTGCTTGCAAGTTAATACAAAGCATATAGGAAGGCAGCCCAAGAGCTGCAATTCACATTCAGTGCTGCAGGATGCTATTAATGAAATCCAAAGCTTTTCAAAAGCAAATGTCATTTTGGCCATTTGGCCAGAGATATTACCACCGCATTTGGTCCCAAAAGCACTCCTGCAGTGCCCAATGAAAAGCAAAGCGGTGCGGGGAACCAGGAGAGAGGCATTTTCAGTTCAGAAAGTCAGGCATGATCTCCTCCTCGCTCCCGACTTCCCAGCTCTCTCTCATGTGTGAAGCTTACTGTGTGAGCTGTTGACCCTGACGACCACCCTAGAAATGAATTTGCAGAAAGGATGCCAGACCACTCTCCGCGCACAGAAACCAGACAACTCTCCCAAACCTAGCTAGGATTACGCTACCCGCAGGTAAAAACGCCGAGGGTAAGCAGACAGACCCTCCCTCTCGATCGCCAGCAGCCCCCCCCTCTCCCAACCTCAGCTCGCCCCTGCCTCTCCCTCGCCAGCAGCCGAGCACTCCAAACCCCACGGGCCAACCTTCGCCTTTTGTTCGGGGGCTGCCTTACATAAACGGGATGGGGACGCGCGGATTTTAAGGTCGGCCAAACCTCCCTCCCGGGGGAGCTTCTCCGCCGCCAGGGCAAGAGCTGGGGTCGCCCCTGGGCGCGGTGGGGGGGGGTCGTGCTCCCCGCCGGGCCGGCGCGGCACTCACCGATGCCCAGCCCCACCACCACGCGTCCCCCCAGCAGGGTCTCCTTGTCGCGGGCGGCGGCCAGCACGCCGGCCCCCGCCGTGAAGAGGCCGCTGGCCAGCAGGATGCAGGGCCGCCGGCCGCACAGCCCGTTGAGGACGCCGCCGGCCAGGGCGGAGAGGGCGGCGGCGCCCACCGTGCTGGAGACGAGCAGCTCCTGCCACAGGGCGTCCAGGTTGAGCTCCCTCTTGAGGAGGAGCAAGGCCCCCGACACCACGCCGGTGTCGTAGCCGAAGAGAAAGCCCCCCAGGGCGGAGAAGACCGAAACCACGTAGACGAAGCTGGGGCTTTCGTCCTGCTGGAACTGCCGCCGCGCTGCCCGCTCCAGCTTGCCGCCCGACGCCGCGCTGTTGAGGCTGGAGCACGACTCGGCGACGATGAGGCTCCGCTCGCCCGCCGCCGCCGCGCCCGAGCCGGCGGAGCCGTCCGCCTGCCGCCGCCGCTTCTCGCCCATCAGGTTGCTCAGGCTCCGCAGCGTGTACTCCACATTGTCGCTGGCCTTGCGGGACATGGGACGGCCGCGGCGGCTCCTGCCCCGGCCGGGGGAGGGCAGGGGGCTGAGGCGGACGGCTGCCGGGCGATTCTGGCTGCGGCGGCGGGGCGGCTGCTGCTGGCGCCGCCTGTCCTCGCCCCGCCCGCCCCTCTCAGCCCGCGCTCAGCCGGGTCGCATAGTCGCGTCTGCCCCCTCGCCGCCGCCGACGGACAGACTTGAGGGGAAGTTGCCGCCGCTCCCAGCGCCCAGGCGGAGCTGGAGGCGGAGGCGGGCGGAGACAGCCGGGAGCGCGGCTCGGCGGGCGCCAGGGGGTGGGCGGGGCCGCCTTCTGCCCGCTCCGCCGTGGCGCGCGTTGCTGCGCAGGCGCCAGGGACTGCGCCTGCGGACTGAGCGCTGCAACGGCTCCGACCCCACCCGCTCTCCCTCGCGCCAGGCGGGGAGCTCTGGGCGGGCGGTTGCCGCGCAGACTGCACTAGAGCCTCCCCCCCAGGCGCAGGGGATGGCTCCCACAGCCGGCGGCGAGGCGGGGCGGGGGCGGCTAAAGGCCCCGGGCGGCGGCGGCGGCCCAGCGGAACATGGCGGCAGGCGCGGCTCCCAGCTCCTCGCGCAGCGAAGGGACAGTCCGCCTCGGGCCCGGCATGCACCGCGCCGCCACCCCACGAGGGGACTACGGGAGCGTGGCGAAACTCCTGGCTCCGCCGCGCCGCCAGCGCGGCCGTTAGGGAGCGTAGCGAAACTCCGCTCTCCCCGGGGCGGCACCTCCGCCGCGGGGCGGGGCGGCGGCTCCGCGCCTCCGGGCTCTCCCCTCCCCACTGGCCGGCGGAGGGGGTGTGGAGCCGGGAGCGCCCCGCCGCGGCGCGCCCCCGCCCCCGGGACAGGCGGGCGGCAGGCCGAGGGCGGCTGAAGTGGGGGGGTGGGGTGGGTGAAAGACGGGCGGCGCGGCGGACGGCCCGGCCCGGCCCCCAGCGGCGGAGGGCCGATGGCCACCATGGAGAGCTCCATGGGGCCGCCCCGGGCTCCTGGAGCCGGGGCAAGGCAGGGCCTCACCGACGGCAGCAGGGCGGGGGGAGCCCTTTTGTCAGGCGGCGAAGCCCGAGAGCGGCGGAGGGGCTGCCTGCCCCGTCCGGGCTGAACAAGCGTCCTTAGCCGCCCCGGGGTACCCTCTTAGAGCGCCCGTTCCCTCAGCGGGCCATCTCGCGCCTACGGCACCTTTGGCAGAGGCCCCTCAGCTCCGGGGCGAGGCCTTAGGTGCTGGGCCAGCCTCGGACAGGAGGTGGAGGAGGAGGGAAAACAAGATTCCCCCAAGGAAAAACTTGAACACGGCTTCCTGCGAGGTCCCAGCACCAGGTAATTCAGGCAGACGTCTCTGCTCCGCCCTTGGAGCTGAACCACAGTGGACAAAGGAAGAAGGCAGGAGCATTAGGATCCCCGGGTACCACTGCACTAGCTGCCCCCGCCCAGTCCCCCAGACACGGAGCTGCAGGGGGAGGTGATAGCACTGCACCACTGGCCTCATCTTTGCAAATGCAGCAGACCACAGCCCTTCTATTACAGACAAACCAGGCAAATCTGGTGTAGAGCAATAGGTCCCAACCATAAGTAAGGCAGGGCTTTGCCTTAGCAGAAAGTTTGGTACAAGTGCAGTATATCTAAGCAAAGGTGGTCATTCTTTATGACTACTTAGTTTTTTTCATCAGCAAAGCTAATTTAATACAAAGTAGTTCCTACTGTCCATTGTACCAGCTGCTAATTTCATCCTCTCTCCTCTGATTTAGTGCATCCTTAGTTGTACCAGCAAAGGTTAGCAGTAGGACTGCACCGTAGTTGGATCACAGACATCAGCAGGGTTTAAAAAACAAAAAACAAAACCAAACAAAAAAAAAAAACCCAAAACCCCAAATTAAAAAAAAAAATCTTTGAATCTGGCATCACTTAAATACCTGCCAACAAACCCCGTCAGATCTAGCAAACACCTAAACGTATAACCATATTTAATCAAATGCAGTGTATCTGAATAGTTGCTGCTTTGCGTCTCAGCTAATAATACAGCCCTTACACATTATTTGTACTGAGCTGTGCAAACTATTGCACACAATATATCAGGAATTTAAGAAAGAAAAACCATCCAGAGGTAATAGTTCCCAGCAAGGTCTTGGTTCTTGCTCCACTCAGGTCCAAGGGAAAAGGATGACACCTGAGGAGAGTACCTGCCATCTGGAGCACAAAAAGCTGTTTGGCTCAAGCAAAAATACATTAAAATTGATGGGTTATGCAAGAGCTTGGGTTGACCTTGCTTTTTTATTACATAGCCAAGACAGTCCAAGCAAGAAACTTTTAATGAAACATCACTGTAAAGACATTCAAGGAAGCAACTGAAAATTTTAAGGGAATCAGAATTATAAACCCTTGGGTTATTTATTAATTACACTTGTAAGACTCCAAAGTTTTTTGAAAACCAGAATTCTGTTAATTCCATGTCCACAAGTAAAATGTGTGCGTGCATGCAAAAAGAGAGGTGGGATACATTAGAGTATCATGGAAGAAATCCTGGATGACTATTTTGGATTTAATTGCTGAGCTTTCCAGTAGCAGGAATTACTACTTCATACCACATGTTCTGCAAATGTCTGTCATTGTACAACCAATTTAAAGGGATTTTTAAAATAGAACAAAAGCTCATTTGATTCAATAGCATACATGTGTTTCCATCCAAAATACGCAGGGAAAGCATGGGATAGGAAGGACAGCAAGTGAATGTTGTTCCAATTGACTTAGCATTAGCTTAAAGTAGATCTGCTGGAACAAGGACCAGGGGAATGAATTAAATGTTTTATCTAGGATCAAGAGAAGCTCAGTAACAAATGCACTTTGCACATTTGACAGTGTGAAACAGCAGAGCGATTCTCATAAAGAAATTCATTTGTCCATACGTTTCCAAACACACCAGGAGCCCGAGACCTTGCTGAGTGTTGTCAGGAATCACCCCTTCACCTCACCTGAAGTGCAGTTGCAAAAGAGATGCCTCTTACTTCTTTCAATTGCTCACTCCTCTCAGGAGCCTGCAGCCAACACACGTCTCCTGGGGTATGAAGTAAAAGGGGCTGACACAGTCAGAACTCTGGCTGAGGAAAAAGCATAGCATAATTTTATTTTGTTACAGTGCTGTGCCAGGAGGAGACATTATCAGCTTCTAGGCAGCATACCTAGTGCCCTGCATGCTGAAACACTTCCAGTCATATCCAGGTACCACCTAAAGAAAAGGAAAGAATCATACAGATGAAATCTTGCTTGTGGAGGGATGGCTCGTACAGAGAGGCCACGTAGTGGACAACCCACGGTTTGGTTCAGGCTCGACCGAGGCCTTAA
>JANZLQ010000005.1:16119421-16150885 GCA_026212715.1 Elanus axillaris | reverse complement strand
GTAAATTCTTAAAACATTAATTAAGTTTGTGATTGTTCATGACTCCCTCCTGCTCATCACTCCCAAGTACCAGTCTCTCACAGGCTTAGCTTTGACAAACACTAGTCTTTGATGTGTAAAGTTACAGAGAGATAATCATTAATCAATAAGCAGTTTGTTCTCTGTATCAATGCCTCTTGGGAAGGAAAAAAATGGGGCAAAAGGCAGCACCTAGTAGCAGCTCATATTTTGGCACATTCTTGTTAAAGATACCAAAGAGGGGCCCAGGAAACGTTCTTGGGAGCTTGATTTTTTTGGGGGTTTTTTTTAATGAGAAGAGGCAGATAACCAGGATGAGTCTCTCTGAAGCAATCTGCTGTAGCATTTTAAATGCAGCATTAGCTACAGCCTGGCTAGCAGGTAGCAATTGGAAAGAGCACACTTTTAACTTTGCAGACATAGAGGCCTGTCAAACTGAAAAAAGCTGTAACATCACTTCAGAAACTCAGAACTGAAATTATATGAAAAACAGTAATAATGTTTTTTAGTCACAGAGGTACCACATGGGGCCCAGTACAGGCATGGCTTCTGAGTGTCTACCCTCAAAAGAAACTGGAACCAAAACAATGCATTTTAAGATGCATTCATACCCTCTTTTCCTGTCACATTTATGTAGGTTGAAATTTCACAATAGTGATGCCCACAATGAAATGAATAAGAACTTTTCAAGTAATCATTTGCTAAAAAGCAGCACAGACCTCCCCCCAGCTTATAACTCAGCCCATTTGCCAAGTTGGAAAGGACTATTCTCAGCATCTGCCTTCATGCCTCCAACATGTACAGAATTGGTAGGGAGTGGGAAAGAAAGAACATAGAGGACCCATAGAGACTCAGGGACTCCTTATCAGCCCCACTAAGAAGTATATTCTAGCTTTACAGCAATATGGCTCTGGGAATAAGATGCTTTTCGAAATAAAATATCCATAAATGTTAATGAAAATCTTGCAGAAATGACTGAGTATCTTTAGGTTTCAGTTTCTGGTCACGTAAACTATTTCAGCTTTACTAGTTGCTTCTCAAAATCTGACAGTTTCAAAAGAAATTGGTATTAAAGTGAATTGCTAATGTGGAAAACAGCCTGTGATGCAAAGGAATTAAACATTTCATGAAAGAAAATGTGGAAATCAAAATAAATGGTGGGAGTTGATGTACAGTCAAATCTTTGCCAGAAATGAGAAATTTCCTTCCCTGCACAGCAGTATGAGCAGCCGTCAGGCAAGAGCCACCACAAACAGGATTCTGGGGAGTCTTTCCCTGCACCCCTGTGACTGTGCTAATGTAACCCATGGGGGATCATCCTGGTCACTAACCATCCCATGGGGAAGGGTGGTCAGCCTCCTGTTAGCAGGAGTAAACCCTATTTGCAGCTTTCCCAAAGGAGCAATAATTCACATGCCAGGGTCAGAATCATGCCTAGGGCATTTCAGAGGCCTGTGCTTATTGCAGTTCTGGGGACCACCATCAAGACATGGGTGGCTTCAAGATCAGGAAGGTGCAAAAGGAGAATAGCTGGCACAGGGGTTTGCACATCGCATCACAGCCGATGCTGCAGTTTGTTTTCTGTACCCAGAAGGGCAGTAAAGCAAGACACAGGGCACTATTCTGCCTCTGTGCAAAACCTTGCTGAGCTCTCATCTCAAGCACCATTTGCAGTCCCACTCTCCACATCTCAGGAAGGAAATAGCAGAGATCGGGAAGAAACACAGAAGGACAACTAGAATGATGAAAGGGAGAGATCAGCTGCCTTGCAAGGAGAGCTAAAAATGCTGAGGATGCATACAAGCAAAGCTTACAAAATCATGAGGGCAGATGTCAAGTTAAATGCACAACTTATCCACCAAATCACTCAAATACCAGAACTACAGATCACTCACTGAAAATAGCAGGGGATCAGTTTAAAACATATTAGCTGCTTTTTTTCATGGGTTGTAGCAAACTTGTGGAATCTGTTGCCTAGGAAGGTTTGAGCAGTTATTGTACCAGTTCATGGACAACAGGTCCATAAACAGACACTGAAGGAACAGAATAGGACTTTTCCCTCTAATATCCCTCACAAAATGAATGTGGATATTAGAAGCATACAAGTGGAATGGATAGCAGAAAGGAGCTAGATTTGTGTGTTCTCCCTAAACAGCATTTCCAATTGCCACCATCAGAGACTGGTCTGACTCCAAAGGGCATTTCTCGCATTCTTGGAAACCCAGAGATGTCTATGAGATTTCCATCAGGCTTCAATTGATTCCTACACAGCATCCAATAAACATGCAAAGCCTTTGCTGGTGCAGACCTTGAGGAAAGAACCGAGATGTTCATAACTCATGGAAGAGGAATAAGCTCCTAAGAGCCAACTTCAGAGACTATGATGAAAATCACCAAAATGACTGGGGCATGAGCTCAGCAAAGAGCAGAATTAGGGGGATAATTATGTGTTTGACTTTGGTAGGGTGCTAGAGGCTGGTGAAGGCACTAAAATATGAGTCTCAAAGCAGTCATACTTAGAAACAGGATAAAGCATGCTGCTTAGTGATATAGTCAGAAAATTTGGCCCAATTTCAATTTTTCTCTTAATTGGTTCAAATAAAGATAACAAAATAAATACATAAATTAATAAAAGAGAGATATAGCTTTTTCCTGTGCACTTTGGCTCTTCCTGTAGTCTTAGGTCTTCCCGGGTATAATGCCAACATTACAACAATGCTTACAACACTAATCTTCCTTACCAACCGGGGCCAGTGATGTATATAGTATGACAACAGCACTTGCATTCAGAGTTGTTTCACAAAACACTACTTTTTGGTTTTATAGTACCCAAGAAAATACTGTATTAGGGCAGACAGCAAGTACTAGAATAGTTGCCTGTGGCTTCCTTAAACTAAACAGTTTCTGAAATTAATACATCAAGAACGTTAATCTGTAAAACAAGCAAAACAGACTAAGCTGACATCCAGGGTTGCCTACTCTGCTCAAGACAAATCAGCTATGAAAGATATGTTAATCCCACTGTGAAATATATTGTAGTATTGTAGCAGCATCACCCCAATATACTATCTGGCATTGCCCCCTCCCCACCTCAGTTTGCTGCATCAGTTTCTCTTTGACCTCTTTTGTTTAAGTATAAGAGTGTGGCTGACATGATCTTTCAACCAAGTCTACTCCTTTGGGGCTTTCAGCAGAGATTTAATTTAAACACAAGGTGAACCTTACATTCTTAGTCCTATGCCATGCAATTGCTCTTCCACAAGTCCTTTCATCATCCAGCAGGGTTTGTTTTTATTTTTCGTTATTTTTAAATTCTTCCTCTTACTCCTGTTTTTAGTAGTTGTTTCTCCTTTTTCAGCCTTGGCAGCCACAGGGCCCAGGCCTGTCAACCCCAAATAACTAGGGTGTCTGTACCACTACGGAAACTACTTCACCTTTTCCTTTCCATCTGATCCTGCCATGATGCTTTTTCATAGCCCTCTCCCAGCTGCATTTCTCCCCAGCTGAACCACAGGCTATGGCCAGAAGCTACTTTTAATATCCCAAGTCTGGTGCTCATTTGCCTCAGCAGTGATTAGCTTAGCCTAATGCAACAATATCTGCAAGTTTATAAGGACAGCTCATGCTCTGATGCATCTCCTTTGTGCCCAGAGACATGCTTGGCTTTTTAACTGAATTTAGAGTCACAGAAATATGTTTATAAACATTGAAATATTTTATAAATATATTTTATATTGAACTGAATTTGTGTTTCACTCTTTGGTAATGTTTATCAAACACTAACTTTTATAAATATCATCAAAAACACATGACATAAAAGCTAATAAAAATAGAGACAAAGGAAAGTTAATCTCTCAAATAACATGTAAAGAAACAGAACCCAGACCCTTAATCCAATCTTATTATTTATTTCAAACTGCTCAGGAAATCCACCCAAATTACCGATATTATTAGTTATTACTAAAGAAGTTGTTTTCCATTGTTGCTATGGTGGTCACATCTGCAAACCCAGCTTTGGAGTGAATGTTAATAATTAGTCCTGAAAGAAAGTATGCTTAGTTACTATCAGAGCTACTTGGAACTATGGAGATTAAACATGGCATCTACTAGAAAAAGCATGATTTTTTTCCTTTAAACTCAGTGTCAGAAGGAAAGGTTAATTCTACAGTTGACTTGTCTGAACAGAATATTAGGAAAAATTCACAGTACATGAACCAAGACGTGGACCCAAGTCCTGACAAAGCAATGCTTGGTGTGACAAACAGTCCAGTTCTCAGTAATATGGAGCCCCATATGTGCTTTCCAAATATGTTTTGTTTGCTAGTATGAGACCAACCCAGTAAAAGTGCTTCATCTTCCACAACGTTTCTTGTTACCAACGTTCTGTTAATCCAATAATTTTATATTTACACAATACTATGGTACTTGTCAGGTGTTAGGAACTGGCTTTGAGAAAGCCTCAAGGCTTTATTTTAATCATATAACATTTAAGAATAACAGACATGAACTAAGAATTTAAAGCTGCAGGAATGGCCATGCATGAAAGCAAACCAGTTTTTAAAAGGTAGCTTGCTAGTGAGAGAGTGATCACCTTTTCAGAAGTCTAAGTCAAAATGGCAAACCAAAGAAACCTGAAAAACAGAATTGTTCATTGCCTACTATTTTAATGCAAAGTCATAGCCTGAGCTAGTATAAATGCACAGGAATTATGCATGCAGCATAGGTCTTTTCCATCTCACTCCAGAACAGATTAGTACATGGAAAAAAATGATTTTCTAATCAAGATTGCAAGATGATTCAAAACCAGGTTTCACACTGCTGGTATACCAACTGATGTGGGTAACATTTAGTGTAAGATAGCTCTTAGATTTTCACCTGCTGTTTTTTAACAGATTTTCTTCTGCCACTGACAGGTGTTCTGGATTACTTTAATTTTAAGCCTCAAAAAATGCTATTAAGAAATAAGCTTGACAACAGGAGTAGCAAAGAAAAGGTATGACAAATTTATGCTATGCATTAATGGTGATAGGTTTAAAGCTAGGTCTATGCTACATATTAAGGTCTAAGGTCTATGCTACACATTAATAGAGATAGGTCTAAGGTCACACTTTATTTCTGTGCATTCATGCATTCATGCCTCTCAATGCAATGGTTTAGGAATGCTGAAAGTAGCTGTACTGGGTTTGTGTGGTGGGGTTTTGGTAGCAGGGGGGTGGGCTACAGGGGTGGCTCCTGCGAGAAGCTGCTCGAAGCTTCCCCAGCTCCAAGTCAGACCCACCTCTGGCCCAGGCCGAGCCCATCAGCAATGGTGGTAGCACCTCTGGGAGAACAGATTTAAGAAGGGGAACCTGCAATGAGTGAGGATTGGAATGTGAGAGGAAACCCTCTGCAGACACCGAGGTCAGTGAGGAAGGAGGGGAGGAGGTGTGCCAGAGGAGGGGATGCCCCTGCAGCTCATGGGCAGATGGCAGGCTGTCCCCCCCCAGCCCAGGGAGGGGAGCGGGGGAGCAGACACCCACCTGCAGCCCAGAGAGAGAGAAGCCCACGCCAGAGCAGGGGGATGCCCCCCAAGATGGCTGGGACTCCATGGGAAAGTCCATGCTGGAGCAGTCTGTGCCTGAAGGACTGCAGCCTACGGAAAGGACCCATGCTGGAGCAGTTCGTGAAGAACTGCAGCCTGTGGGAAGGACTCATGTTGGAGAAGTTCATGAAGGACTGTCTCCCGTGGGAGAGACCCCACAGTGGAGCAGGACATGAGTGAGGAGTCCCCACCCTGAGGAGGAAGGAGCGGCAGAGACAACATGTGATGAAGTGACCCTAACCCCCATTCCCCATCCCCCAGCGCCACTGGTAGGAGGAGGGAGAGAGAACCGGGAGTGGAGTTGAGCCTAGGAAGAAAGGAGGGGTGGGGGTAAGGTGGGTGTAAGGTAAATTTTAAGATTTAGTTTTTATTTCTCATTACTCTACTCTGATTTGATTGGCAACAAATGAAACTCATTTTGGTTTTTTCCCAAAGTCAAGTCTGTTTTTTGCCCATGACCATAACTGGCCAGTGATCCCTCCCTGTCCTTATCTTGACCCATGAGCTTTTTGTGGTATTTTTCTCCTCCCCATCCCACCAGGGGGAGGAGTGAGCGAGTGGTTGTGTGGTGCTTTGTTGCCAGCTGGGCTTAAACCACAACAGTAGTAAAGCAACTCAACAGCTGAAAGAAAATGATAGGGAATACAGGTCATGATAGGATAAATGCAGATCATGATAGGATAACTCATCTGGGGTTTTTCTTACCTTCATAACTACTCCAGCCATTTTTCTACCAGTTCTCCATTTACTACAGGTGCAATTCACCAAAAGCATAAGGGCTGTATGCTGCCTGTTAAGATGGAAGAAAAGACCACATGAGAGATGCTTGTATGGCTGTAAAACACAAGGCTTTCAAATGAACTGTACAAGTCCTGTCAAAATATATGCTAGAACCATCTGCATAGGAAAGGAAATAGGAAGAAAGGAAGGAAAGAACTAGAACCTAAATTTCAGTGCTCTCAATTACATTTTTGGTTTAGTATTTCCTCTTGTGCGACTAGTAAAAAATACTTTGTAATACTGTTGTCCAAAAAGTGGATTCATCACTCACCGTGCAACAAGCCAATAATCACACAGTCAGGAGAGACATTATTTATTTCACATTTGCGCAAAGATGGGTGCTAGGTGGTAATTCCACAAAGCTAGCACACCTTGCAGTTAAACAAGCAAGCAATTTATATTCACCCACTTAGTTTCCCAAATCCTTCCCCAAAATCATTATTGGTAGATGCTTATCTGCCATCATTTCTATCAGGCTAAGGTTTTCTCTGCTTTGAATTAAAAGTACTGTGTTCTTTTATTCTACAGCACATGCTGAAGGAGTGGGGGTGAGTAAGTCTTTTAGGTCTTGAATTGAATCGGTGGTTGTGATCTCTCCCTGCTGCCTTTACCTTTCCCCTAGCTCCTGCTTCTTTAGCAATCACCTGGCCTTCAGTGCATTCTTCAAGGGTATAGCCCCTGGCAAAGCCTGCGTGGTTTATACAAAGTAACCAGGCCTACAGAGTGAAACTATTGAGTAATGGTCCTCCTTAAAGGCCAATGCATTGTGTTTAACCCTAAATTGAGCAGTATCACCAGAGTTAGGCTGTAACTCAAACATATGACTACATTTCCCCACTTTGAGAATTGTACGAATATTATTCATATAAGTCTCATTCTATATGTAAGGATTTAGAACTACATTTAATAATGCATTGTATGATTACATAGATACATACAAATATCACTACTACAACTATTAAGATTGTTATCAATTTCTTAACCCTTACACTTAACTGAGGGTACCAGGAAGCCAACCATCCAAATACTTCTTCCACTCCAGTGGAAGTGTAATCTTTTTGGACTTCATGTAATATCTGGGTTTGTTTCCACAATTATTCCAAACAGAGATTGCTTCCCCATGGACTATTGTTTCCTTCCTGGTTCCCTTGACTCCCCTGTTTCATGAAAGCAAGAAAAACTAACCACAACATTCTTCTCATTACTAGGTTGTAAAAAGGCAGTAACTTGTACAAATACAACAAAAATAATATTAAAAAAATTCCCATAATGCAATATAAAAACACTTCACCTTGTGTACACTCTAAATGCAGGATGGACTTTATATTAATCCAAGTGCAGTTCATATATCTCTGTGTATTTAGCTTCAAAGGTCCAGTTTCCTCAACTGTCCACATTTTAGGAGGCACTGCTTTCACCCAGATGTAGTGAATCCATGAGTCAATTCCCTCCAGCTTCACAGCAGTATTAGTTGTCAGCAGTACCAAATAAGGTCCTTTCCATTTTTCTGCTAGTGGCTCTTCTTTTCAAGTTTGCAAATATAATTGACCTCCCAGTTTAAAAGAATGCACAAGCGAATCCAAAGGTACAGGGGTTATTATTTGGATATATCTGTGAAAGGAAGAAAGAACTCTTGCCAAGGGCAAGAGGTACTATCTAAGTATCTGGTCACTTTTTAGGCACATTTGATTTCCTTTTCCAGTTAAATTTGTTATATAGGGTTTTCCATACAAGATCTCAAAAGGGCTAACCCCTTCTCTGACCCTTGGAGTAATTCTAATTCTGAATAATGCTAATAGTAAAACTTCAATCCATTTCATGTGTGTTTCCTGACACAATTTACTAATTTGTCTCTTCATTGTTTGAATACTTCCTACCTTCCCACTTGATTGTGGCCTCCATGGGGTATGCAAGTCCCATTTGATTTGTAAAAATTTGGATGCCCCTTGGACTATTTCTGCTACAAAGTGAAGTCCTTGATCTGAGGAGAACCCTCCCAGTACCCCAAATCTCAGCATGATTTCTTTCAACAAAGCCTCTACCTCTTCTCTTGCTTTGTTGATGTGACAGGGGGAAAGCTTCAAGCCATCCTGAAAAGGTATCCACAATCACCAGTAGATAATATCCCTTACAACTAGGTAGCTCAGAAAAATAGATTTGCCAGTAATCTCCAGGTGTAGAAGCTTTTCTTAACTCTCCTGGGGGGAGGGCCTTTTCTGAATTTTAGGATTATTCTTTAAACAAATTTCACATTTCTGTACAATCCTTTTAGCTATTAACAACATTAATTCCCACAGCATATCATCTGGTTGCCTCAAGCAAAGCTTCAACTCCCACGTGTGTACTTTTATGCTTGCTTTCCATTAACTCCTTCATTATAGGCAAAGTTACTATACACTGACCCATCAAGGTTAGCCACCATCCTTCTGA
This sequence comes from Elanus axillaris, assembly GCA_026212715.1. Classification (NCBI taxonomy): domain Eukaryota; kingdom Metazoa; phylum Chordata; class Aves; order Accipitriformes; family Accipitridae; genus Elanus; species Elanus axillaris. The sequence continues at coordinate 16,142,076 of JANZLQ010000005.1, read as the reverse complement.
AGTCTTCTTACATTTCAGTAATTTTGCAAGTCTATTTTCCTTTTCGTTGTATACAGGTACTTGAATTTTCACAGCTCTTTCTGGGATTAATGCTGCCACATTTATCAATAAAGCTGCCCTCTTTGCAGCCTCATCAGCCTTTTTATTTCCTTTACTTACATCAGTATATCCAGACTGATGGGCTTTGCAATGTATAAGTGCTATTTCTTTAGACTTGTTAACTGCATCAAGCAGTTCCATACTTTCTTTGCCATATTTTATGGGATTCCGTTGTGAGGATAACAACCGTCTTTTTTTCCAGGTTGCACCATAAGCATGTGTCACACCAAAGGCATATTTTGAATCAGTATACCCAGTAACTCATCTTCCTTCTGATAATTCCAAAGCTCAAGCTGAAGCAATTAGTTCAGCTTTCTGGGCAGATGTATTTACAGGCAGTGGTTCCACTTCTATTTCCTTCTCCAAAGTCACAACAGTATACCTGGCCTTCCATTCCCCTTTATTTAAAAAGCTACTTCCATCAGTGAATAGCTCCCAATCAGGTTGTTGTAAAGGAGAGTCCTTTAAATCTGGACGGCTAGAATATACTTGCTCGATGGTCTGTAAACAACCATGTGTTAATCCTTCTTCTCAAGAGGGCAACAATGACACTAGATTTAAAGTATTAGATATTTTCATTACCATATCATCTTGTTCAAGCAATATTGCTTGATACTGTACCATCCTGCTCGGAGACGGCCAATGATGTCCTTTTTGTTCCAAACCAGCTATAACTGCATGTGGCACATAAACAGTGATCCTCTGTCCCACTGTTGACTTTCACGCCTCCTGTACTAACATCACTGCTGCGGCTACCGCCCTCAAGCATCCCAGACATCCAGAGCTTACACTATCCAATTGTTTCCAAAAGTAAGCTACTGGTCTTTCCCAGTACCCTAAAGTTTGCACAAGCACTCCCATCACTTGATGTCCTCGTTCATGCACATAAAACTCAAAAGGCTTTGTCAAATTGGGGAGGTCTAGGGCAGGGGACCTCATAAGAGCAAACTTTATATCGTCAAACCCTTTTTGACATTCCAGAGTCCATTCCAACACTTCTCCTGCTCCCCTAATAGCTTCATACAAAGGATTAGCCATCAATCCAAAGTTAGGTATCCAAAGGCGACACCACCCAGCCATTCCAAGAAATCCTCTTAACTCTCATTTTTATTTGGGTGGGGCAATCTGACAAATTGCTTCCCTCCTCTCGAACCCCAATTTTCTTTCTCCATGAGAAATTTCAAAACCAAGATAGGTCACATTTTTCTGTGCAATCTGTGCCTTTTTCTGAGATACTCGATATCCAGCCAGCCCTAAAAAGTTCAATAAACTAATAGTTGCTTCTTTACACTCTTCCGTGGTATTTGCCCCCAAGAGGATATCATCCACATATTGTAGCAAGGTAATAATGAGTTCTTACCTTGCCATTGTTCCAGTTCCTTTGCTAGTACATTACCAAAGATGGTGGGGCTATTCTTGAATCCTTGGGGAACTACTGCCCAGCATAGCTGCATCTTGTGTCCCATTGTAGGACTCTCCCACTCAAAAGCAAACAGTTTTCTGACTCTTTTCTTCCAGAGGAATACAGAAAAGGGCATTTTTTAGGCCCAGAACTGTAAAATAAACATTAGAATCAACTATTGCATTCAACAGAGCATACCAGTTTGGTACCACTGGAAGGACATCAGTCACTATTTGATTAATAGCCCTTAGATCTTGTACTAGACAATATTCCTGAGAGCACAGCTTTTTAAGAGGTAGAATAGGGGTATTATACTCAGATTGGCATTCTTGTAGCAGTCCATGCCTCAAAAAGTTATTTATTATAGGTATACCAAAAAGTTAACAATTTAATTCCCCAGCTTGACTGGAACCAGGAGCTCAGCTGGGGAATTAAACTTCTCAGCCTCTAGTCCCCATCATCCAGAATCCCATGTACTGATCATTAGTAAAGCAGCCTCAGGGATAGGTGCAGAATGGGGAGACCAAGTCAATCTTTTCTTTGGACATTAATTTTTCCAGTGTCCCCTTTCTTTACAAAAAGGGGTTCTATTCTCAATGTTTCCCCCTCCTCTCTTTTCCCTTCCACGTCCCTGTCCTCTCGGGAAACCCCTTCCCCTGAAGGATGTTTGCACTTGAGTAAATGCTGCTGCTAAAATAGCACCTTTTTGCTTCTGATCTTTTAGTTTCTCCTTTTGTTTTTCTTTTTTTTTCTAACTCTGCTCTGTTATTATATACCTTATAAGTAATCTCAATCGAGATATTGTCATTCCTGACATACCATCTACCTTTTGCAGCATCATTAACATGTTTGAATCAGATACTGATAATTTGCATTTTTTTCTTGTTTCACAGTAATTTCTTAAAGCAAAGAACATATCCACATATGGGATTTTATCCCACTTGTCTTGCCTTCTACAAAACAACATTAGCTGTAAAATGGTATTATAATTCAAAGTTACCATTTCTGGCCATTTTTCTTCATCATCTAATTTATACACCAGCCACCACTGAGTACAGTACTCTTTTAATTTCTTCATTGTTAGGGGATCCCCACCAAATGGTTTCAATGTTTTAGGATGCATCCCAATGGAGATGGGGGAGGCTCTGCAGACCATTCTGCCCCCATACTGTTACCCCAAAAGAACATCCTTATCCACACTTTCATGCACTTCAGTTGCCACTGTCGAGCATGCACGAACTTTATAAAAAACCTCATATACCTTTACCATATACAGTATCCCCCTTGCAATATCTCTAATACACACATTGCACCTTTGTGTCACTTACCCGCTCTGAACGGGCAGAGTACTTGCAGAGTCCCTGAAACAAAAGGTCAGTGAGTGCTGGAGTCCAAAGAACAGCTTCTTCCCGTTGGTAGCCAGCAGGTCAATCCAGGCAAAGCTTCATGGCTGTCCCACCTGTTGTCCAAAAAGCAGATTCATTACCCCGTGTACAACGTCTCTCCTGAGTGTGTGATTATTGGCTCATTGCACACTGGGTAACAAATCCACTTTTCAGACAACAATACTAGAATGGGATGCTAAAAACAAGTAGTTTTCTGTCTACAGTAAGTGAGTGACTGTATGAATATTAAATGTCCACTTGGATTGTTCAAGATAACAAGTACATCAGCAAAAGTAATTGTGTGTGATTAATATAAGTCTGAGGAATATCAGCTGCCACAATCCAAGCTCTAACAGTATGATTCATTTAGCAGATTTACAATCTGTTGAGAACACCTGAACTTAACAGCAATAACCAAAAATCAATACGCCTATTAATAATTTTAATTTGACTGACAAGAATAGTATTTACATAGCATCCAAAAGACTATTAGTTAAATCATGCAGTCAAAAAATTACCTGAAAGAATTACTGTATTTTGAATATGTTGTGTTAATGCATCATAAACACCTAGCTGTTCCCTGTCTAACAAGTCCAGTGCAAAAGTACAGGCTCCACTACCTGAGATCTTGAATGGTACGCAACTAAAAACCCATCAGAGTATATGCTTTGAATATCCCTGAACCAGACCTTAAATTGATAGCAAAATACCTCGAACGGGAAAGTGTAGCTTTCCTTTTAATATTTAACCCATCATTCTAAACATATGTAATGTGTCCACAAGTACTGGAATCTTTAACAACAGAAGAATTTATTTCCATTCACTTAATCAAAAGTCATACCTGAGAACAGATTCACCAAAAACATTTCCAGTGACAATAGTCAGAAAGCTTGGACTTCCAAGGAGACAGAAAAAGTCCTGAACAAATACAAATAGGGACCACTGAAGCAGATACCCAAATTTAGGAATCTTGTAATTATATCTACTTGGAAGTGGTTGCTTTTACAATGGTCAGCATTCAACCACAATTCTAACAGAAAGGCTATAAAAATATTTAGAGTGATGGCAGCTTCAGATTCAACAGATACAGAAATTCAATGTCTGTTTGAAATATATGGTTCCAATTTCAACTGTGATTGTTGATGCAGATAAGACTATTGCAACCCAAATTACATATTACAAAAATTATGTCCAAGTCAGTTCAGAAACATCTCAGTTCACTCACCCAAGCTGAACAATATCTTCTATGCAAATAGTGCAATTGGTAATGATGAAGGTGTGTTCATCAGCTCATTGCTAAGGCAGTATACTTTCTGTGCTCTGCATCACATTAAAATCTGCCTTTTAACCCTAAATAGAGTTAAAATAGTAGTTCTAATAGGACAAATAAGGCTTGGTTGGTAGGTAATTTGACAACTAGCAAAGGACAAATTCATTTAAGGAACCACAGATTAAAAATTATCACCTGGAATTCTCTTAGCTTTGTGTTGGTACAAATTGTGTAGATGTGTACTAGGATTTGACCTATCTACTTCTGACTGAATGAGAGTAAAGAGATTCTGTTGTGAACTGAGAGCTTCCTTACATTAATGGGACAGCAGGGAGGAAGCTGAAAATATACCATGCAATGCCCAGTGCAGCCAGGCTGCAGAATTAGTGTTATTTTAACCCTCCCAACAGCAAAACACCCCACATGCAACTTAAAAGCATGTCTGGGTGGGAGTCCCCAGCTGTCTTGCATTCAATAGGGTTCAACCCATTCTGCAGTACAATTCATATGTCAATTCTTGGATCAAACGATGTTCCAACAGCTTAGAGGACTTTTGCTTTCAGTTTTCTTTTTTCTTTTTTAAACAAACTATGGAAAATACAGAACTACTTTTCAAAAAAGAAACCTTCTTACACTTCCTCAGAAAAAGTAATTACAGTTGATCTGAAAATACTATAAATACAAACATTAAGAAGAATCTTTTTGTATTTGTCCTGGTTTCAGCTGGGATAGAGTAAAGTGTCTTCCTAGTAGTTGGTACAGCGTTATGTTTTGAGCTCAGTATGAGAAGAATGTTGATAACACACTAATATTTTCAGTTGCTGCTAAGTGATGTTTGTACTAACTCAAGGATTTTTCAGCTTCTCGTGCCCAGCCAGCGAGAAAGCTGGAGGGGCACAAGAAGCTGGGAGGGAACACAGCCGGGGCAGTTGACGTAAACCGGCCAAAGGGGTATTCCATACCATGGGATGTCATATTCAGGAAATAACTGGGGGGAGTGGGGGTGGGGGATTGCCGCTCAGGGACTAACTGGTGAGCAATTACTCTGGCACCATTTGTACATTCCAATCCTTTTACTATTACCGTTGTAATTTTATTAGTGTCATCATTATCATTATTACTTTCTTCTTTTCTGCTCTATTAAACAGTTCTTATCACATCCCAAGAGTTTTACTTCTTTTCCTGATTTTCTCCCCCATCCCTTTGGGGGGGGGGGGGGGGAGTGAGTGAGCAGCTGCGGGGGGCTTAGTTGCTGGCTGGGGTTAAACCATGACAGTCTTCTTACGTTTTCTTCACTGTCCTGGTGAAGTCAGTTTAAGGAACAAAACCACTTGCCTTTCAGACAGTCGACTCTTCTGTCCATGACAAATCTGTTGTTTCATTATAGATTAGTTTAGCAAGTAAAGGAATCCTCCTTTGACATACATGGCCCTGAACACTACCATCAGACAGGCACATCTCAGAAACACTTTTAACATGCCATCCCCGCAGTAACTTGCAAAATAGATGCTTCCTCTTCTCACTAAGTTTGGTTCCAAGACTGTGTAATCCTGGTCAACTTTGGGCTACTTTCAAAGGCTAGCAGGGACTCAATTACTCTAAAGGGGAGAAAAAGAGGTACCATTCAAAGGTTAAGGCTTAGATTCCCATTCTTTCTCTCCCTAGGTAAGCAATATTTTATCATGGCAACCTAAAATGCAAGGTGCAGTGCTTCTTCAGCAGCAAGAAAGATAACGGGCTCTGAAAACAGGTTGCCTCCTTTAGTGCCATAGCACAGTCCTTGCAATGCATAAACCATCCAAGTGGTCTGTGAGACCAATTTTATAACAAGCTGAAATATGATTAAAGTCAATCTTCATCCCATGCACATCTCCAGCACCAGGTGCTGCATCACTTGACAGCTGGTACCCCACTCATTAGTGTGATCTGCTATTGTCCTAATGAGTCCACTGGCTTGTCAAGAGCCCTGGATCCTCTGTTATCTCAAGGATTAAATGATTGCATGCTTTCTAAAACTGCTCTCACAAGAATACAGGAAAGTAGAAAAATATGGCTCAAGATGATGAATTCACAGTGAAAATGTTTGAGCAATACATTTCATTACCTAGACATTCTCAATTTGCACCTATAAGGAGATAAAACCATAGTCAACACTTACAAGAAACTAAATATTTCCAAGTTTTTTTCTTCTTTCAGCTGATTTCAATTGCCAAAACATCAGTTTCCCAAAGCTGGATAGTTCTAGCACACCATCAACCAGAGCACCCAATGCAATGCCATTTTTTTTGATCAAGCTCAAGAATAGTTCAGCTGACAAACGTCAAGATTTTCACCAGCTTTCAGCCCACAGTGTTACTTGAGCAAAACATGATTTTCCATCACACCGAAAGCAATTGCCACTGCCTTTTGGCAGCAGTCTTATTTTAACATGAGTAAAGTCAGTAACGACCTGTGCCCTAGTTTCACAAGGAGTAAATGGAACTTCCCAAACTGAACTTGCCATTATGCTTCAACCATGTCATGTAAAATTTTAATATACTTGTATTTATAAAGGTTATGGTAAATATTAATGTTATGCTATTGCAAAAGTACTACTTAGCTTTTGTAAGTCTTCATTATAGTCAAATACTGCTTTACAAAGCAATTAAGAGTCTAGGAAGAATAACTAATATAAAATAAAGTAGGTAGAAGAATTCCCTCTCATTTTGATTTAATGGCATACAAAGCTTGGCCTCTAACTACAATTAATTGGCTAGTATCCTTTATAGTATACACTTGTTTTGAAAACACAGATAAACAGAAAATAAATACACGTGCTGATGGGTAATTTTTAAACAGTCTCATCATGAAAATGTACAGGTTTTTGCAGCTCTCATCATCATCTTTCTGACTCTAATAAAGCAAAGATGTAACTGTTTTCCCCAGCAGTGGGATCACAAACAAGTACTCTAAAATCTGTTTATATAATAGAGACATAAAACAAAAAAAGGAATAGTTCTTAAGGGAAAGCTTTCCAATTATTTTCCAATTAAAATCCTAGCCCTGAAACAGTTTTGAACTTAGATAATAAGAACACTAAGGCAAGCTGTTAATTACTTTTTATTTCTGTGAAAATCGCAAGATATTTTGAGCGTAATTGGTACAGTTCCTTTACAGTATTACTCTAAAGGCACTAGGAGGAGCTCTAATTGTTCCCCAAAAGGGACTAATTACCACCTAATAGCTGTTAAAGTAGGCCCAGTTTACTGGGTTTGTTAATGTAGATTTTACATAAGTATGAAATACTTCCATACCACAGAAATGTAAGTTTATTACCAGAGGTAAAAAAGACCTCCTACAGGACAAATTTTATTAGTGTTTCTTGTTACTGCAGTCTCTCTCTCTGTACATACTTTTTGTATTTACCTCTCTATATATCTGTTCACACTGTTCATCCTATGCACATACATTATGTGTTCCCATCAGAAGCAGAATGGTGATGGCTACAGGTGAGTTGGCCTCCCAGGCTAGTAACATATGCCTGAGTGGATATATAATGGTATACATATATTATATACAAACTTTTTTGGTTTGGAAGACCACTGTGCTGACTGGAGGTAAAAGGAAACACTTTGTAGAAACCTGGTTTAAAACAGACTTTCTTTACACATGGCTTTTAATAATGTATTTAGCTCATTGGATGTACATATTTAAGCTGTATGTGGTTAGGTACCAAAAACTGCATTACAGTTACCTTAGGTTAATCTGTATAGCCACAAATATCTCCCCTGGGGAGCAGTTTCCTTCTTGCAGCCCAAACAGCACAATACAGACCACATCTACTGTATCACATCCACACTGCACTTGCAGTGCTCGGTATCCATTCTATGATCTTAGGTGTCATCTTCTCACCTGAGCATTTCCTTAATACAACACACACACTGTGTGCACCATTTCCCTGCTCATATCACAGAAACAGATGCCTTAAGGATGGCTCCTGCCATTGTGTAGCACTCTTTGCAATGACATCTACACACACTGGTCTTGCTACCACTACATCCACTGCATTTGCTCCTTGTACTCCTGCCAGAGAGCCTCGGATATCTTCTCTCCCCAGTTTGTGGGCCTGTTTTTTTCCTGCAGATGGGATCACAAGAATTGCTCCTCAGATCCTAGGTTTTACTCCAGGTTAAAGACTTGTACTGCCCATTCAGGTACATGGTACTGCTGCAACAGACCAGCTCACCCGAGCCATCACCATTCTATTTCTGATGGGAATTACTAATGTATATGTACAGGATGAGCAACAATGGAACCACAGCTTTCTGGATATTAAGGAGCCTAACATCTGCTATTGAGCACTAACACACCATATCCTAGGATGCTATACTGCTGGACATGAAGGTTACCATTGCCTTCTGGAGCTCTGCCATCACTGACTCATAAAGGAGAGCAGGGAAATCCATGCATGTCTGCAATGAACATGTTTGTGGGGGAAGATTGAGTCATTTGAGTGTTGGCTTCCCAAATATATATAACATAAGATCAGGCAGGCCCTACCAGCCAGGGGCTCCTCAGCCACATTGGGGCCATCAGCAAGAACTATATCCCATTTGTTATCTCCCATGAGGTTCCTAACAAGAAATCAGTTGCAAAGGCTACCTCCCAATCACCCTTTGAAGACCACTAAGATGAATACAGCAGCTGTGCTTAAGACACCAAGGTCTTTAAGAATTCCTCTCTTTACCATAAAGGTGAAGACAAGATCCTCTTCCTAGACACAGACACCAGCCTGTAATTTTGAATCAAAAGGCCAGTGCCTTCAAGTGAAGAGCCATTTGCACACAACTCAAATGCTGAAAGAGGCAGGTGTCAGAAGCAGAAAAACAAAGTTTCAGGGGCCCAGTTCCAGATGTAATTTGTATCTTGAAGATTAAAAACTCTGCAGCTGGCATTAGTAACAGTCTGGCAACCATAAAATCCATAGAGAATCCTGACAGTCCTAAGGAGATGATATTTCTGCCTACATTCAGAAGAAGAAGACATTGCTATACAGATATGTGGTTAAAATAACAGTGAACTTTGAAAAAATGGCCTGGGCAGCCATTATGGCCAGGACCAATTCTCTGGCACTGAGCTTATGCTCATACAACCAAATAGGCTTCTCTCACCAAAAGTAGCCTCATTCACACAACCCATTGGGAAGAGTCCTTTGCCTGCATTAGCGCATATCCATGATGAGGCCATGGAGTTTGCCTGCAATTAGCTGACTCTGATCAACTGCAAAACAGTTAAAGGAGTTTTTGAGTCTGGCTAGTCAAGAAGGGAGAGAGGAGGAAAAGCATGAGCTCAGGAGACAGACTGAGCCAACACAGTATGTACAAGAGTCACAGATGCACCTTAGGCTCTCTGTGTGAACAGCCAAAGAACAAGAAGTTTAGATACTGACTGAAAAGACAGTGCATCCCAGTAAGGTCCATGTACTGGTCCCAAGAAGTGAGACAGCCTGCATTATGTAGTTTGGGCTTAAAAAATACACAGCTGAAATGTTTCATGGACTTTAGCAGCTACAACTATGAATTGCGAGGAAAAAAATCCCACCATAACAACTGCCAAGTGACCTGACCGTAAGCAAGGTCTGTTCACATGAAACTATCTGGAAAGTTCAAAGGCCAACAAGGAGATCCAGAATCACCAGACTACAGATATTCCTCAGTATTAGTCTTCACTTTGTCCTGCACACAGCAGGATGTCAGCATAGGAGAAGCAAGTACTGTGCTCCTGTTGCAGTGATGCATCAAGGGGCAGGAACGACTGGCTTTTGCCATCCAGGAAAAACACTGGTGGTAAGACTGGACTATTCATAGCATGGAGTTCATGGCCTTAAAACAGGCTCTTTCAAAACTGTTACATATATGCTGTCAGCCTGAGGTGCCAATAACCAACGTTTCTGTGATGAAAAGGGTCCAGCTAGAAGTTCCTATGCAAGATGGGTACCCAGTGAGTTATAGGTTAAGCACTCTCTACTAACCTAGAAAATCCCATCATAAGGATGGTGATGCTCAAGATCAACATGCATAGGCTCCAGTCACCGTGGATATCTGACAAAACTGGGAAGCATTTAGATGACTTGATAGTCTACATGAACACTAGCAAAACTCTGATCCTGAAGCATATCATAATATTCTACCAATTAGATTGGACAGCTGGTATGTAATCTATTTTAGGAGCTGATTTGCTGATAGGAGAATGAAGTAGACTGACATTGACCAATGCAGTCCTGCAATAAATATTTATAGTTCTTTAGTGGAACTGGTAAAAAAAAAAATCAGTGCTCTTCAGGAAATAGGAAGCAACTGATATGAAGACTATGAATCATGACTTTGGTAACTGAAGGAACTTTAAAACATATCGGACAAATAGAACAATAGGTTCTATTTACAAAAATTTTCACTAGTAGCAACTCTTTGGAACTGCCATGCATTGATTTGCTTTCCAGAAAGGCAGACACAAGTAACTCTGGAAACATCCTAGTAACTACAGATCATGGCACTCAATATTCATGATTCTCAACTTGAAACCAGAAAGTTGAAACAGATGCTTGAGTGATACAAGTCATACTTTGTGCAGACTGTGCTTAGAGACATTCCACTGGTGGCGGAAGTCACCTTGTCAAAGAGCAGCTTAAAGTGATAAAGGATTGAGAAGTCGAGGATCATCTCAGTGTTCACACAGTGATCCACGAACTCAGCAAGATTCTGTTAATTATGTTGAGGAATTAATGCCCAGGGCCAAAAGCAAACCGGAGCCCACATATTGCAGTTTTGGTGCTTGAGTAAAATGCCAGCCAGGAATGATGTTCCTGAAGTCAGGATCACTTTCTGATATTTGGTTGAGAGGCAAATAGCACTAAAGGAAATGCAAGTGGTGGGACTCAGTGGAGTGTGCCTAAGCTTCCGTTGCTTCAATCCCAAGTCCTCCATTCTTCATTCAGCTTTTGAACAGCATTATTCATTTTCTTACTTTGGGATTATCTTTGAAACTCAATCTCATGTACACTTGGAACCTGGACATCTCCTCATCTGAGTCTGTGACAACCTTCCAATAAAGATACCAAATGTTTCAAACTGTATATAATGCAGCGAGACTGCTTTTCTTTAAACAGGCATGTTTGCTACCACTGCTGCTTTGAAGAGAACCACATATCTGGGCACCGCTCCATCTATACGTAGCTCAAGTCTCATAACCTTTAAAGAGCACCGTTAATAGCACTGTCTACAGAACAACTGACAGAGAGATCAGTAAGGCTGACATCTGCTCATGCAGCTTGAAGAGGGCAGCCCAGCCAATAACTCTAATTCTGAAAAAGAATCTCACCTCCAGCTGTTGTAGTACCCATTTTTGGAATTTGCAGCACAGATCCAATCACCTCTATCTCAAAAGATGGGCTCTAAAACATCCCGTTCTGTACTGAGTGTAAGAGAAGCTTACAAGTGCAATGAAATGCCAAGATCAGTGCCCATCATGGCTGCATCATTCTCCATGTATTTATTCAAAGCCCAAGCCTTATAAACTCTTTCTTTCCTCGGTCCAGCTGATGATCACCAAATGCTACTCCCACAACAATGTCATTTTCCTGCATTCTACCTTCATCTTAGCATCAGGTATCTTGCCTCTGCATCTCCCTTCAGTATCCAGAAGGAATCTCCTTGTGCATGAGTGACTTGGATGTCTCACTCACTTCTCTGTTATGTCTGTTTTTCTAATCTGCCTCTTCTTTGGCTAGATAAGGCTGCAGAGAGACCATGGCTCCTGCCACCACTCAGTTTGAGCATCTTGATCAAGCTCAACATTCCCCTATAAGGGGGCCGGGGGGGGAGCTGTTAATCTGCCACCTTTTCATGCATCAAGGCAACATCCTCCTCCTCCTCCACTAGGAATCCTTGAAGTAGTTAATCTGACAACCACCCACAAATTCAAGCTTAACTATATTCAGTAGACACTATCCCAATAACCCTGAAAATATTAGCCCAGGAGGAGTTAGTCCTCTAAGGGAAGTCAGTCCTTCTTTACATACCTTGGAGTCAGTGAATATACTCCACAGTTCTCACAACCTACTGATTTCATGCTTGTATATCTGGTTTTGCAGCATCTGGAAGAACATGGCCATTCTCAAAAGTCAGGATTTAATACATGTCAATGGCTGATGCAAATTTTTGTCCGGTGAATTGTCATGTGTGGTAGCACACAGTAGAGCTAAGGAAGCAGAGAAATGGTACTTTTCTACAGAAAGGTTTCAGATGCATTGGATGGTTGTGACACTGAGCAAGAGCCGGAGGAAGGGAATTAGAATCACTTTGTGGTTTGAGCTGTCACACAAAACTGAATTTTAGGCAGGGGACTTTAAGAACAGGAAAGATAAAGTGAGCTGTTTGTAGGCAGGTCAAAGGATAACACTCAGAATATCAACAGTAAAAAACTGTATAAAATGACAGCCTTTGCCTCCATCTGTCCAAACAGATTTCTGTGTTGAGTTTCGTTTTGGCAGGGAATAGAGATTAAAGAGCTAAGACAATACTGGAATCAGTAAGACCTTTTCTCTAAGTCCAGAGATGCACTTGAAGTCTGTTGATGAGCAGAAGAGGATAGCCTCTCCTTCCAAAGTGTCATTGCACTGTCCTCTGAAGCCAAAACTTGCTGCAGCTGGCAGTACCACAATTTATGCATACAAATCTGGCTAAAAAGCCTAATTGTATGAGTTTTCTATGTTGACTACTCATGTATTCAGTGACAATCAGGGACTCTAACAGCTGTACTACTGACAATTTTTATACTGATTCTTGATTTCAATAGCAGTTTTAGCATTATTGTCATGGTTTCAGCCCAGCTGGTAACAAAGGACCATGCAGCTGCTCACTCACTCCCCCCACCCCCCTCCGGTGGGATGGGGAGGAGAACCAGAAAGAGAAAAGGAAAGAAACCCGGAACCTCGAGGGTTGAGGTAAGGACAATTTACTGGGACAACACAAAAAGAGAAGTTTGAACAACAATGACACAAATAAGAGAATACACAAAACGAGTGATGCACAGTGCAACCACTCACCAGCCGGAACCTGGCGCTCTGCCACTTCCCCCACGGAAAGCCGAGAGAGCACCCCCCAGCCTGCTCCCTATATATATACCTGGCATGATGTCACATGGTATGGAATAACTCCTTGGCTAGTTCAGGTCAGCTGTCCCGGCTATGCCCCTTCCCAGGTTCCTGTGAAAATTAACTGTATCCCAGCTGAACCCAGGACAATTATCATCACACTTACTCACTCCAACTTGAACTGCTCAGCACCAGTACAATTTGTCATGTGTCAGTTATTTTCAACCACTAGCAAAAAACTCACGCTACTTAGACTGCGCTTCAGTATTGCTGGTTTCCTGCTTCAACTCACAAGACAGAGCTGCTTCTAGACTTTCATTTTAGATATTGGCTGGCCCAAACATCATGGCTTCAGCTCCTAAAAAACAATTAGATTCCACAGCATCATCATTGCAAGATTTATCCTGACATCTGCTGTGCAATATGGCACAAAGATGACACCATAAACCTGTCTAAAATCATGTAATACCACAGCAGGGTTACAGGACTACTACAAGAGTATGACATAAAACATCTTTAAGAACAGTATAAAAGACAAAGTCTTCCAAGATAGTCAACCCAGCCTTGTACGTGTTCCACCTTGGCTTCTCATCAACAATTTCATGTATCACTAAGTTCAATTTATGTAATGCCATAAGTTTTTATTGATTGCTGTTACATCTGCAGGGGAAAAAATGAAGATTTGGGGAGAATTTCATATTATGCCTTAAGTAGCTGCTGAGTTTTGGCATTGACTGGATCATGTCCCTCAGTCTGCCCTACATACAGCAATGCCACAATTCCCACATCCTTTGAATCATACTTGCTGAAAAGTTATATAATTAGATGTTCAATCATTGCCAGGATTCTGGATATCTTCACACCATCTTTTTCTTTTGTGCAGTAGACAAAAAAAATTAAATAACTTCAAAGTAGTGCTTGACCATTTGTTTAGTATAAAACCATTGCTTTTCTATTTTTCCAGACTATGGTGCCCTCTGCCACATCATCCAGCTCTTAGCCATTTCCATTTTGCCTTGGAGTCTCCATAACAATATTTGTTCCATGGTGACACTAAAACAAATATTTTCTAGGTTGGAAAGGAAGAATTTAGTGAGTTAACAAAATGTAGGTAGAGACTTGGATATGCAGTTGAATGAAATATGTGCAAGGAAACAGGACAGAAAAAAAGGAACGCTTTTTAAATTCTGTCTTCAGTAAAAGGCAGTGCCCACCCATCACTGCCTGAGGCTTTAGCCCCTCTAGGATCTGTCTCTTATATATACATAAAATTTATTCCTCCTCCAGTGAGGCTGGATATACCATTGCTGCCTCTACGAAAAGTTATGTCCAAGATCTACCTGGATCACATAATACAGCTGCTTCAGCTTTGTACCTAACCTCACATGCTTATAAGCTGAGATAGTCCTTCACAGGCTAGATGTCAAGCAGCCCTTACTCCTGTAATTCCACAGGAACAAGACTCTCACATAGTTACCATCATTATATTACCACTAGTCAAGATATCAAAAGCCACATAATCACTGAACAGAGATAACTATAAGTTTCTGGCTTTATGCAAGCATTAGGAATCACATCCATTCAGCCGACTGTCATCCTTAACCGGCTATTAGCTCTGAAGAAAGTGCGATAAGCAGAACATGTCCACATGAAGCCATTAGCTACCACATACTGTTTATAGTATTCTTGCATAGGCAGGAAATTAGCCTTGCTAGGAGAAACTTTGAAACTTTTCTATAAATAACACCAATGCTCCAGGAAGCAAGGATCAGAAAAAGGCTGTAAGTGATGAAATGCCCATCCTGAATTCAACCACAAATACATTTCAACTTATCAGAGATGGAAACCTGTGTACTGCTAGTATGAATGTTAGCCTTTTGTACTGATACACTTTTACACCCACTTCTACCCCAGTGCATAGGTATCATTGATATTATTGGCATTTCAGATCAAAAAGGTGTTTTAGGCTTAGCCAGCTATGCTCTAAAAATCTACATACCTCTTCAGATGAGTACAAGAGTGGGGAGTGTCAGAGTCAATAATCAAAGGGCATGGGGTGACGTGAAAGGAAGGGATCATAAAATCAACAATATGAGGCTTAGGCAGGGTTACTTCCAGCATTTACAGGAAAAGCAAGGAAGTGCCTGCAAGGCTTCATTATGGAGAAATTCCCAAAACCCTTTTTAGTAAGTCAGCATGCTCGGGTGTCTCACTGAAGTGCCTCTATACTAATGCACACAGTATGGGGAATAAATGTCATGAGTTATAGATCTGCGTGGAGTTGCAGGGCTATGATGTCATTTGCATCACAGATGTGTAGTCAGAAGGCTCCCATGACTGGACTGTTGCAATGGAGGGATGCAGGCTCTTTGGGAAGGACAGGCTAGGAAGGTGAGGGAGGGGAGTTGCCCTTTACGTGAGAGAGTAGTTGGAGTGCATGGAGTTCTGCCTGGGAATGGATGATGAACCTGAGGGAGCTGGCTGATGTCATTTCAAGGCTACTCTCTATAATCTTTGATTGACCATGGCGACTGGGAGAAGTGCCAGCAGCTTTCAGAAAATGACCTGAAGGGAGTGTGTAAAGAGGATGGAACCAGACTCTTCAGCTGTGCCCAGTGACAGGACCAGAGGCAATGGGCACAAATCTCCCTCCTTGGAGATATGCAAAATTCTGGCTATGGTCCTGGGCAACCAGCTCTAGGTGGCCCTGCTTAAGCAGGGTGAGTGGACCAGATGACCTCCAGAGGTGCCTTCCAATCTCAGCCATTTTGTGATACCATAATTATTGGTTCCCCCATTGCTTCTCCCACAGCCTCACTGAGCCATTGGGACTGTTTCTCATTGTGGTGACACTCTCCATTTCCTCAGCTGTACAGATATTTTGGGACAAATTTCTCCCAAGCATTTGCACAGTAAAGCCTTGACTGTCAGATTACATCACCACACAAATGAGTAAGAACAGACCTGCCAGATGTCAAGGTTTGATCTGAGCAGGCCAAGCTTCAGCACTGCTTCCATGAATTATCATCTCAGAGACTTCCTAAGCTGGAAGTGAATCTTTGAATACAAAGTTAATATTCATTGACGTATTTTTCTTCTATGAATTAATCCAATCATTTCTGGAACACATGTAAATCTTTAGCATCCTCAGTGTCCTGTGATGAGCAATTCCACAGCTAAATAGCATGTTATGATGAATTATATTTTGTACTTGTTTTGAACCTACCATGGGCTAGTTGGCTCTGACACCCACTAATTCTTGCACAGAACAAGGATGGAAGAAGTTCCCTATGCAATTTGTGCCATTCACAGGTTTATACATGCATAACCCAGATCAGTTCTCTCTTTGAGACCGAAGATTCAGCAAACTGTTCCTCATACAGGAATCATTTCATTCCTTGATCAGAAAATCAGCCATCTATTAGAACATTTGCAGTGTTACTATATTATTCTTGAGATAAGAGGACCAATTAGAAAATGTTCAAGATGCCAGTATACCATAGGTCTATACAGCAATATATCCATTTAGTGATGAACAGTTCAAGAAAGAAAAGAGCACAAGCAAAGGGTGTTGCTGAGAGAGCATTATGTTAATTGCATCTAAACTTCACAATGGAGCATGATGTCTTTAGAGCTGTGAATAGGCCTGGGAAATGCAACACTTCTACACAAGGCAGTGAAAAGGACTCTTGTGACGGAAACAGCAGCTGCAAAGACATGAACAAGTAGCATCCACAGAATTTGTTTTAACCATTCATGAGATAAATCTTGATGTGCAAGACCATGGAAACAAAAGTTACAGCTGCAATATTCAATGACTTTTCCACCATGTGTACATGAAATACAAAGATCAAGTGAATTTCTGGTCCTCCATGCAGAAAAAAAAAAAAAAATTATTGTCATTTTTCATCAGCAGATATATCAAATGAGAGACTAAGAAAATTTGTTTCTCATTTATTTTCATAAAAAAGAAGGCCAAAAGCCTCTAGATTTTTAGGAAGACGTTCATAAAGCCTCCTTGACTATACCACAGCACACAGGCATGTGCCATTTACAAAAATGCTGGATACTCTGTTCTGCAGCAGTATTAGGTTTGCTTAAAATTTGGCAGCCACTCAAAATTTGCTTATCCTGACTCCACAAGAAAGGCTCTTCTCATAAAATTTCCATATTTCTTGCATTTTCAGACTGCTACCTTCCTCAGTTCTATGCTTTTGCTGTTTGCCAAAGCAATTGAAGCCTGAAAAATAGCATGTTAGCATGGAATAGCAACAGTCACTGGATTTTCATGGTAACTATTCCCAAAACAAGTTCTTATTATTCAAAGATGTATTAATCAGCAGGAAATGCAGACCTGACAGCAAATAGACGGTGCATGAAGCTCTTCCAAATAAACAGTGATTTTAATTTGCTAAAGATAGCTCAACATACTATAGCAATATCAGGAAGCAATACTCACACTGATTATTTTCAGCAACATCTGTAAGCTATGCACACTGAATATTTTTGCCCTAATGAACACTTTCTCGTCTAATACAAGAATTAGTACAGAAATGAAGTTCTCAAAACCTCAGGTTCACCTCTGATTTTTACAGTGGAAGTGAAAAAAAAAAGCATGGTTGAACAATACAAGGTTAAATATAGTACTTATTGCAGTGAGTGTAGTAAGGCTGATGAATGAGGATGAATTGCATCAATTTGTTTTGTTAGCCCTCCCTGTGCTAACAGGATAATGCAGATATGCTAACATGGTACATTTAAGCCTCATCTGTGAATTTTTCAATTAGCAAGTAAAAAAGAAGGAACAATAATAATTTTGCCATCAAAAAGCAGACTTTAGATATTTTTTTAAATTCCTGAAGAGAAGCAATCTGACAGAAACAATGATAAAGACAAATTACTGTCATCATAAATATTCTATTAAACTCTTCTTGCAAGCTGTAGCCTTGTAAAACCTTATACTTGAATTCTTAGCTTATTCTTTTGTCTACAACTGAATTCATGACGTATATGATTTATATATAGATTTGGACAATCTAGACTGTTAGCCCACAGCCCACTAGTTTTGCACACAGCTATTGCTCTGCTAAGTTTTGTTTGCAGTAACAAAGAGATCTGTCGTATATTGATTTAACGTTAACAAGTTAGGGCATATTTCTTTTCTGAGATTCCTGGCTTCACAAAGGGCAAATTGTGTCCAACTAACCTGGTAGCCTTCTATGATGGAATGACTGAATCCGTGGACAAGGAAAGACCAACTTACATATCTACCTTGACTTCTGCAAGGCCTTTGACAGAGTCCTACACAAAATTCTTGTCTCTAAATTGGAGACAAGGACTCTTCTATGGATGAGGAATTGGCTGGATGGACACGTCCAAAGAGTTCCAGTCAACAATGTCCAAACAGAGAACAGTAATAAGTGGTGCCCCTCAGGAGTCTGTGTCAGGACCGGTACTGTTCCAATATCTTGATTAATGACAGAGAGTGGGATTGAGTGTACTCCCAGCAAGTCTGCAGATGACACCATGCAGAGTAGTGCAGTTGATATGCTTGAGTGATGGCATCCAGAGGGACCTTGACAAGCTTGAGGAGTGGGCCCATGTGAACGTCCTGAAGTGCAAGGTCAAGTGCAAGGTCCTTTACATGGGTCAGGGCAATCACCAGTATCAATACAGTCTGGGGAATAAATGGATTGAGACCATCCCTGCAGAGGAGGTGGTGGGGATACTAGTGGATGAAGAATTAGATATAAGACAGCATGTGTACTTGCAGCCCAGAAAGCCAGTCATAGCTTGGGCTGCATAAAAAGAAGTACGGCCAGGAGGTCGAGGGAGGTGATTCTCCCCCTATACTCTGCTGAGACCCCATCTGCAGTACTGCATCCAGCTTTGCAGCCCCAGCACAAGAAAGACATGGATCTATTAGAGCAGGTCCAGAGGTGGGACGTGAAAATGCTCAGAGGGCTGGAACATCTCTCCCATGAAGAAAGGCCAAGAGAGTTGTGTAGCCTGGAGAAGTCTTCAGGGAAAGTTTATTGCAGCCTTTCAATATATAAAAGGGATTTATAAGAAAGATGGAGAAACACTTTTTACCAGGGCTTCTAGGGACAGGACAAGGGGCAACAGTTCTAAACTAAAAGACAGTAGATTTAGATTAGATTTCAGGAATATATCTTTTTATACTTTCACTATGAGAGTGGTGAGATACTGGAACAGGTTTCCCAGAGAAGTTGTGGATGCCCCATCCCTGGAAGTGTCAAGGTCAGGATGGAAGTTGCTTTGAGCAACTTAATCTAGAGGAAGATGTCCCTGCCCATAGCAGGTGTGTTGGACTAGATGATCTGAAAGGTCCCTTCAGACCCAAACCATTCTATGATTTTAAGACAGGAGCAAATACTGAAGGACTGGAACAAGGACAGACTTCACAAGTCAATGAACATCTCACTGCTGCACAATCTGTATCCTCTGGGCACAGAGCAACTGACAGGATTAGATGTCTTTACTGGTCTGTGCATCTGGCAGAAGGTCACTTCTTGACTAGAGAGTATAAAAATCTGCATTCAGTCATGGGCTGGCAAAGCACAGAGATACCTGAAAGGGAGGCTATGCTCTGCATGTCATACCTAGTGGCAGCGTCAAATGCTTGTCCTCAGAGCAGATCTGACAACTGAACCTTGAGCTATCTTCAAGCTAAATCTGGGCTGGCCTTTGAAAACTCGAGCTTTGAGACAAAGAGGGTAAACTTCTTAATGCTGCAAGAGAAAGCCTCCTTTCTTTTACCTAAGCACTCTCTAACTGACCAAATAATTTTGGAATCTCTGTCCCCAAGGGCACAGGTCAGAACGCACCTATCCATGACTGGGCACAAGTCATCTCAGGATGTGCAGATACATGTGCATACAATGTTGCTATAAATATCTATACAATTACAAGTAAAAGTCACGACCTGCTATTCAAATCCAATTACTTCAGTGTTTTTGTCATCCTTTGGCCAGTGTCAGAGTAAATCCCTGCCGGCAGTTAGTTTTGGATTATGATGTACATGAAATGAAGTACATTTCATCCAGCAGTGTTTCTAAGTAGTTTATCTGTGGTAAGTCCTGTAAAATCAAGCTGAATTCTAAGAAGTTACTGAAGACTTTGACAGGAAAATGGGCAAGATTTGCATGTGCCATGATCCAGATTTGTATCTGTCTGTAGTCTACATTGTTCCACTACAAATATTCTGTGCTATGTACTTAATTTTAAAAAAATTCCATTTGTGCCGGAATGATGGAAAAGATAGCTAATTACAGTTTCTTAAATTAAACTAGCTCTGTAACAGATATTTTGGAGGAGTTGGCTATGTTACAAAATGCTTCAGTCTCCCTTTATGACTCTGTCCAAAGCCAAAATCTAACTGCACAGTAAAAACCTTGAACAATCTCCAGGCAAACAGAAAATAGGATATGCCAAAATTGGTTGGATCAAAAATCTTCCAGTGCACACATTTCAAAATAGCTCAAAGCACAATTTTTTCCAATAAAAAGACTAAATCAAAGCATAATTGATCAAATAAGAACAAGACTTATCTACAGCCATTTCCAACCAATGTGATCAAAGGCAGAAAAGAAAGCTGTAATAGCAACACAGGGAATTTTAAGTTTATTTCAGTGGGGCAAGCAACACAGTCACATGAAGAAATATTTTTCTAATAAAACAGAAGTTAAATCATTTCAGCTAGTGAGTATTACAATTAACTCTCAGCTTGAAAGTCTTCTTAGACATGGCCAATCCATTGACATACTACGTTCTATCCACTGTTTTGTGGGAAAAGATTAGCAAAATACAACTGCAAGAAGGTGCACAAAAACTGCATAAAACAAGGCTTTAATCTGATGCATGACAACAAATGAGCAATATAGTCTTCCCACCAAAAATTACTAACTTAAAGACAGTGCAATATATTTGGAAACCTCTGACAGATTGAAAAGCAATGCCATTCAGCAAGACCAGACCAAGAAATCGTTGCCTAGCTGCTGACCCTGAAATTCAGATGACTAGCACAAAACTACACAGAACTGACAAGCAATACTAAAACTTTGAGTATAACATAAGTGGAGATTGACTTACTGAAATTTGTCAGCCACTAACACACACTAAGTCAGTGTAAAAAGGGCATTTTTTATGTTCAGTGATTTTCATAAATATTTTAACAGCTTATAAAACTTCAACTACTTTTGTTTCACTGATACTTTAAAAAGAGTTCTGACAATAATGATTTCTACTAATAATCCAGGTTCAAAATCTTTGCTTATGTTCATTTGTCCCAGTTTTGTCATGAAACAAAAGAATTCAAAAGCATATGGGCTGGACTTGAGCCCTACTGTGCATGAATGCTGAGAGATCAGAAATGAAATGCAAATACTTAATGAAAGTTCAAGAATTTTAAACTACAAGTAAGGGATGAGACTATCCAACTGTGAGGTTGGGACTGACTTCTTTTAATAGAATGGATATATTTGAGATTTGGCCTTTTTAAATGAGCCATAACTGAGGAACAGAAACTTTTGCTGTGAGAGGAGAGCAATACAGTGATGTGGCTGCCGTTCATGGGATCCTCTCCAGCACTGGACAAATTTTGTTGGGACTAACTTACTCTGGGAGGGAAAAATGAGGTATTATCTGAGAATATCTATGAAGGTTTATCTTATGGAATGTACAACTGGTGGCCAACATACTGACAGCACAGGCACTTCTGGAATATTCTTGCAGTCCCCAAATATTAACTCCTGCCACTATACCCGAACTCATGCATCTAAATATGGACTAATTTTAGCTTGATAATAGACACGTGGAGACAGTATTCATCAAAAGGTTGAGGCCATACATCAAGTCCCGCTTCACCAATTACAAAAAACTAAAAAAGAAAATAAAAGTCTTATTGTAGAGTATATTTGCAGGAACCAAATCTCACTTTTTATCATGGAAGGAGGATGTCAGACCTCCTGGAAGTGTTAAATACAGGGTATCAAATTCCCAGCTACAAACTCTTCAGGGAAATCATCATGCTCTGAACAGTAACAGAAGTCCATAAGTCTTTCATATTAGACTCTTACACTTGCCCAGCAGACAAAAACAGCTTGGATAATACTGTTAAACAGTACTTATGACTGAGAAATTAAGTGCTACAGTTTGCATTGTGTGAGACTATTGGCTTACTATCCAAGAGAAAGCAATGCTGCATTCTTCTATACCAACACATGCCTACTCTATAACCAGTGGTGTTTAAAGACACTGGCTGCATCAAAAGTGATGGCTGATTGTACAAGCAAGTTCAAAGAAACTTGCCAGGCAGCCCACAGGTGGATTTCACAACCTACTTCTGTG
>JANZLQ010000005.1:16101949-16119412 GCA_026212715.1 Elanus axillaris | reverse complement strand
GGGGGAACACAGAGATCAAATCTAGGCTTGCTATTTCTATGTGGGGGGCAGGACTACCTCTGCTTTCCTCCTACTATTTAGGAGGAAAAAAGAAAAATAAACTGCAAGGTCCTTTGTCACTTACAGCTTCATTCATGATGAGTCAGACACATGAAATCTCACATGAACAGTTGCAAACTTTCTGAACCAGCAGCAGTGAGTGCCACCTTGCATACAGTTGCAAGAATCAGTATGTACCACCAACCGATTAAATCATTGTCACACAGGAAAGAGCAAAAAGGCCTCACAGGCTGTGTCCATGTTACAAAATAACCCTAAGAAACAAGCCTGGGAGGAGCCAGCTTCCTCATCTACATAATAAATACATAATAAATCAAGTGGCTTAGTCTAGAATGAAACCTCAAAG
This sequence comes from Elanus axillaris, assembly GCA_026212715.1. Taxonomy (NCBI): domain Eukaryota; kingdom Metazoa; phylum Chordata; class Aves; order Accipitriformes; family Accipitridae; genus Elanus; species Elanus axillaris. Next base: position 16,119,006 of record JANZLQ010000005.1, on the reverse strand, counting down.
TGACTGGGGTAAAATGATAGCAGGGATTGCTGTTCAGAGGTTGTATGGACAAGACCTTGCTAATTTCACATCACCTTACTTGCCACAGTCCACCACGTGCCTGTGCCAATAGGCTGTAGGTTTCCCAAGTTCAGACACATCTCAACACCATACTCTAAGACATCCTATATTCATCCTTCCCATCTTGCTGTATAAACACTAACCTAGCAAACTGCAAAGTGGTCTCACCCATTATTCTGGGGCAGAGCCTGTCTCTGCAAGCATAGCAGGAGGATACTAGAGCCCAGTGCTGTAGTCTGTACAGAAGAAAATGAAAAGTCAGCTACTAACACACCACGGAGGACAATTCAGATGCCTTTCCCTGCTACGATGAACTGCTTCAACTGCAAGCACATGCAGCAGCACTTGATTGTGCATGAGCATTAGTTTAAGACCAGATCTCTACTACTACCAAAGCTTAGGACAGGGCAGGGTGACATGGCCTCTACATCAGGCCCTCACTTGACCATGCTCCAGCCCTCTGAATGGAATCCCACCCTCCCAGTCAGGCTTCCCTCCCTCTCCTCTATGCAAAGCCTCTCAGCTTCCACAGTGCCAAACTTCTTCGGTCCTCATGCCTCTTTCTTGGCCACCCCCAAACACCGTCCAGGCCAGGACTTGAGCAGTGGCTTGGGAACACTCAATCCTGAGGCATCACAGTGCTCAGGTGGACAAGGCAATGACCAACCCATATGAAGGCCTCATTTTCCTTTCTAAGAACTCTGCTGAGACAAAGCTTATTTAAATTAATATTTTTCCACAGTAAACATCTTGCTAATTTTTTTTTCCTTTAAAGACGTGGCTACAAAAGGGCCACACATGTATTCCAAATAAATGTTTTCTCCTCTGTGAACTTGCAGAGCCCATTGCACACTTCCCCTTCTAGCAGGTCTTCCTGCGAGTCAGTGGGCAGGTCCACTACTGCTGTAGGTAACCAGCCCCTAATATGATGTAGAGTGTTATTCAGTGACTGAAGTGAATGCCAAATCCATTCTGAGAGAGGCTTAAATATACTGGCGACACCAAGTAAAACAATAAGGACCTTGTACACAGTATTCTTATTAACAGAGTGCAAGGAAAAGAAGTAAAATTGTACCCTTTTATTTCCAGAGTTGGAACAGCACCCACTGATGTGGTAGGAAGCCTGCCAGAAAGCCAACCACTCAGTAACACCAAGATAAATGCACATTACAGCAAGCAGCTGTGCTACTGAAGCACTCAGTCTGGCACCCTTGGTGCCAAAGGCTCTGTTGTCTTTCTCATGAGCACTTTAATACACATACCCTCTTTGGAAAGAGGCAAAAGCATGGAGGACTTGGCACACTTTCAGTGAACATTAACTGAGACGTTTGACTGACTTGTGGCTTGTTGTTTTTACCTTAGTGCTAAGATAAGATCAGCCAGTGACCTTCCATATCATCACCACAAGCAGCATAGGAGCTATATGTGTGCTATGTTTATGTACTGAGTATCAGTGACAGCACACTGAGTATCATATTACACCACTCACACAGCAGTGCATTTACTGAAGCTATTTAAGTAGTTTTCTGGTAACTGCAATGTAATTTCAACACTATAATCAGTTATGCACAGTAGCTGGAAGTGTACCATTAGGAAGTTTATATAGCATCATGCTTTTCAAATCAGTTTTATAATGCTCTATCACAGTATTTGACAGTGCCATTATAATTTTTTTGTATCAGCATTGTAGAAGGTCCAAGGCAATCACTACTGGGAGCAGCAACAGGGATGGCAGGCACCTGGCCAAGCTGGAAGAGGGAGAGGAGTGATGCTGCAGCAGGACATGACAGCAGAGCTCAACCCTCGTGCCACATGGGCCCCAGCACATGTCCTCTCTTGGGGGAAGCACCACTCGTGCCTCCAGTGGTCTAGTGAAGGACCACAGGAAACAAACATGCCAAATTCAAGCCAGAATGTCTTGGGCAGTAAGAGGAGTTCTCTGATGGACAAGAACAGGAGTAGGGAACAAAGACCGGAGAATCTCCCATCATACCAACAGATTTCTGGTCTGATGCAAATTACACAGTGTGCAGAGTTGGCATCTTCTGGACTTGTTGCAGCAGAACCCTCATTTACCTCCAGTAACTTTTGCAGCATATTGAGCATCAGCTTACATTGAAGTCAGCACAGATATGATGCATATGACAGATAGCACACACCTTGAATATATTTGATTCACTAATGACAAAAAATTAGCTTTCTGCTATTGGTAGATAAGGACTATCACATTGCCATGTTACTCAGTTTCTGAGATTACCTATATACCTCTGCCCCCTCCCCCCCCCCCATACTGCCTTCTGGCGTGTCCAGAAATTGTATTCAAGGTAAAAGATTTTTGAATTTGATTGTAATATAAAATAAAAGGGGGGGGGGGGAGAATTACTATGAAAATAGAACAACAAGATTAAAATATTGCTTGATCCTAGCAGCATATTGTTACACAAAAACTTGCAAAAAATAAATAATGTATTTGATACAGTAAGTAATTTGTGGAAACATTAATGAAGTAATATTTATTGGGACTAAAGCTGTTCCAATGATCAAGAGAGAAAATATTGATCAGTAGCCCCTTGCAGTGAAAGCATCCTAGTTTGAAGCACTTAAATACTCAGTTTCCCAAGAAAATTAACGAAGTTAACACTAGTCCTACTATATTAACTAAGGAAATAAGGATGACAGGCCTTACCACTGTCATTGCTGACAAATGCTAATCCAATTTTAATCAATTTTTTAGCAGAAGTACTTGTCTAATTAATTAAAAATTAAATTAGAAAAGACAGACAAAGCTCTAGACACAGACAAAATGCATCATACCTGGCCCTGTAAACTCACTGGTGCTGTATAGTATTAGCTCCAGTTATTAAAAAAATACTTAAAATAAATCAGAAGTGAAATAATCCCAAGATTAGCAGTGCCACCCAGGTCAGACACAGTGCTGACCTCCAGCTGGTGAGCAAAGTCACTTCTGTATGCATGCATTGTAGTGTAGCTGGGATGGTCTAAGCTATAGGAATGTAGCATAAGGAGAGGTAGTACATTCTAATAGACCAAATATTATGAAGTAGACTACATTAAGTAAACCAATGGCCCACATTTCCTATTATATCCAGGGTCCATATATTTCAGCCACTCAAAGCATTGATTCTTCCTGGCTCTTGTTTTCATGCACTCAGTGCTGATTGATCCTCAGCCATGGGATCTCCTTTTTAAACCTACATCCTCTTGCAAGTCCATCACAGCCAAGTGCTACATCCCCACAGATCAGCTGCTTCCTCTGGATCAGTGGGCCCTTAACCCTCCTCTTCCCAGTCCACTTCAAGATAACCTTGAAGCCAGTGCCCAGGAATTTAGGCTTTATGTTGCACCTCCTTAGATTGTTCAGCTGGGTTTCTTTCCTTAAAGGTCTGATCAGGTAAAAGTTTTGCCTCTTTAATAGAAGCTGTTTAACCAGCTAGATACTGGCAGAAAACATCCTGAACGTCTCCTTCATTTTCTAATTTAGACACAAAAAACCACATCATCAGCTATTCAGCAGGAAAGAGCAGGAAAAAATATCTGGGCTTTGAAATACTACAGTAATCTTATCTGCTTTGTTAACATACTGACCTAGTGGTATATGGCAAAGCAGTGCACCTGAAAGGATGATAAGAGGGAAAAGCAGGCAGGAGGAAGACAGGAATTTCAGGAGAGGTGGAGGGCAGGAACTCCAGGAACAGCCCTTCTTTTGAGCAAATCCAGGTCTTCTCTGGCCTCTCCAGAGAAAAGCATAGTTTCAAGCAGCCCCAGTTTAATTCAGTGGACCCACAGGACCAAGGAATCCATAGACTGTATGTAACCATATTAGAAGTATATCTACCACTAGGTGTCAGCCCAATTTAAGATATTATATATACAAATTTCTTTAAATAAAATCTCACTTTCATTGTACTTTAATCTTCTAACTATAGCATGGAAATATTCATACATACATACATAACATATATATATATACACATATACAACACTCTTGAGTTTCAGACAGGTGCTAGGTATTTGACTATGCTTTTCTGCAAAATGTCATTAGGTGTATTCCTTAAAGTCATCTTAAGTAGGGCACCTGCTTTCACGAAGGTCCATTTCATAGAATAATTTAGGTTGTAAAAGACCATTAGGATCATCAGGTCCAACCATTAACCTAACACTGCCAAGTCCACCACTAAACCATGTTCTGAAGTGCCGTATCTACATGCATTTTAAATACCTCCAGGGATGGTGACTCAACCACTTCCCTGGGCAGCCTGTTCCAATGCTTGACAACTGTTTTGGCAAAGAAATTTTTCCTAATATCCAATCTAAACCTCCCCTGGCACAACTTGAGGCCATTTCCTCTCCTCCCATCGCTTGTTACTTGGGAAAAGAGACCAACACCCACCTTGCTACAACCTCCTTTCAGGTAGTTGTAGAGAGCAATAAGGTCCCCCGTCAGCCTCCTCTTTTCCAGACTAAACAACCACAGTTCCTTCAGCTGCTCCTCATAAGACTTTTGCTCCAGGCCCCTCACCAGCTTCACTGCCCTTCTCTGGACATGCTCCAGCACCTCAATGTCTGTCTTGTAGTGAGGGGCCCAAAACTGAACACAGCACTCAAGGTGTGGCCTCACCAGTGCTGAGTACAGGGGAACAATCACTTCCCTGCTCCTGCTCATCAGACTATTTCTGATACAGGCCAGGATGCCATGGGCCTTCATGTCCACCTGGGCACACTGCTGGCTCACATTCAGCCATCTGTCAACCAGCACTCCCAGGCCCTTTTCTGCCAGGCAGCTTTCCAGCCACTCTTCCCCAAGCCTGTAGTGCTGCATGGGGTAGTTTTGACCCAAGTGCAGGACCTGGCACTTGGCCTTGTTGAACCTCATACAGTTGGCCTTGGCCCATTAATCCAGCCTGTCCAGATCCCTCTGTTGAGCCTTCCTACCCTCAAGCAGATCAACCCTGCCTCCCAACTTGGTGTTGTCTGCGAACTTGCTGAGGGTGCACTCGATCCCCACATCCAGATCATTGATAAAGAGAACTGACCTCAATACTGAGCCCTGGGAAACACTACTTGTGACCAGCCACAAACTGGATTTAACTCCATTCACCACAGCTCTTTGGACCCAGCCATCCAGCCAGTTTTTTACCCAGCAAAGAGTATGCCCATTCAAGCCCATCCGTTTGGAGGCTGTGGAGATGACGCACCTTCACATACAGACAGCAGAGAACAAGCTCAGGCCCATGTACAGTACTTCATCTTTTTAAAATTCAAAGCCCCAACAGCTAAAACATGACCTGAAAAGGTTAAGTTAGAATACCTGCCCTGCCACTCTTCTCTGAAGCAATGAATCCATTAACACCACAGAGCCTCTGCTGGCTATGAGATAAAAGCAGATGGACCATTTATCAGCACTTTGTCCAGGAAAGAATCGAAAACTGTCATATCACTTCTGAGCAGGCCCTGTCTGAGCACTTTCTGTCATTCAAATTAACACCACCCCCCTTCCAATCACAGGGCTTAAAACACACAGAAGAGGGATGTAACGCAGGGAAAAATATTTATTCAGAATATTACACCTTCAGGCATAAATATGCATGGCCTCTTCAAAGCAGACTTCAAAAACAAAAAGGTGGTTATGAAGTCTCCTGTAATTAAATTTTCATTCCCTTCTCTAGGGGGAGTATGATGATTCAATAGTGAATGTAGAAAAATGGACCTGACTGACACTGCACTTGGTCAGAAAGAGCTTGCAGAGAACAGTCCCCAGACAACACCTAACACAGGCTCTGCAAGCTCACCAGTGATGTAAAGCACTGCAAATAAAATAATGGGAAGGGTTAAAAAAAAAAAACAAACAAAAAGCAAAACAAAAAAAACCAAACAACAACAACAAAAAAAACAGAACTAGCAATGGTCCAGGGAAAATAACTGTTCCATAAGACAACTCTCCTTTCCAGCAATGCAGAAAAAACAGCCTACAGTCTTTCCTTGCACACAGTCTCCCTCTTCTGTCAAAAAGATGACGCTTCAGTTCTGAAATATGCTTGTACCACAACACAAAATACAGTCCTTTCAAAACTGACCCAAAGTCTCTCTGTGTGTCCTAATCTCTCACCCTATAAGCATCACAGAACACTGAAATCAGTGTCACACCAAAGCTGGGAAGGATGAAGAAATGAGAGAACTTGTACACAACTGATAGCAAGAGCCAATATGAGATGGCCAGTATCAAGGACAGACTGAATTAAAACTGAAATTCCCACTGAAGTGGGAAATTTTATTCCAAACATGATAATTAATGTAGCCAAGGGGGAAAAAGGGCCCAAGACAGGAAAATGGTTCTCAGAAGAGAGATCAGAGATGATGGGCGGGCCCATCATCAGGTGGGCCCATGCAAACCACATGAAGCTCAACAAGGCCAAGTACAAGGTCCTGCACATGGATCAGAGCAATCCTAAGCACAAATACAGGTTGGGCAACGAATGGATTGAGAGCAGCCCTGCAAAGAAGACCTGGGGGTATTGGTGGATGAAAAACTGAATATGAGCCAGCAATGTGTACTCCCAGCCCAGAAAACCAATTGCATCCAGGGCTGCATCAAAAGAAGGGCAACCAGCAGGTTGAGGGAGGTGATTCTCCCCCTCTACTCTGGTGAGACCCCACTTGGAGTACTGCGTTTATCTCTGGGGCCCCAACATAAGAAGGACATGCACCTGTTGGAGCAAGTCCAGACCAGGGCCACAAAGATGATCAGGGGGCTGGAGCACCTCCCCTATGAAGACAGGCTGAGAGAGTTGGGGTTGTTCAGCCTGGAGAAGAGAAGGCTTCGGGGAGACATTATAACAGCCTTCCAGTATCTAAGTGGGGCCTACAAGAGAGCAAGAGAGGGACTTTTTACAAGGGCATGTAGTGATAGAACAAGGGGTAATGGTTTTAAACTGAGAGAGGGTAGATTTAGATTAGGTATAAGGAAGAAATTCTTCACTATAAGGGTGGTGAGGCACTGGAATAGGTTGCCCAGAGAGGCTGTGGATGCCCCATCCCTGGAAGTGTTCAAGGCCAGGGTGGATGGGGCTTTGAGCAACCTGGTCTAGTGGAATGTATCCCTGCCCATGGCAGGGGGATTGGAACTAGCTGATCTTTAAGACCCTTCCAACCCAAACCATTCTATGATTCTATGGCTGAGAATAGAAAGCAAAAATAGCTCCTCTATAACCCAAATCAACCTGGAACTCCAACCTGGATTTAATTTCTAAACCTAATCCTAGGAACTGGGTAAGCCTCAGACCCAGACCCCGACCCCAGCCATAACCCAGGCAAAAATGTTCTTGGGGGGGTGGGAGGGTGAACCTGGTATATCTTCAAGTAGCCTGCCCCTTCCTTTGGAGTCCTCTTTGCAGCCCTACTCCAACAGAAGCCCTAGGATTTGCCCCTCTCCTAACCCTAAGGATGGACACAGCCAGAGCATTAAGCCAAGAATCCCAGCTACAGCTCAAACCCAGTGTTCACAGGGGGAGATCTTTTGGTAGCCCAATTCTTCCTTCGGCAGCTCCCTTCAGCCCACACAAAGTGGAACTTGAGGCTTTGCTTTGGTCCTAACCCTAGCCCTTCTCTCAGCCTCAACCCTCAGACTCCAGCCCTGACATAGACCAAGCAGGTCTCAGAGGTCTTCTGGTAGCCTAAACCTTCTCTTGGTGCCCACTTTGCACTCATACCCTAAATGAAGCCCTAGACTTTGTCCCTCTCCTAATCCTGTGATGTGAGCAGGCATAAAGGTATCCTGGTTAGAAGGAAAAAAAAATTAGTGAACAAAAGAAAATGTCGACTGAAAAATACTGACAGAAATGCCATTCAGCCTGGGAACCAGAAACATCCTTGGAAAGTGCAGCTGGCCTCTTTGAAGTAGACAGCTGAGCACCTAGAAACCAGAGACATCCTAAGATACCATCAGTAAGTACAAAAACCAAGAAACTGTAACGGCACCTTACCTGAAAAAGTGGAGAGTCTGGGAAAATAAGAATTGGTCTAAAAGAACAAGAAACATAGTCTATTGGCTGTTACAGGTGAAAAAGAAATTAATAGCACCTATTGGCAGCTTGAAGCAGTGGTGTCCTACACCCTCTTAGGTCTCTGTGATACAAGAAAGACTTTATATCCAAAGTAGAGCTTTTCTCTGAAAGGTTCCAGTGTTGCATGTACTTTTCCTAAACAGGTTGAACTCTCCACACAAACCTTCTACCAGATCTTGGACCACCACTAAGTACAGCTGGCTGCCTTTGAACTCCATGATGCACATCAGCTTTGCAGTGAGACTGTTCTTTATTGGTCCTCCTCTGGCCCACCTCTGGGGTCAGTTCAGCTCATTGTCTCACTTCTGAGATGGTTGGGTCCCCCTCTGGGATCAATTTGTCCACCCCTCTCAAATGGTTTGGCCCCTTCTGGAATCTGTTTAATGCACTTGGTACCATGTGATATATATAAGTAATCTACCATAAGTATATCTGCTGTTATATTGTTGTTAAGTTTGCTTCACTAGGGATAAGTTTGTAGTAATCTGTGATAGTATTTACCTCTTTGGTTATTGCTATTATATTGATTGTTGCTATAGAATTGATTTCTGCCATACTATTGATTGTTCCTATATTATTGATTGCTGACAGTAATTTTTAATACCTTGATATTTACATTCAATTTATTAATCATAGGTATACTTACTAATGATGATTTTTATGGTAATCTAATGAAGTACAGAAATTCAGAGGATAAAGGCCTCCGTGTCCTCATGCATTACAGAATCCTACAAACACAGAGTCATGATCTCTGCACACCTGCAGGCCAGGTAACCCTTCAACTTGTGATATGCTGTCATGGAGTAGCAAGTCAGCTGCTCTGCAAGAGAGCTGAGCATGAAGGCAGGCAGCAGTGACCTCCCCAGCAAAGGCAAGGCAAGTCTGTGACAGAACTGCATCCAGAGACAGGGATCAGGACAGATCTTGGTCCAGAGATCACCCAGCAAGTTCATAGTGATGAGCAGGTCCAAGGCCAAGCCAGAGAGCCAAGCCACAGGCCCAGGTCAGGATCAAGGAGGTTTGAGACTGGAAGCAGACATAGCTGCTACACAGCTGTAATGTAGACAATGCAGGGACGAGTAGTAAAGCCTCAGCTTAAAAGCAGCCCGCAAGGGAAAGCTTCAAAGGACTTGGGGCACTGGGGATCTTATACATGCAGAACAGCTGACCAGAACAAAATTGATATCTGACAAATTGGGATGGTCAGGAAGATAACAGTAAGCAACTGCCCTTTATCTGAGAATGTGGTACATGTTAATAATACACACATACTGCTCCTGAGTGGAAAAAAGGCTGGGTGATTTTTAAGCCAAATAAAAACTATACAACCCAAGCCCTGATTCCTTTTTTTACATTATGAACATTACTACAGTGTTAAAGATGTTGGGAAGGTATATGAGGCAATAAACTTCTGTGAGCATTGTTTATATATATTGTATAGTCACATGCATAGCAGAATTATAGCCTCCTCTGCCTGTTGCAAGACTGCACAGTTAACACAAGCTCATGAATATGTGGTCCTAGCTGCAGAATGATGTGCAGGTCTGGGGAATATTTACAAAGGCACAAGGCGTTATCTATTAGAAAACTGTGGGAGGTTTTTTGTCCATTATTATCAGTGCAAGGCCTACGTGGAAAAGCATCACAGGTATAAAGACTGGAAGTGGGCAACATGCTATGAGCAGATCTTAGACAAAAATCCAGCACCAGTGCTTAATGGCTGTGATCAGAAACTGAGAAGGAAGGCAGGGCTACATTTTCTATGGCAGAATGCATGCACAAATGCATGGTATATACCAAATTACGTTTTTGCCACACAGTATTGGAAGTACAAGAGCAGAAAAAGGTAGAAAGGAAAGCTGACAGTTTAAACGGATACATGCCTTGTGGACTTTATTCATTTGCTTACATTCAAAAGTTTGAGGCTTTCCTAGCACATTAACACTGAAGGCTATAATGGCTACTTCACTATTAGTTAGCTTGCGCTCATCAGAGCACCACGTATTATCATACTATATAAGAAAGCGGTTGCAATCACATTTGCTTCTAGAATTCATTGATTAACTCCTATTTTTCCCTGCTCAGGAAGAATGAGGTCAGAGATACCTCAGGTACTTAAACAGGAATATTGCAACTGAAAGTAGAGTCACTAAATTGAAAGTGACTAAGCCTGGAACAATGTGTGAAAGGGGGAAAAGAGATGCATGCAAACATATTAGGAACTGTGCTGAGAAACCTCAAGATGAGTAGGCTCAGGGGGAATCTTATAAATGATAGATAATACCCAATAAGGGAAAGTAAAGACAACAGAGTAAGCCTCTACTCAGTGGTGCCCAGTGACACAAACTATAATACAGGAAATGCCATTTAAGCACAAAAAAAATTACTGAGAGAGTGGTCAAACACTACAATAGGCTGCCCAGGAAGTCTTGGGGTTTGAATATCTCCATGGACTGAATTGGACATGGGCCTCAGCAACCTGCACTGTGACCCTGCTCTGAGAGGAGTAGGACTAGACAGCCTCCAGAAGACCCTGCCAGCCTCAGCTTTTCTGTGATTCTGAGATTAATTACTGTTGGATATTACCTTGGCAATGAAATAACAATGCTAAACCCTGAAATAAGTGTATAAAACTCAAAGGTCAAAAGAAGCAGCTTCCAGGTCTGTTTTACATACAGATAAAACTCGAGCTCAGTGAAAAAAGCAGCTGAAGTCACAATGACACATTGTCTGGTTAGATGTGCCAGAATTAGTTGTCACAACTGGAGAAATATCAATACAATATCAGAGAAAAGTTAGTAAAAACATACAACCTTCTTAATTTTCTTTTTGTTTTTGTTTTTGTTTTTGCATGCACGAAAGGTCAGGATCAGGTTATGTAAACTTAAAAAAAACAGAAGTAAAAGTAAGAGTTCAACTGTCATTAAGAGGTCAGGTCCCAATATTCACAGTGCTGATGAAAAAAACATGCCAATATCAGCAATTGTCTTTACTTTGCTGGCTGCCCCATAGATTTCACAAAACCGATCAAATTTAGACTGAAGATAAGCAATAGAGAGGCAGTTTACTTCTCCCCACCTGCCATCCTGTCTGGACAAAAGCAAAAGCAACCTGTGCTGACAACTACACATGAGTTCTGTGTATTCCAAGATGATGTGAAATAAGAGATGGAAATCTTGCCATCACAAGCTGATTTCAGGAACACAATCTAACTGGGAATTTTGCCCAGCCACTAGTCATACAGTCATGTGCACTGTAGATTTTACTACCATTTATTCATAAGAAAAGCAAAACTGCCTATGATTAAATATTCTATTAGCTATTCAGAAGCTCTCTGTGCCATCTAACATAACCACACTGACAGATGTCTGGAATTTCAGCACAGTTCATTAAGACTTCCAACTTCAACAAAGCAACAGTTTATCATCTATGGTCTGCCACTGAACAAAAGGGAAAACATAGCATCATAGGATAATTCAGATTGGAAGGGATGTCTGTAAGTCTACAGTCCAAGCTCCTGCTCCAAGCAGGCAGCTCTGAGGTTAGGCCAGGTTGATCAGGGCTTTATCCAGTCAAGTTTTCAAAGAATCCAAAAGACACAGACCTAACAAATGCTCCAGGCAACCTGCAGTGCTGCCTGACTTGTCTTATGGTGAAACAGTTTTTCTTTATACCCAGTCTTGAACCTCTCATTTCAGTTTTTGCCTGTTGTCCCTCATCCTCCCACCATGCACCACCAAAGAGTCTGGCTCCATCTCCTCAAAGGTATTGGCCAGCTGCTCTTAGGTCTCCCCACAGCTGTCTTTTCTAGGCTGAAGACATTCCTTTAGCCTCTCCTCCCTAGGGAGGTCCTCCTAGTCCCTGACCATGTTTGTGGCCCAATACTGAAAACAGGTTCCACTTACATGGACATGCTCAGTAGGTTTCTACTATGTATTCATGGACCTACCTGTAACAGAAACTGAGAGAGAACTATTTCATACTGTAAAGGTACGATAACCAAATAATAAGAGGATCCAAGCAAACGTCACAATTTCTATTCCAGATGTAAAAGACAGAAGAGAAATAGATTATGGGGGAACAGCCATATGCAATCAGCAAAAAATAAAGAATAGCTCATTTAACCACATTTGTAAGGAGCAGGAGTCAAAAAAAAATAAATCAAATTAGTCACATCATGCAAACAATAGCTTTTTGGCCTCATGGCCTTATAGATCTTTGGTTCTGGACATCAGAAAACAGGACGTGAAATTTTTGGAGCTGCATTTTGCCATTTGGGACTCCAGGGTAATTATCCCTTATTCCTAACCTATAAACCCCAGAATATCTTTCTGAAAAGGGCATTTTGCCATGCTTCAACAAAGTTTGTGTCACTCACAAACAGTGCATAATAGGAATTTTCTTTAGTATAAGCAAGCCACCAGCTGAGAATGAGATATTAAAACCACTGACTGCTTTGGTTGTTGGCCTGCTATATGCATCATTTACAAGAGGAAAAACAAGATTAGTCTAGGAAAAACTCCTCATGAATGTCAAGTATAGATAATGCTCAGTGGATACCTAGTAGTAATCTCCAATAAGATTGAAAAAAAATATGGTTGAATTCTCAGTAGTTAAACCCAGGTATCAGTCTCATAAGAAAAATGTTGCAGATAGTTAAATTATTGCCTCTTCACAAGAGGCAAAATGAAAGAAAACCAAAGGTCAATGAAGAATGAAATAGGCAGTAAGGCTCTGCTTGGTGAGATGGGGGAGCTCACTGGGAATAAAACAGCACAGCTTCCAGAAGACTTAAGAGCAGCTCATCGTGGCAATCCTCTGTAGAAGAAAAGGAAGTAAAACACAGTATCACTTAGATTAAAATTTCTTGAGAACCCCACTTGCACAGGTACAGTAAGAAGCAAAAGTGCTAGACGAAATCCACATCACGTATGAATCAGCTTCAGAAAGGGTCAAGTCACCATATAGGCAGGTTATTGAAGATTTCAAGCTAGTCTGCTACTGTTAACATACAGGTTAGTTCATGCAGACAGTTTAGTCAACACTACCTGTCCTCTCCCAAACAGGAATATGATAGGAAAACATGGAAACTATTGGCACCATCAATTCCCTCTAGGTCTGATACCAAAGGACCAAGATCATACACAACTCTCCTGAAAATGCTAAGTCAAGGTAAAATAGTGTCAAGGTCAAACCTACAAATTTGTTCGCAAGATAATTAGGCTAGTGTTTATGAATATGGTGAGCAGAGACCATTGCTCCTGTCAGCTCCTACATCTGAGGACAGCAAGGAGGCACAGTTCAGAAGAGAAATCAAACAGTCCCATGATCTGTACTCCCTCATTCCACAGCCCATATACTGCCTTGCTATCACCCCATGCTCTCATGTGCAGGCAGCACTGATGAACTTTTTGCATGTTTTCTGAATTCCTATCCCAATCCACTACCACATGGAGTTAAAACAAAATTCAATTACAGTAGACTCAGTCTATCATTGCATTCACTTAGGAAGTTTCTATATGGTTCAATGCATCCTTCATTCATGCATAACATTACACTAATTGCAAGAAAGCATAACAATATTCATTATACATTGGATGATGAGGCCATGGAAATTGTTATATTGAATTAGAAGACTGGTCAATCTAGAGTTCTAGTCTGTGGCCAACAAGAAATGCGTCAGAGAAAAGAGCAAAAAGCCTTGAGTGAGGCTTAAGATTTATGGAATAAATCACAAATCTTTAAACTCCAAAAGAATCTTTACTTTAGCTCTGAGAATTCTGAGGAATATCCTGCACTCCTTTAACTGTGCTACACACTTGTACTGTAAGGCACTGAGTCCTACAGCCCCACAAGGGTATTGCGAAGCCATTATTTACTTTTCATTCATATCACATATCCTGCCTTTCAGTGTAGAGCTAGAGTAATGGCTGTGCTTAAGCAAATGAAAATAGGTCACACACAGAGAAATAGGAGAGTGTCTTGTGGGAGCTGTTGTGTGGCAACAGCACAGGCCACACTGCTGGAAAAAGTGACAGGAGAACAGAAAAAGAATCAGAGCATTTCTGAGTCACTGTGTGGGTAGGTACTGAGCTACACAAACTTATGCAAAGAAAATTGTTCAATATTCAGAATCATCCAGCAGTGAATACTATTACAATCTGGAAGAATAGATATATTTTTGCTTAGTAGATTCAAGATTGATTGCAAAAGTTTTTGTGTATCTTTATCTTTCCTAGCACTCATGGAGGTTTTATTGCTCTATACTTCAACTCTGTAACAAGGCTCTGCCCAAAAGTATGAGTCCCATAAACATACATACCTTCATGGTAAGAAAATTCCTTGCCACTTTGCTAAGGCAGATGCTATGTTACTGCTTATGACACTGCCACCATCAATGCCTAAGCCACACCCCAGACTGAACTGACTCAGTGAACAAAATGCACAGATGATTCTGGCCCCCAATTTAGATTCAATTTAGATGTTTACATTATTATTCAGGTATCAGACTTCCCTCAGGAAATACATTGTCCTCTTCAGGGGATTTCACCTCCAATTCTTTAGGTATCTCTACTAAGTCCCTGCAAGGTGCACACCAGTTCCCCAGAGTGCCTACTTGGGGCACATTTAACAGCCCTCTCTGAAAGGGGCCAGCTCTGAGGATGATGCACAGAGGTCACAGCCCCAACAAGCACTTTGCATGCAACCACATCAGAGGTGCAGCCACACTACAGCTTGCTCCAGTCCTCCAAAGGGATCACAGACTGCCTCAAGTCTCACCACACCTTCCTGACACATCACTATGGCCAGGCACTGCACATTTGCCCACACAACTGCAAAACATTAGTGACACAACGTGGATGAAACAGCAACCAGAAACCATCTGCAGGAGCCATAACTTCATGTCCGTCTGCGTAGCCAATGACCCATGTAGATCTCCACAGATACACAACTGATGCACAAATTAGAATACTCTTGAAGGTGATTTCAGTGGGGCTGTTCAAAATCAGTTAGTTGTTTTTCTGAGAGAAGTTGAACTAATTAAGGACATTAGCATTTCCTGAGCAACAAGTCAGAGACTGAAATCTTGACATTTGCATACACCCTAATAAACTGTTTAACAGACTAAGATTTGGTTGGTTTTGGTTTTTTTAAACACTCTTCACAAAATTCAGGTCACACAAAAGTGCCAAGAGTAACAAAAACCACTGGGATAATTGCCTGAAGCTAGTAAGGTTCACACCAACTATATCACACAAACTGTAACACAATACTAAAGCATCAAGTGGCAAAGCACTTAAACTACAGGTGTCCCTAGCTGTACAGCAAAGAATCAGAGTGCAGTGAACACATTTATTCAAGACAAAGGAGGTTGTAGATTAGACCTTTTTTTAAGTCTACACTTAAGTGTGATTTTATACTCAAATGAAAGCTAGCTTTGCTAGTGTTTGTCCAGAGTTCATCTACTCTATTTGTGGTACCACTTCCACAAGCTTTATGCATCAGCCTGATGGGGGAAAAGTAGTATTATATTCCACACCAGACAGACAATTCCCATTTTAGGGAAACAGTTATGTGGTCTTAATGATGAAATTTTCTTTTAGCCTGCTTTGGATGTCATGTTTTACTGGTATACCCTCTACTGATCCTCCCATTTATACTTTCTGCAAGATGCCTCTCAAATTTATTCAGTTATCAACTCCATCTTTCAAGACTTAGGATACACAGCTGCTATCACTGCTTCTGCTGACACCTATGAAATACAAGATCCAGGAAATCACAAGGTCTTTGAGCAGTTGCAATGAGGTGTATTGACTAGTCAGGCTACAATGAAAACCAATACACAGTATACAGGTTGCACAATGCTCTGCCTACATGGCCCATAGCTTCTGGGAAGCCACACGACAAGGTCAAGAAGTGCAACCACCACACACAGAGTGGCTGAAAAGTTACACCAAGTACAAATA
This sequence comes from Elanus axillaris, assembly GCA_026212715.1. Lineage (NCBI taxonomy): Eukaryota > Metazoa > Chordata > Aves > Accipitriformes > Accipitridae > Elanus > Elanus axillaris. The sequence continues at coordinate 16,102,898 of JANZLQ010000005.1, read as the reverse complement.
ATACTTCCTGGTACTGCCATTCCCCACAGTCTCTAGAGAGCAAGGAGGGCCAGTAACAAGAAGAGGGGCCACCAAACCAAATACATAAAAAGGATGGCTAAAATCAGCTACTTTACACATGCATATGGTGCCTCCCTGTTCAACACAGGGGACAGAAATGCTTCACTGCTAAGTTTTAAAAGCTGCACTGCCTGAGGAGGAAGTGCAGCAGCAGGCTCTCGGAAGGTATAGATTACACCAGGCATGGCATGCAGGTTGAAGTCATGGCCAAAGAACAGGACCAGATGAACACGGGACAGGCCTTGCAGAGGGACAAGACTTATCAGAAGCGGGCTGACACTTCTTGAGCCTGGCTTAGTGGCTGAGCACTCAGGGCCAAATCTTTCCTATCAAACACACACACACAGAATGAGGAAGAAACAGAAACCATAGTACTTCCCCATGTTATACTTGTAACATCTTAGACCTAAGCAGTCCAGGAGTATGGCCCCAACATGAGCATTTACAGTCTGATTCATGACAGCCCATTTTACAGGAAAAATGAAATTCAATTTCACATGCGAAATAAACCAACCTCTCCACCAATCTAGTCTTCATTGTCTGTTTCAGTTCTGGCTCCATCTACAAAAAAGAAGAGGGAAATGAATACTTGCTTCTTACAGGAAATTACCCATCCAACAAAGAAAAGACAACAAATATTTCTTGGTTTCTTCTGTTATATTTAGAAGGATTTACATCTGCAGTAGTTAATCTTTTTTCAGCAACTGGCCAGCTGCACCTCAGGCATCCTGTTACACAGCCCACTTCAAATTCTGGATTAGCCTTTCAGTCACATCTATGCACTGCCAAGAAGAGGAATCTGCCTGACTGTACTGGTTTCAGCTGGGATAGAGTTAAGTGTCTTCCTAGTAGCTGGTACAATGCTGTGTTTTGAGTTCAGTATGAGAAG
>JANZLQ010000005.1:16066725-16096822 GCA_026212715.1 Elanus axillaris | reverse complement strand
CACCGGAGGGGGGCGGGGGGAGTGAGCGAACGGCTGCGTGGTCCTTTGTTACCGGCTGGGCTGAAACCACGACAGACATCAACATCCATACAGTTGCTACAATAAGCTAGTGAATCCTAACGATGTTCTGAACATTAAAATTCAGCTTTAACGAAGTGTGTTCAACAGCAGCCTCATTCCAAGTTCTATACAAGAAAAATGCTCACTAGTGTGATCAGCCTGCTACTTTTTCACCAGTGTTAGGTAACAAATAAGAACAAAGACTTCCTAACGTATGTGTGTTAAAACAACAATGATCAAGGCGAAACCCAAACATTCACATTGTTCTATATTCTCTCTACAAGCCAAATCTCAGTCTTCAAGTTGTTTGATAGTCCACATAGCTCCACATTACCTCAGAGTGTTCATAAGCTACAGCAGGAAAGAAAAAGCAGTGTGGCCTAAAACACTAGGAACCCCATTGATAATGCCACCACCAAGGAGGACTCAGTTCATTTGAACAAGTGTGTCATAACTCCAGGGGTCTCTGATGTCATGCAATTTTTCAGTTGTGATACAGGAATGCAAAAGCTCAAGGTAAACATCTGTTCTTATACATTACCAGACAGAACAATTTCTTAGTCTCTACTATGTTAGCATGTCATGTTATATCTTTATATCTGTCTAGATGGTCACACACCAGAGATTATATATTACTTAATGAGTATCAGTAGTCCCATCCAAGTCTAACAGCATAAATACAGAACAATTCAAACTGGATAGTTAGCTACCGATCTCATTAAAAACAAAAAGGGGAAATAACTCTTTTACACCCAAAGCACCCAGCCTGAAGAATGAACCAGCTGCTACAGAAATCTGGCAGAATCATAGAAAAACACAAAAAGGAAACCTCGAGTGCTTGGAAGTGAAAGTCACCTGGAATTTGAGGAGCAACAAGGGAAGTGGAGTGACAAAACCCCTCAATGCCTAACTAGGACATGCTGAAGAAGGTGCAGTTGAGATATCTTAAGAGACAGAAAAAAAATCTTTTAAAGTATAAATCAAGGTTACATTTTAGCTCTCATCTTCGCTTTCTCTTTCCACTTATCTATCTAATACCCTAGCCTTAAGCTTGCTAAGCAGCTGACAGCTGTTTGGGACAGAGTTGACCAGAAAAGAACTAACACAGAACAGGTTCTAAAAGCAGCAAAACAGAAACTATCACATACACATAATTTCAAGTGGTCTGCATACAGCACACAGTCAGAGAACTCAACCAATTTCAGGAGAAGGGTTGGTTCCCAACTTTCCTTAAACTTTTCCTACAATTTTTTTCCACTTATATTCACTGAGACTCTAATACATAACTTGTAATTGTGCATTCATATATAAACCACAATGCAAGGAATTCCACAGCAGCAGTAGAGCTGCTCTGCTAAATGCACAAAAAAGCCACAAATTCAGTTTAAGATCAGGATTTGAAAGTTGCATTAATATGACTTCATCAATATCACTAGTTGTAGCTTACAACTGGCATTTCCGATCTGTATAAACTATGAAGATTGACTTTTAAAAATCTTTTGCTGGAGTCTGGTAATGGCTACAGCTTTGCAGATACTAGAGAAAGCTGTTTACTGATATAACCTGAAAGACTGTATTTGCATTCATACTATTTGCGAGGTAAAAGGATCTTGTTAAACCTGCAGGAAACCAGCAATGAGGCTTTAAATCCAGAAAATAAATTTTTAAGTTTTTCTTTGTGTTTGAATTACTGCTTCTGCAGAAAGGAAAAATATCTTCCAAGTGAAACTAATCCATTTAATTGAACTAATTTTTGTTTTAGTCCAGATGTAATCCATTCCACACATCCCAACCACAAGTCACTATTTCATAAAGCTATCTCACATTCGTATTTGTTCTCCCGTGCTTCAGAGGGAGAAAACAGCTCACCACTTAACAAGTCCAGTCCTAGTTAACAGGCTATAATTGGGATGCCAAGACAATAGTTTCTTTGTGCACAAAAACCTAAGAAGCGCTGAATGATGATGAGAGTGACATACGAGCTTTAAGACCCATACACCAGCAGACCAGAGACAGTTTATCTAGGACCACGTGGCTTCAGAGGCATTACTAAACAGTATTTCTTAGTTTATTTTCAGAAATAAATTAGTGACCTGTAAGGTAATCTAAGCAAAAGTTTTGAGTAAATCTGTACTCCCAGCGTGATCCTCCAAAACATATTTGTGTAACAAGTCCTGTTCAACTGAAGAGTTTACTCCCTTAACTAATACTTTTATATTTAAGAAATATATGCAAGTTCCTTATGTAACATTCTACTGATACTACCTTTCTAATTAATTAAGGATTATTTTAGAAGTGATTACTAGTCTCCTACCCACACACCGCTACCTTACAAGGGCAGCAGAAGTACCAGAAATACTGCCATACCTCAGGAAGATTGCATCAACCACAAATGAAGCAACTCACGCACACAGCGTCTTGTCTCGAAACAGCAATCTGTCACTGCAAGGCTTTGGAAGGAACTCTGACGTCTAAGTACAACAAAGGCTCGCTTTAACCAAACCCGCAGACCCGATTCCACAAGTGCGTGCCTCCCTCAGGCAAGGTGAGCTACAGCCTCGCGCCTCAGCTGCCGCGCAGCGGCCTTAACAGCACAGCTCCCCCTCCACCCTTCCCGGCCCCTCCACAGGCAGGCCCACCGCACGGGGAAGGGCTGGCAAGCCCAACACCACACAAGGCAAGGAGACACCTCACCTGCTCGGGGACCCGCACAACGGCTACACAGATGGGCTACTTCCCTGCTCCTCCCCTACCCAGCAAGGCACTACAGATCTATGTTTTCTTACTCAACAACGCCGAAAAGATAAGGCAGACAGCTCACCCACCCTGCTTGCCACACACCCCACCGCCCTCGCCTCAGCCAGCGTTCCCGCCTCCCGACCCTTTTTACAGAGTAGGGGGGGAAAAAAAAAAAAAAAAAAAGCCAGCAGCACGACGAGGCGGAACCTAGGCTCCAGCTCTGCGACGCTATTGGGCGGCTCTGTTGTCAATCAACGCCACGGGCGAGCCGCCAGCGTGCCTGGCCCCTCGGCCGGGCCCTCGCGCGAGTGTCGGCGGCGCCCCCTAGGGGCAATAGGGGCCGCCCGCCCGCCAGGGCCCGTACGTCGCCGCGGTCGTGTCCGCGGCGCGGCGGGAGGGAGGGGCAGGAGGCGGCAGGAAGGGCGGCTCAAAACAGCTGCGTGACGCCGGCCGGCCGGCTCTGCGAGCGCGGCGGGCCGCTGTAGCAGTGCAGTGCGGCGGCGGGACGGGCCCGCGCCGCCTAGCCCTCGTCCTCGCGGGCCGCGGTGGCCGGCGGATGGGGTGAAGCGCCCGGTGCGGGGAGCAGGGGCTCGGCCATGGCCAGCGCCGGCCCTGAGGGAGGGGAGGCGGCGGCGGCGGCGAGGGAGGAACAAGCCCTGAGGAAGCTGGTCGTCCGGCTCCAAAACGTCCAGGAGAGGAAGCAGCTGGAGACGTTGGTGCAGACCCTCAGCGACCTGCTGGAGCTGGCGGCCCGGCAGAGCGGTAAGGCGCGGGCGGCCCGGCCGCCCTGCCCAGCCCTGCCCTGCCCCGCCCGCCGCCGGTCGCTAACGCGGCCTGTCTTTGACACCCCCCCCTCCTCCCCTCCCCACAGCTCCCCGGCTCTTCAGCGGCAAAAACGTCCATGTGCCCTTGCTGCTGGTGGTGGACCTGTACCCGGGAGCGGCGGGCGTGCAGCAGGTAAGGGCGGCGGAGGGCGGTCGGCCGGGGCCGCGGCCGCGCTCCCCCCGCTCCGGCTTCCCGCCTCGGGGCGAGGTGGGCACGACGGTCCTTTCCCGGGGTGGAAGTTGCCGCCCGGCTCGTTTACTTAACTTGCTCTCTCTTATGGGCCAACCTCTGAAGTTCTGTCGATCAGTACAAGGGCGCTTGCGTTTAAAGGGACAAATGCTCCAGCTTTTTGCAGATACCACTCGTTGCGTCTCGGTTTAAATGGCAGAAGGCGGCGGAGTAGAAAGCAAAAATTCAGCAGAGCGAATACTGCACGGCATAGGCTTCCAAATTGCCAGTAATGTTATCTGATACGGTTTTTTACGTGCCAAAGTTGAATTTTGCCATGGTTAGACAAACTTCTGAAAAACAGAATTTTATAATACGAATTCATACATATGTAGCCCTGTCCTAGAAAGAGAGTTGTACTATGCCAGTTTTGTAAGGGGGGAGAAAAAAAACCTTTCAGCTAAGAGTAGGTTCTGTCATTTAAGGTTTTGCTTGGCTGCTCCTGTAACTCACCATTGGCCCATTTAGATTAGGTGTGGCACTTGTACAGTTTGATGTTGTACTTAGGGTACAGCTGCCAGACTTGTCATGTGAAACAGCTCCTTCCTGGCAGGCATATATTAAATTTCTCACTGTGTTATGCTTAAAGGATGTTTATAAGCTCCAGATTTCTGTGCAACTCGCTTGATTTTTTAAATTTCCTTTTTGTATTAAGCCCATTTGTATGGTTACAATATTTTTGGCAACTTTTACTTTTTTCAATTCAACTAGAAGGCAAAACATAAATTATATGGCAAATGTCTCTTAAATAATAGTATATTTAAGGGGTTTTTTTTGTCTAGCAGACCTTAGCTAGAGGTCAAAAGCATAAAATTCAGATTAAAGTTGAAATTGGTACTTCTGTAGTGATTAATCTGGAATAACAATGATCTCAGTTTTCCTTTGAAGATTAAATATTTGTGCAGAGTCTGAAGTTTTAACTTATTTTACTATTCAATTGTCAGGTCATTAAGAAAGAAGAATGAATCAGCAGTTATTTTCAGGATAAAGCATATTATATATATAACAATTTACAAAACCACTGCCCAGAAGTTTAAACTAGGAAGTAAAAAATGTGAAATCCAATCACAACCATAAGAAGGTCTGAAATGACAGCCGAAGACTCTCAGAAGTGCATAAGGAAAATAGTGATTGTTTGATTTTCATTTTAACTGTGTTAAAACACCTCACTCTGATTTAATACAGAATTTTAAAATTAGTTTTAATCTTATCTCTGTCGACATATACAGTTGTCCAGTGTTTCAGCTTAGAAGTTTTGGAGCTCCCTTGCATTAATTACTATGTTGTATTAAAGTGTGAATTTCATAGTCAGTGCAAACCTCAAATCCTCTTCCTCATAAAATGTCATAGGCAACATTTCCTTCACATTCAGTTATGATATTTACAAACATCCACAATATGTTAGCAGAGCTCTGTCTTCTTGCTTCATCCACTGCAATTCGTTTACAGTCTGAATACACAATTCTCACTTTATGACAGTGATAATGTAGTTCTGATTTCAGTGCAGTCTCATTACACTACTAATGAATTCTCATTGAATAAGTGGATTAATCCACCTCTTTTGCTTTTGCATTGTAATAAAATTGACTCACATAAGAGAATAAACACAGTAAGAGACATATCTGAAGTGAGGATTTTCTTTCCCTCCCTTCCTTAACTGGTCATAAAGCATCACTTTGTGCTGCTGTTCCACTGGCTTGTACAGAGTAAATTTGCTTAATAGATCAATATTGCAAGTACCAGTGCAAGTTGGACTACAGGCATAAACCCTGCAAGCTTCTTTAGAAGTAGGAAGGTACTGGGCTGTAAAGTCAATACTGCCTTAAAATAAAATAGGCATATTTAAGTAAATATGGTAGTTTCTTTCTGCAGTTACTCTGGCAATGATTAGAGCAGCTTAGAAACTCTAGAGCAAAATATGTTTACACTTGAGTAAAGAGCAGTCAGCAGGGCTTTATTGTCTCATGTAGAAGGCATGACCTAATGTAATATAAATTCATTGCATGCTAAAATGAAAAGGGTCTGATTTAAAAATAACAGTTTCAGTGCTGCCACCAACTGTTTCTGTGTATAGGGACCTGTTTAAGTGTTTATAAAAACATCTTTGTTTACTGGGTGGTTTTTTTTTCTTCCCCTTTAACTTTTAGGATTTCTGTTATTTATAAGACCCTTACTTTCCTACGTAATTATTAAACAGATAATAAGCTCTCTGTTATCTCAGATGGTGATTTTAATATTGTATAATAGACCACATGTCAGCAGGTCAGATGTTTCCATTGGTCATCTCTGGATCCACATTTCTTATAAATGTTTGTCAATACTTGGAGTCACAACCGTCCAAATAAAAATGTTTAATTGAAATATAAATTTCATCAGAAACAGTTTTAATACAAAAAGGAATTTTCTGCAGTCATTACGCTAATTTTCATCAGGTTCTAAATTTTACAAGAACAGTTAGGATGGCATGAAGTGGGACTTTTAAAATAAAATCTTTTCTCACCAATACACAGTGTATGAATTAGTGGTCACCTCTACAGTGTCTTTGCCATGCAGATTTGAAATCTGTACCTGATTGACTGTCACTGATAAACTCTTAGAGTGTGGAAAATTAGGTAATTACATATCCTCATCTTGGGGAGGACTGATGGGTGCTAAGACTATTCTTTGCACCTCTGTTTAGTCAGGACTCAGTTACACAGACCAGGCTAATCTTCCTGAATGTCCATAATGATTGGTTTGCAATGTCATGTAGAGCAAGCCAGCTTGCTATCCAAGTTAAAAAAAAACATGGAAATTGGACTGTGGTCAAGCCCAATCTGCAGATGTTAAGGTTGTAATTGGCTTGAAACATTTGGCTTTGCAAATCTAAACTGAAACAGAAAAAAAATCACTGCAGATAGTGTGAACATAACCTATGTAATCAGGTATGTGAAAGATAAAAGCAGAATTCCAGTTCTCAGGGAGCTACATCACCTTTTTTACATTTGCCAAAGCAGTCAGAAAGCTATCTAGATTCAAATCTGTGCTGTTCCTATGGGTGTCTCTACACTACCAGACTTGCAATTTCATGTCTCTAGTCTTGCAGGCTGCGGGGTTAGAGATCATGCACTTTCCATCAACTTTGCCGTTAAACTCCTTGGAGGTAGCCATTTACATTCCTGTTGTTGGCTGTCCTGTCTTGACCCCTTTGCTTCATATAACTCTTCTGCCAAAAACTGATCCAGTTATGCATATAGTTTTTGAGCCATACTTAGATTATCTTCTGTCTTGACCCTATTCCTAAAACACACAGGCCTTCTTCCACTTTTTTTTTTCTTTTTGTTTACAGGACCAAGGAAACTTTGATGCCGTTTTTTAGTTCCTTTTTATGAAATCTGCTTCATCTTGAATTATGACATTTCTCAGTTCACTTCTCTTTCAGTACAGTGAAGTTTTCTTGCCCATCAGTTAATTCTTTGTACAGATTTTGCTTACTGCATCCTCACCAAAGCCCGTTCAATCATATCAGCCTGCAGGCATTCATAAGAAAGCAGATTTCTCCAATACGGAAGACCAAAGAGGAACATTTTTTGGTTTTGGTATTATTTAGAGATGTTTGAAAGTCAAATAATTTGCATAGGATAGAGCAGGTATTTATTAAGAACAAATATATTGGTTTTAGTTCATCTTTCATTCCTTATGATTTCAAAACTTTCACTGCCTTCATTACCTTTTCAAAGCACAGTACTGAGGATTAATGGTGAGAATATGAAACTTATAGTATTATTACAAATCTCATCCATTTAAAATGTTGGATGCCTTTAAAAACCTATCCTTTCTCTTTATTGACTCACAGAAACTAACTTCACAACTCTTGAAGAGTTATAAAGCAGGTACATTTATTGCAGCGCTGGGTGCAAGGGGGATCGCTCCTCCAAACTTGCACACTGCACTCCAAAATCAAAGAGTATATATGACACAGACATACATATTCATTAGTATAGGCTGGATTATTACTATTAGTTCTGAGGGTAGGCGTGATTATTATAATTATTTTCAGAAACTCATTATCATAGGTCTACTCCTTTTGATGTGTGCGCACTAGGGTCTTCAGGAGGAAGGTTCATAGTCTTCACCATGCACTCTTCACCTTTGGTATAGAACACCGAGTTGGTTAGTTTCCAAACTACAATACCCACTTGTGCCGGGTAGTCCGATAACAGAGTTCCTGTCTCTCAAGGTTGCTTGACCATTTCTTTACATTATTATGCTTTATTGCTGCCCTGCTAGCCTAAGAGATAAATCTTACATACAGATCAGGAACTCATTAGTTATTTTACAAATACCAGTCCCTGATAAACTTAAAGTAAACAATATTTAGAAACTACAAAGCAGCAGACAGTTAGTTCCTTATATCATTATAATTTGCAAATAAATGGCAAATTCTTATGGAAACACCCATTCTTTGATAAAGCTGGATTACCTGTAACAGTACAGTGGTCTTCACTCGCCCATGATAATGTACTATGGATCACATTGTATTTTTCTGTCTGTCAGCATCGCTTTTAACTATGTGTCCTTTATTCTCAAGCAATGAAGCGCATTGAGAGTGATGTGTTCCTATGAGCAATGCATTCAGAATCATTAGCATATCTGTTTTACCTCTGTCTTTTAATTTTTTGTTATTTGTCTTGTCTTGTGTTAATTAATTTTCCCTCATTGATTTAGCTAGATAACTTTTCAGAACATCTGTCTTCCAAAAGTCAAGAATGTTAGAAGACAACATTGAAGTTTCAAACAGAATACGTGTTCTGAAATAGCTGCATTCTTGTTTTACAGATGGGTTGGTCACTTCTTTGTAAATTAATAGAAATTTGTCCAAGTACTCTGCAGAACATAGCTCCTAAGGATGTTGGGAAGGACTGGGAAGTACTGGGTGTTCACCAGTAAGTATTTTTGTATGCAAAGAGTCTTCCAGAATGCTTGGTTATCATGGCAGCATATATATGCAATGAAATATGTTTATATAATGTTATTCTATCAGCTTCTAAATGGTTGAAGATTTTTGTGTGTTTCTTCAACCTTCAGAATGGGAAACTCACAGAAGCAGGGATCTTATCTGTGTGTATAAATACCTGATGGAGAAAGTAAAGGAGGCTGAGGCACGCTTTTCTCAGTAGCACCCAGTGACAGGATGAGAAGCAATGGGCACAATTCAAAATATAGGAAATTCCACTTAAACATTAAAAAAAAAATCAAGCAAACTTGTTTGTTTGTTTTGTTTAGTTGTGAGGTTGATCAAACACTGGAACAAGTTGCCCAGAGAGGTTGTAGGGTCTCAAGGCTTAGAGATACTCAGAACCTGACTGGACGTGGCCCTGAGCAATCAGCTGTAGTTGACTCTGCTTTGAGCATGAGGGTTGAAACAGGAAAGCTCCAGAGGTCCCTGCCAATCTCAGCTATGCTGGGATTCTGTGGTTATCAAGGACTTGTATTTTAATAAACAGATGCAGTATTATCTGGATGGTTGTGTGTGTGTGTTTTCTTTCCAGATGTGATAAATTATATCCATAAGCCTAAAGTAATGCAAATGGAGAGAAAGTGCATTTGTCACACTTGATCTTAGTTGTCTAAGAATTGGTATTTACACTGGTCACCTCAACTACCCGTGAAGTCAGTGAACACAATTACCTTCAGAGAGGATGGTTCATTCCATCTTTTTAGTAAGTTATCGTGGCACAAATTGTGGTTTGGACTTGCTCATCTCTCTCCATTAAACACTGAGGGAGCCGAAGCGACTGGTTTCTGATTGGCTTTGATTAGATGGGATGAAAACCCACATAGGTTAGCTCCATAGTTGTTCCAAAGCACAAATGCTGTTGGTAGATGTAGGTTTAATAAAAAATAGGGAAGAAGGGCTTTGTTTGGTGTTCTCTCACTTGGGCAGATTGCCTCATTCAGGGCTGATAATGACAGCAAGAAGCTGCAGCCTTGTAACTCCCCTAGTGAAAGTGCCTCTGCCTTTATAGTCTTCACCATACCCTTCCTTAGAAAGGTTGCTATTGTAAGATCATTTGCATGAAAATGCAGTTTGGTTTTGTGGGGGTTGGTTGGTTGGTTTGTTTCACAATGGCTAGAGTACATACATGGTCAGTAGGTGAATAAACTCCCTTGAACTGAGCGTTGGCAATTTTTGTTAGAAAGCGAAAGTGACTTTGGTTGCTTTTCATAAGCAAGGAAATACTGAGCTGAAGCTGTATAATCTAGTTAAGATTTCTTTGGCAGCTTAAAGGCTTGTTAATTGACTGAGACTTATTCTGAGAGCTAGAGGTATTGCTCTTCATTCTTGGGTCTCAGAAAAATTACTGATCTTTCCCTTAGCCTCCTCAAAGCCTACACAGTATGAGCAGTTGAACAAAGCATCCTTTTCAAACTCAAACTTCACTAAAGATCTGATGATAACATTGCTGTACACAATTCCTTCCCACTACCAATATTTAGGCAACTGTGTATCCCCGTCTCACATCTTGATAGTTTTATGTGCTGTGGAGAAGCTTGTTCTTAGTGAGGGAGTGGGCTCAGACATTTCTGTCTGTGCCAAAGGCAGAGCAAGCTGGCTAAATTATATCTCAGGGTCCTTGTAGGTGGATTGGACTAGTGCATCAACACCTTATTGATCACATGCTGTTTGCAGCAGGACAGGAAACAGTTATGGTAGAGAAGAAAAGGTCATTTTTTGTTGCAAGAGATTTTCACCTTTGTGTATGTAACTATTTTAGGAGAAAAGAAGTCTTAAGCTAGAAAAAAAGCATCTTTTTCTTTTCTCTCAACCATAAGCCAACTTGACCACATTAGAGTTGTGTTTACAAACAGTAGTTTGGTATTGGTTTAGGTGTTCCTGATAGACAGTGTGATAAATAATTAAATAGTCGCTGTCACTGTGAGGAGAAAGGAGGGACATTCCTTCAGTATATTTGCATCCTTTCTGCACGCTTGAAGAAACTTCATGACATGTTTTGTAATCTCTTACATTCAACTCTCATACAATAGATGAAGTTTAGAATATTTTACATCCTCATGCTTGATTGTACTTGAAATGGGAGAGTAGATGCAGGGAATTTTCTCCTTGCATTAGACGTGCTTTAGTGTGTGATTATTTTACCCTGCAATATAGTTAGCCAGCTCATGTCTTGATATATCAACACTTGCCTGAAACAGATCGCCCTCTATAAAATGCCCTCTTCTCAAAGCAGATATCCTTCCCTGCAGCAGAAATTGTGAATCACTGGTAGACAAGGGAGAGATGTTTAATGGCTACAGAGCATTTGATAACTCGGAGGGGGCAGGGCTTCCATCCATGCAAGGTGTAAGGAGCAAGGAAATCTAAGCCACAGTTACTTATGGAGCAAAGAGGTGAAGGAATCTTCACCCAATATACAGTTTCTACACACATATGCATGTGCACACACACCTGCGACCACACAACAAAATGCATTAGGAATGCTTAAGGCTAGAATGCTTTAATCAGGAGGCTAAAGCAGATTTAAAGGTGTCTGGTTAGCTATTCTAACAGCTTGGTTAGAGTGGCTCTTTGTTTCCCTTGACTCATCACCCTACTACTTGGTCCATACGTGTGGGCTGTATCCTGGGACAAGAATTTGCCTCAGGACTCAAAATCCAAAAGCCACACTCTATTCTTGTCTGTAGACTTAAAAGTCCAAAGTGTGCATACAGAAGTTTCAGTGAGGTATCTGTTCTGAGTTTAAGAAAAAAAAACCCTGCATTTAACTGGATTTTATTTTCCATTGTTAAGATCATCCCACACAGTATTCTGACTAACCTTAGATTTCAGTAGCAGTTTTGTGTTCTTGAGAGTGTAAGATTGTAACCAAGGCATAGTTTATATGAACAGACAATATATCTTTTATTGGACTGATACTGTTACAATTTTCTGACTTCCAAAAGATAAAGGATATTATATCTTCCATCAGACTTTGCCTCTTATGTGTACTTTGGTCATCACAGCTACAACACTGGTGCTACAGCAGAGGAGAAACTAGCAACATCATAGTATGAAGGGGAAAGAAATAAAACAGTGATATATTTGTTCTAGGTTATAAAGTTAGACTTTAGCAAGGCAAACAACATCATTGCTAGAGCTGGGGAATGAAATTTGGGTGAAACTCTAAATGCTGCTTTTTGTTTTTCAAGTCAGGTCAAGAGTATCTACAAAAGTATCACAGACTACTTCACATTCCATTTTTATTAGATATTATATATACAAAGATTTACATTTGAAGATTATTAAGATTGCAGAGTCAAGCTCTCCAAAATCATGAAAATAAAAAAATGAAGGGTTTTTTTGTGTAAGCCTATCCTTTTTTATTTAGTTTTTAATTAGTCAATTCGGGTTTTTTTCCCCCCCTTTTGAGATATGCTTCATTCAGGGCAAAATCAACACTTATTTTCTGTCATCAGCATCATTCAACGTTTGGCCCACTGCCTTATTTATTGTACATTAGTTATACCTTATGTGAAAAGTGGCCTATTCATTTTCTTCTCAACTTTTCTTAGTGTTTTCTTAGTGTCATCAGTATTGTCTACAGCTTTTAAAATTTTGTTTTGAGAAGGTGTTATGGATTTGTGGTCCCTTGTTTTACAGATGGTAGTTTGAGCCAAGTATGTTAAAACTCTCAACTGATTTTTAGGTTCCCAGTTTGATGCATGCGCTGGATTTTTCAGAGTACTTAGCATTGTTTGATGCTCTCTGTTCAAAAAGTCAGCTTTGGTTGACTCTGATACAGCATTTCAGAGGTTAATATCCATGGGTCTCAAGTTGGGCCATGCAGAAAGTAAGGAATGTACAACTGGCAGTCTATGAAATGTTTCTTTTTAGTGATTGGTCCAGCATCATGGTGGAAACTTAGGGTAGAGTTCTTAAAGATGCTGTTCAGGTTCTTTAGCTGGGAAACTGCTGCTTCTCTTCCAACAAATCCTTGATCATTCACTGTGGCTTAGCTCTTGCTACAAACAGAACAGTGCCATACTGTCCACAGTCAGCTGTACCCCACAACCCTGCTTTCTGTAGAATAACCCCATCCTGAATGAGACTTGTCCTCCGTAGAATTAATATACATAACTATTAAAAATTAAAGTTGATAAATTATGCATCAGTATTTTAATGAAGTATGATAATAATTAAAATACCAACATTATTTCATTGCTAAGTTGAAAAAAAAACTGAAATAAAAGTTTTTAAAAAATCAATTGGGATCTTTTTAAGCTTTTGTTAATTTCTGTAACTATTTTTGGTTTTAAAGTGAACACTTGATGAAATTTTGTGATGTTAATATTTCTTTAGCCATAACTCTTCCTTTTTTTTTTTTTAAATTTTTAGGCAGATTCTTAAAATGCTCACAGTCCACAAAGGAAATATAAGTCTCTCAGTAGTGGGACTGAAAGCATTAAATCTACTCCTCATGTCAGGTATTGTGTGTTTTACTTTCCCACTTTGTCTAAGCCTTTATACCACAGAACTGTGGTATAAAGTGTGTAACTGTACATGTTGGACCTGATTTTTCTCTCTGTTTTACTCCATAAAGTCACTTGTCATTTGTAGTTGAATACAAAATAATGAGTACTGTTTTGCACCTTTTTTACCCAGGTAGAAATGATTCTCCAAATTGCAAGACTGTGAAGAACATGATTGCTTAATTTTGCTGACTTGTTATTAGCATAGATACAAATACTTGCTGTTAAGTAGTTAAGTAAAATAAGTAAAAGCTTAATTTTTCTTACTTAAATATAAATTTGGTGACATTCTGACTTGCTTCCTTTAGTACTGGTTAGTACTTTTGGAAACAGTAAATCATCTCTGTTTCTGTAATTCTGCTCTGCAGAGACCTAATCTTACCAGGTACTGAGAACTTTTCTCATGGTCCTGAGGTTCCTGATCTATTGAAATTAAAGAGAGACCTTAAGGAAGAGATTCTACTAGTTTTATTTGAGGCAGCATATAATATTAGCACAAATTATTATTAGGAATGTTTCCATTGATTTTAACAGGCTTTGTAGTTAAAGATAATCCAGCTGTCCAAGCTTCTGCTGTAGGCAGTAGAGTGAGACAGGCACTTTCAGAGGACGGTTCATGCTATCCATTTGTCTATTTTATAAGATCAGTTACTTCTTAAACCCATTTTCCTCTCCCTTGGATTGTAGAGAGGTCTGGAGGACTATCTGAGACTGGATGCCTAACCTTTTACCTGCTGAAGTTGGGTAATACAGGTCTCGTTATAAGGCATTGGACTGTGCAATTAATAATAATAGCAGCAAAATCTGACTATTAGTGAGTAACTGTAATGAGCAGCTTCTTTCTTTTAATTGTGAGGTATCATAAAGGGTCTTAAACTATTGACTGGATATTCTGTAACGGTTTATTCCTGACTGCTACTCTTCTCCTCAGCAGTTGATTAACCAAACTTAACTCTCACTTCAACTACCTTACTTCAGAAAATTGTTTGAAATTTTACCTTGCCAGAAAAATCTCTTAGTATTCTTTATTTCTATAGTTCTCTCAACTTGAATTACACTATAACTGGAGCTAACAGGCAACTGTGAATGACATATAGAAAGATCTTCTCTTAAAAAACCCAATCAAACAAACAAACAAAAAAACCAAACAGAAACCAAGCACAAAAAACCACAGCTGCATCTGAAACACTGGAACAGGCATTATGAATTCTATTGTTATTGCTGTAAGCTTGGAAAATTGTCAGGGATATGAATCTTTTTGCCTACACATGCTATAGAGTAGTATTTTTTTGCAGAATTTTTTTCATGTTACAAGACCAGCAGTGAGATTGGCTGTTCAGTTTCAGGCTGAATGAATGGCTGATAGAGTGACAATAAGGTTTCATGATACAGATGGACTTATTTAATGGTTCACTGTAGCTGACAGGTACATTTCAAATCCCCTCTTGTTTTCCTCAGGCAGTCTAGTCCTGCCCTCTTTCTTCCATCGACCTTACTTCTTAATGAAACCTTTCAGCTTGCTGTGACTGCAAAAAGGTTTTTTTTGGATGGGTTAATTTTCTAACAGTTTAGTGAGTTGAACTGGCTCATTGAAGGGTCAGACAAGTACCAAAGCAGTGCAAGGTGGGAGCAAGAGTGGAGAGGAGAAACTGTCTTTTTGGCAGTAATGTTTTAGAACATCTCGGTTGTATTGCAAAATACTGCCTTAAGAGGTAATTTCCTCATGGGTTACACAAAAACCTGGATTTGAGCCATCAAAGTAAATTTTAAGGGCAGTGTTAAAGAATTTTGAATTTTAATGGCTAAGTACAGTGCTTCAGTTAAAACGTTGAGAACTAATCGGTACAACATGTAATCTCTTCTGCTATTCAGATGTAATTGCTTTCCTGCTCTTGGAGGAAGAAGTGGATGTGTTTTCCATGATATTTAATGCCATGCACACCTTCCCTAAAAATGAAGAGATCCAGCAACATGGATGTAAAGCATTACATAAACTTTTTGAGAAAGGTATTTATATCTTGTAGTTTATTAAGTTAAAAAATGTATAGGTTGGGAGGATACTGCAGGTGTTTATTTAACTGCAGTAAATGAATTATTGCATTCCAAATTCTGTTGTGTGTATTATATCTGGTTTTTGAGTTAGCACAAAACAAGTTTTCCAAGCAATATCACAAATTTCCGAAATTAGTGATGAATATGAAATTTTAAAAAATTCAAAATGTCTCTTCACTTCTGACTCAAGAGTTAACTGAAAAGATGGGATTCAATGTTAGTAACACTGGAACAAACACTAGTGACATTTGATTTTAACTCTTAAAAACCAGGATTTTTATTTAAAGACTGGCAAATTTTAGTATCATATGAACAGTTCTAAAATCAAGCAAAATGTTTGCACTTTAGAAAAATATATGATATTGCTTTTGATCCTGACAACACTAAAAGATGCATATGTGTCTGTATGTATTCCTGTGTTTATTCTGAGAAATGAAGTTGCCATGTACTGAATTTTTGGCAAAATTCTTGGGAAATGCATGTGTAATGGCCAAAAGTCCCACTGTTGTAGCAGCCTTGGTTTGCATTGAGTTTCTTGCTTCAAAATAAATACTGAGAAATACTAGCACTCCTACCAAGGCTACTGTACTCCTTTCCTCCAAAGATGGTCTCCAGCTCTTCAGATTTCTTCTTTCTGGCACGATTTTTATTGCTTTTTCTAAGTCTTCCTCCCACGCTTGTGTGCCTGGAGTTAACTTCTGCATTCCTTCCCCTCTTCCACTTCCCCTAAATACTTTTGTCCTGCTGTATTTTCTCTTCAGTCTCCACAAAGGTCTGAGCTTCTTAGATTTTCTGTGCATGTTTTTTATAAGTCCCTGATTTTTACAGATCTACACAGACTGCTCTGGGTACAGACCTGCATACCTTCTTATTGATGGCAGTGCTAATGTAACAAGTTCCTAGGGAGCCCATGGCTATTTTTTCCTGCCTCTGAGCCACCTTGTCAGTTATTTAATGTGAATGTTTGTTTAAAAGTCAGAATTCAGTTACATAAAGTGCAAGCTAGAAAAAGGTCTTTATAAAGTAGCTCAGGTTTTAGTAAAAGGAGTCATAAATATGGAAGCTGATGTGTGTGGAGACTACCTTACTTTCTGTGAAACAGAGAAAATAAAGAAACTTGATAAAAACAATTGTCTTTTCTCATGTTGTACCAGGATGTGAATTATTTCTTCAAAACATACTGTGTTTCTTTTGCTTTTCAATTTAGTTCCAGAAGAGCAGCTGACTGAATTTGTTGAAAGCAAAGATCATATGATCATACTGAAAGTATTTAAAGAGTTTCCTGAGAAAGAAGAGGTGATCCTTCCTGCACTTTATTCTTTACATTCCTTAGCTGGTCCATGTAAGTGCATTATTGAAAGTTATTTTCAATTCCTCATCTCCCATAGTGTGTATCATCAGCTCACCTCAGTTTGTGGTAATCTTTCAGTAATTGTAAAAAATCAGTGAGAACTAGTTGGGAGTGGCCAGACAAATTAATTTTCTGTTTTCTTTGGGAAATACTGATTTGTAATTTTTCATGAGAGATTTTCATATTCAGCCATTCTGATAAAACTGAAATCTCTCATAATAGAAAGAGACGTTCTTCTGCTTGGAGTAAGAGGTAACAAAGACACTCATCATGGCTGTAGAAGTGAAAGTTCAAGACCCTGCCCTGCCTTTTTTTAATGCTTGAAAAATAAGATATATTTATTGACTAAATAAATCTTCAGTGAGTTTGGGTAGCAGATAAAGAACACTGTTGACAGAGGCTGTTCCACAAGGGGAAAATCACCCATGCAAATCCAATGACCAGGGCTGAGAAAAGGTATCTGGCCTCAGACACCCTCTCTCATCATTCAGTGGTGGCTGCAATGAGGAGCGTTGGTAGCACTATGCACATTATGGCGTCTTAATGGTGTCCTCAGGTGCTGTGTAATAAGACTGGAAGGAAATGTCTTCATTATGTCTTGTCTTCTGGTAACAGCAGTCCCTGTTGTGGGCAAAATCAGATCCTGAGAAATGTGCCTAATGATTTGTGTCAGTTTGTTGACAGTAATTTGATCTTGTTGACACAGAGGCAACTCTTGTCAGCTTCCAGCTGGTAGTCACAATTTTGGCAAGCATAGAGCAGGATCCTGCTCTCTGTGTCTTCCATGAGATACATAAAGCCTTGCTTACAAACCTCACAAAGCCTTGCTCATACATCCTGCCTGGCTCTATAGGAACCATGCTGGCCCCCTGTATGCCACAAAACAAGAACTGAACTGGAGTGTCCCACATTTCATCAGAATCCAAGCTATTTAGTTTCTCTTTCTGAAACTTTATGCTGTTCCAATTTGTGTTTAAAAGGTAAAGTATTCCTTGAGCTAGAAATAATTTTACCCTAGCCCAGAAGTTACTTACATTTTCTAAGGAAGAAGATGCCAGGTTTTTAAGTACTTTTTAAAATTGTAAATACTTACCCAAAACATAAGAAGGGGGCATGACAGACCTGCTCTAAAGTGGGTATTTAGCACTCTCATTTCTGATACAAAATATTGAAAATGGTCAGAGAAACAGAGATAGCTTCCACATGAATGTGCAAAGCTAGGCTACTTTTGCCAGCATTCATGCTCTTGGTTTGTGACATCCCACAATACCTGCAAGAAGATGTATTCCTTCAAGGCCACCATGGAGAAAATCATTCACTGTAATTACACACTCTAGCTTATCTGGTAGTAAAATGTTTGTCTCCCCATACCCTGAAGATCAAATCTCTATTCCAAATGAATTACATCAAGGATTTGTACCTCACTATACCTTCTTTAACTTACACATATGTAGACTTTATTCCAGCTCATATGTCATGAGAAATTGAAAGGTAAGAGTTTATTCCAACGCGGTACAAGAACTGTCTTAAATCTCAGTAGTTTCAATGGAATGAGAAAATACTTTGCTGCTGACTGTCCTCCAAAGTCCATAGTGGGGTGACGGGTCACAGAATGTTAGCCATCTAAATGGTATTCACGTGCAGCCATCCAGGCTTCTCCTCTGTTTAATGGGGAGAAACAGGCACCTCAAGAGGAAATTTACCTAACCCTAAGAGAGGTGTCTGTTACAAATGGGATAAGTCACCATATGGAGTGCTCAGATCTTTTCAGCAATTGTTGTGAGAACCTAGATGACCAAGTTTTGATGGTTAAGAATAAATGAGATCCATTCCACCTCCTTTTCTTTAGCTTGTTCTGGTAAATGGTGGCTCCCTGCAAATGTACCATTGTTTGGTTCTTGCAGGATTTAAACATTCAGTTAATTATGCTCTTTCTGTAGTAAACAATTTTGGGAGGGATCTTCTCAATATTTTAATATGCTTATAATTGTCACCTGTGAAATGATAACTTACTGTGAAGTGAAGCAATACTATTTTGTGAAACATACCTTTAAAAAGGTGTTTTCAGTGGAGAATGACATGAATAAATTGCTATCCTCTTACAGCATTGTGAAAGTTATCTTACTTCACTATCAAATAGAATGCTTCAGAAATGTTTCCCACTCAGAGCTTGCTTTTTCAACTTCCAGAGTATCATTATTTAATATTCAGAGCTATATTAATTTGAAGATCTCCTGCTGCTTTAAAAAGACTAATTATCTTTAACAATACAGTTGTGAATATTCCTTTTATGTTGTGTACAGGAAAGCCAAGCTGTTGAAAGAGTGATTAAGAAAGTTTATAGACCTCTGCAGAGTAACGCTAACTCCCTTGGAGTCAGTGACAGGACTCTGTCTTCTATGGCAATACCAAGAAAAAACCCCCGCCCCCTTTCTGTCAAGTTGCAAGGCAAAAACTGAAACATAGGCCCAATTTTCTAAATCAATCTATTTAAAAAAAGTCTGAATTAGATTCCAATCAACATGGTTTGGTTTTTTTTCTTAAGAAGCAATTTTTGTTTCTGTTTCTTTCTTTAGCCAGCAATGTTGAAGTCCTCATGTCTGGAAATGTTCGCTGCTACAATGTTGTAGTGGAAATGATGAAAAGTTTCCCCAATAGTGAAACAGTTCAGGAAGTGAGTTGCTGTTTGTTGCATAAGCTTACATTGGGTAAGTTCACAAGGTTGTTTATGGTTAGCTTACTCTGACTCTGTAAGAGTTGGAGTTAACTGACAGCAAGCGTTACAGGCAACAAGAGTACTACTATTCCAGTTAATCCTCAGGGTGGTGTATAGTTCCATGTCTTTAATGATGTAAACATACTGAGGTAACACTTGACACAGTCAATATGGTATCCTTTCATGTTAAATATTAGTAACAATGACAGAAGCTGCTGTAAAAGATTAGAGGGGCAAAAAAAATGAGACAAAGGAGTGGGAGAAGCACAGGATGAGAATGGGAGATCAATAGATCCCTTTCTATATAAAGTTCCTATAAGAAAGCAAGAAAATTCCTTCTAGATTTCTTTTTTGAAGTGGCAATGCTGAATGTGTGAGAAACAACTGGAGCTACAGAATTACCTAGGAGGTCTTCTCCAAGACTGTGTTTTTCGTCCTTGCAATGCATTTGCCTTCAGAGACCTATGCTGCATTCCTGCCCAGCTATGGTGCCTGTCTTGGGACTCCCTATGCTGCAGCAGTGAAAGAACCACTGGTTCCTAGACTTCCCTTGACTTGGGCAAAAGTACTTTGGTTGTCTAGGCTTACATGGGCTAGCTAATTGTCACATCAAGAGAAATGATGGCAATGTCAAAAAGGGATTTGTTGTGCCTCTTAGCAGCTCTGACCTCCCTCTTGCCACTTTAATAAGCCGATCTGAGCAGTTGCCAAGGACCACATAATAGGAAGGTCCCATGAAAAGAAATGTTTTTCCACCTACTTTGTACAAAATCACTGTGAGTAAGCTTCCCAAGCAGCCCCCACTCCATGGCAGGTTCTTCATCAAGGACTCGACCAAGGTCTTTCTCATGAGTTAGGCTTCCCAATTCTTGCAGGTGGTGGCCTGAAGCTACTGCAAATGCTGGTACCAGTGCATGACTCTCCTTGATCAAGTCAGTCCTATACTTTCACCATCTGTTTCTGCTTCTTCATGCAGATATTGTAGAAAGTAAAGATCAAATTTAAGTGCAACCCAGAGCAACTTCCAGTTCTGCTTGAGAAAGCCAAAGAAAAATTTCAAGAAAATGTGGTGGTTCCTGAGGTAGTATTTGCAGGTTTTTGGCAAAAGGTGATGTTACCCTTGAATGATTTTCTGTGCAATGCTAACTGAAGATAGGCAGGGAAACCAAGCACTTGTGGGGTCACAGCAACTCTGTTGACATGCCTTGATCTTGCCCTAAACACAGCCAGCCTGGTTTCAGTCACACGTTTGTTGTGTGTGTATGCGGACCAACAAGTAAAGCAGCCAGAAGATCCATTTCTTCTTTCCGCATAACAGATGCCCTTTATCTTAAGAAGGAGCTGCTTCAGGAGAGTTATGGGAAGAGTTTTCCACAGTACCACAGTTAGGGAAACAGATGTGAAATTGATAGGTGCTCCTGGAAATAGTTTGGAAGATTTCCCTATAGACAGTGTGGCTTCCCAAATTATTCTGATGGACACTGTCTTTCTCAACCCAAGTTAACTGGCAGTGAAATGGTAAAGTCAGCATCTACTAACTTCCAAAATCACCATCATGTATTCTTGCTAATCTGGTAATGACTACCCTAGATTTAACTGACCGATACCTGTTTGGCCAGCCACAATTCCACCGTTATTACTCATCACATAGCCTAGGATTATTAATTTTGTGAGAAAGTAACATATTTACAAGACCATATCATTTCCATTAAAGTACAGCAAGAAACAGCAGTGCTGGTGTAACATGCCCACACTACTACAGGGTAAGAAGAAAAATACCGTTTCCAGTTTTACTGGTAATAGGTGTTAAGGCCAGGGTTTTAGAGTGATGAATATGGAAAGGACTTGCCTTAAAGTCTGTTCTTAAGAATTCTGTTAACTTGGTCTAATTGAACTGAACCATAAAACATTGGGAGAGGTACTTATCTTCTGGTGAAAAAACTAGACATTGAAGGTAGTCAGCACCTATAGGACTCAGGACCAGAACTGAGGAAAAGAAATGAGGTTTGCTTGTCTTCTGTATGTAACTATAGTTTTGATTCTCGAATATGGGAGACTTCTTAATTTTGTACCTCATCTCAAGGGTTTGAGAAACACTAATACAGATTTTAATCTGACATTTCACATTGCTAGTATGATTCTCATTTTTACTAATTGAGAATTAAAGAAAATTTAATATCAAAATAGTAACCATAGCTATCAAACTATGTTTTACAAAGTGAGTGTTGCTGTAGTATTTTATGCATGATACTTGTTTTTACAATGAACAGGGAAGTTATTTTCATTTGCTTGCTTTTTGCAGAATTCCTTTCATTCAGCTAATAATATAAAATAAATATAAATACCATATTGTAGGCTATAAAATAGCCTATAATAAAAGTTATGCTTTAAATATATTTATCATCAAAAGGTAGTTCTTTCTACTATTCCAGAATGTGTGTATTCTGTATTTATACTGCTGACCTTGATCGATTTAATGATGACAAAACCAGAGAGCAAACCAGGGTTAAACCAATTGCTTGATAGGATAAATCAAATCATTGCAGGAATTCAAGACCAGGGCTGTATTTGCTTCCTGGCAGGAAGTCTGCAATACTGACTGTATTTTTCTTGTTTTGATGACAATGTGCATTTCACTTTGTATTAAGCCTCAGTCTTTTGTAAAAAAAACACAAGGACAAAAAAAGAACCTAGATCCCAGCTGTTTTTTATCCTTGACCTCTTATTACCACAAATAAAACATTGTTGTGTCAAGCCCTCTAGTAAGAAATCCAATGTTTGCTACAAAGTTTGTGCATTGTGTGCTGAGAAATTTATGTTAAATGCATGTAAAGCTCAAGATATGTGCTATATTAATTTAGTATCTCATGTACTTTCAGGAAATTTTTTCAATATCCTTGTATTACATAAAGTTCCAGAAGTCATTGTGAAGGCTGCTAAAACATATCCTGAAAATGCAAAGTTACAAGCTGCAGCACTCAGTTGTTTAGCTCTTCTAAGTGAGTAAATATCTTCCTGAATACATAAATAAATTATTTCATTTATCTGTCCACTTGTTAGTTTTTCATACTGGTAATTTCCTATCATGATTTTGAACTCCATTTCTTTAACATGAAAGCCTCAGGCAGGATAGCTTTGACAGAGCTAGATTTCCTACATGCTTACGGTTTGTTGTTTTACTATGACATGACTGTGTTCACATCATATGCCCAACATCTTTGCAGTGCTCAGAGCTGGTAAGTTATGTTGACAGATCTTAACAAAGCAACCTGTTTGTTCCTAGGCAATTATTGGATAATCCCTACTTAACATAAAATCTCTAGAGATAAAAACACTAATTTGATGCTGTGTTTGCCATCTATGACAGTATTCATTACATTGTGGCAGTTGATAGCTACACCAAATCAATGCTTGTGCTTGAGTTCTGAAATTGATTAAAAGTTTTAAACTTTTCCTTGCGTACACTCCAGGTATTATTTTGAAATAGAAGTTAGTTTAGTTAATTGCAAAAAGCTAAGAATCTGATCCTCTTTGTCTTTGAGTAATTGTTCCATGGAAAAGTCAGTAGAGATGCTGTTTAAGAATCCCCAGAAGAGCAAAGATTAGAAATCAGTACATACTCCAGTAAGCCTCAGATACTATGGTCAGTGTTGATGCTTTTTTTTTTTCTTAAATGCTGAAAAATCACAGGTATAAAATTATTTCTTTTAAATTCTACTGCACTTTCTAGGACCAGATATTTCTCTTTTAGCAACTGCAATTTGCATTTCATTTTTTAATGGCACTACTTCAGAATTTTGATGGCTCTGTGGTACATGGTTAAATATATTTTATGTCTGTGGTATTCTGTATGTAAACACAACAAAAATAAAGCATGTGCAGGTCTTTTCAGAGCCTGAGCATTGACTGATCTGTAACTATGTACCTAATTTACTACACTATAATTAAGTTTTTTAGTCCCTTTATAACCTTCCAGACATTTTTCAAATCTGTCACAGAGTTTATATCAAAAGACTTCTCCCTTCCTAGAAAAGGCTAATCCTCCCACTTTCGCACATAGGCAGTGTGAGCACCTCCACCTACAGGAAGGTTAAGATAAAAGTGGTTTGTTTTTGCAATAAGAATTTATTGCAAATATTTTTTTTATTTCAAGCTGAAACAATATTCTTAAACCAAGACTTAGAGGAAAGAAAAGAAGAGGAGGAGGAAGAAAAATTATGCTGGTTGGAAGCATGTTACAGAGCATTAGAACTGCACCGAAAAAATACAGATGTGCTGGTGAGAATTTCTGGATGATGGGGCTGTGGAGAGACTGCATTATGCATTAAATAAAATGTTTAGCAACATCACTTTCTCCCATATATGCTTAGGCAAACAAGGTCTTAAGGACTGGATTGGATTTAGAATAAATCTTATCTTTCTAGCCTTTCTTATCTTTGTTCACCTCAACTGGTTTCAGTTACTCCTTTGGATCAAATGTAGGTAGTTAAGATGAGACTTGTTACCTGAAACTTTGGCCATCCAAAGATTGTTTACTTAGCTCTTCTGAATACAGCAGCAAAACTTAAGCCCATCAACAGAAGAATTAATCTCAGCCTAAAATAGGTATCAAAATGCAAATCAAATAATGATAATGTGGCAGATGTTTGCAACTCCGGCCTATCCAAGCTGTAAAGAAAGTGCCAGTCCACATCTTGTTGTATTTCTACATAAAGCACCTTGTACTGTTGTCATAGGCTGAAAAAGAAACTATTTAATATTTTTTAATGTATTTTTGATATTCTAAAAGCATATTTTTGTAATCCTTTGTCTTCTCTTGGTTTATATTTAGGAGGCTGCATGCTGGGCTTTGAAAAATCTGTTTCTGTATCAATGCAACCTTCATGAGAAGATTGGAGATGGAGATAATCAGTCAGTGTTAATATCTTGAACTGTATTTTTGGAAATGAAAAAAAAACAAAAGCCTGCTATTAGGCCATTTGGGGTCTCATGTTTCAATTATTTTTATTTCTTGTTTTCTAATAAATAATGAAATATGTGGTGATCAACAACACTTGGGAAAGTTTCTTGAAAAGTGTGCTAACCTTGACTCAGGCAAAATTGCTAGTGTTTTAATAGAAGGTCAGAACAGTCTAATAGAGCTAATTTTTACAGTTCACAAGGAATTTCTTCTTCAGTTGCAACAAGGATAGAGAGGACTAAAGGACAAAAGAATGTAAGAGTAGGGAAAATAGAGACGATTAAGATATGTAGTATGTAAGAAGTATGGAAAAGCAGTGCTCATTTTCCCACAAATCAGATGGAAGGGCGTAGTGGGGGGGTGCTGCCTCATATTAGAAGCCAAGTACAATAATCTGAAAATTTAATTATGTCACTTAATACCTTTTTAGGAGACTGAACTACAGTTATTAAGTAATTGCTGTAATATGGTCAATGTGCAGTGATTTGTTTCTCTCTGTGAAAGGTTCCCAATAGACAGAGCAGTGATGCTGTCCATGCTGATGCATTCATCTTCAAAAGAAGTGTTTCAGGCAGCTGCTAGTACCTTGGCAATTTTGTCACAACAAAATGGTAAGGGAATTTAATTATCTTTATTTTCTAATTCAGCAGAAAGTTATTACTGTAACATTAAGTAATATGTAGTGTGCTGTTGTATGAATACAATATTACCTGTGACTAGAATATTATGCAGTTGTGTTTAGTAGGAAGTTTATTCCTTGCTTTGAAAAAGCTATTGTTAGCTAGTGTCAAACAGAGTATGTGGAAGTAAAGAGCTCTTTGCCAGTTTGTGTTGTAAGTGCTATTTTTTGGAGCAGGAGACATGAAAAGAGTGTGTTGGTTTTGTATGCTGGTTTATCACATGTTTGGATTTCATCAAGAGCAGCATTTGTTGAAAATCATGTGAGTAAGGATTACAGCCCAACAAATACCATTTTCTTGCTAAACACAGAGTATTTGAGCAGTCATGTTGACTTCAGTGAATCAAGTCACATGTAGGAAGTTAAGCATGTGCATAGCATTTTTCAAGATTGCTTTAGTCCTGATTGTGTCCCTAACAAGGTTTCCTAACTTCAATTTGCAGACCCCCTCAAAATTTTTCAGTGGAGATGTGGACCCCTGGGTAGAGTATTTAAGCCTACCGACAGTTGGCCTGCTTTTGTAAGATACCTTTCCTAGAACCCTTTGAAATGGTGGTTTATAGACTGCACATTGAAAACCACTGGCTAGATAGGAAGATAAAGACTAGCAGTTAATTATCATTCTGTAGTGAGAAAGCATTGTTTTATCACTAGGTTACTGAGCCATCCAAGTACATAAAAGCTAACAATTAAAATATTTTATAGTTGTTTATGAGATAAATGTATATCTATATCAAGAAATAGATCTCATAAATGTATGCATACTGTTATATATTATACCAGGTATTTTCATAACATTTTACTGACAAGTGGGCCTCTGATTCCATTTGGAAATCTAAAGCAAATTTTTATTCTGTCTTTTTTTTTTTTCCTTCTTTTTTTCCTCCTAAATGAATGTGCTTACACCAGAAATGATAGACATAAAGAAGCTTAGTAAAACCCACTGGCACAATGCAATATTGCTTGAATTAACCATTTGAAATGGATTAACTGAACTGGGAATGACAAGAATTGGTGGTAGTTACCATGATAATGTAGAAAATTTTTATAGTGTTCTGAGCTGTATTGGTTACATTATAGCTACAACATGTGCTTGGGTACTTGAATTTTAAAAAAAAATAATTAATGAAGTCAATAGAATGAATAAAATAATGTAATTTTTGAAGCCTTATTTTGGAAGTTAGAAAGTTTTTTGAAAGTTTTAAATTCTAGCTGTCCTACATGATCACAGAGTGCAATTAAAAGGAAAAATTGTTTAAGAATAAACACTTCTGAAAATAAAAGTAAAGCTGTACATTCTCCTTCCCTTAAGGTAACTTAATATAAATAAAAAGAGCAGATGTATTTAAACTTATTAGGCATTGAAGAATTATAATGCTTTCGATTAAGCTATGCAAACAGAAGTCAGCTTCAGCTCAAATTGTTTCCCATTCTATTTCATACTTCTATAATGTGTATGTTTGGTGATGAAAAAATTCAAAAAAAGTTAGAAGTTCTGTTGGTTTTGAGACCTATACATAAAGAGAGAGAGATTTACTTATGGGATGCTTACTATTTTGTGTTGTAGTAAATATTAGGAAGACACTTTTGGCTAAAGGAATACATATGAATGTTTTGGATATAATGAGGAAACATCCACATTCTCCTGAAGTGGCTGAAAGTGCCTGCAGAATTCTGAATCATGTTTTTGAAGAAAGGTAATATGCTTAGAAATATGTGACCACTTCCAAAGTGAAGGTTTCTGAGATTCAGTGTTGTAAGTGATTATATTTAAATTATTGACTGTTTCACTCGTATTAAAAATGACCACAAGCTAACAGCCCCATTCAAGACATTGAATTTTTTAAGCCCTGTACTGAAATGCCCAAGTGGATATGTGTAGGGAGCTGCATGTTCTTCCCTTTGTGGTTCTTGAGCAGTGAGGTTTGAATAGACTACAGATAGGTGGTTTTCCCTTTTGTTAGCCACACTCAATTCCACTGAGAGCTAAGAAATTTCCCAGAACATTAACTCTGGTTATTAAAATAACATTGTGTTAATATTACTTTTGTGTTGGCTTTTGCAAATGCTCTAGAACGTGACTGGAAAATCAAATTTTGACTCATAAGTAGTGGTATACAGGGTGGGAACATGATTCCAAGTTTTTCCAGCCTTCCCTGAAAGCTTTGTATATTCTAAGCTGTCTGTGAAGAAATGACAGACTCAAGATAAAGTCACAGAATTTCTTATGAATAATTTCATTTTATAAAGAAGAAAATCTCAAAACTTCCATAAACAGTCACAGGAATAAAAAGTATTATAAAATGAAAGAGTAAAATAACCTTAAAAGTGAATTAGTGGCCTTTGGCTACTGCCATTTCTAGGAATGCTAATGACATTGAGTTGTGTTTTTTTTCTTCAAGATTAAAACCTAACATGATTGATATTTTTCTGTTTATTCTACAAATATCTGACAATTCATCAGTACTTTATGACAGTTGCGGAGCACTAAATTAAGGAAGATGTTTCTTTTCACATATCTGGATTGTTATCAGAATGAAATATATGAATCCACCACGCACCCTGAGTGAAATACTATACTCTCTGTGTATCACTGTTCTGGACTGGATTGCAAATTACCTCTCAGTAGTCTAGAATGGAATTAGTTACGTAGACTGGATTCATGGAATGGCACAAAAATAATGTTTTTGCTATGATGAAGAAAAGTACCATAGTTCAACTTATATTTCGTAGCTCAAACAAGATTTACAGTGTTCTAAAGAGTTATCACACAGTGTGATTAAGGAGGCAAATACATGTAAAATTTAGAAATGCATTCTTTTTATTTATTTTGTAAACAATATTTTCAGTTTCCCTCATCTGGATATAATGACAGTAGCTGTATCAGAAGTTGTAAAAGCCATGAGGAAACATGAAAAATCACTGTGTCTACAACTGGAAGCACTTCGAGTCCTTTTACACTTTATGATGCCCGGTAAGTCATCCAAAAATATAATTGGTGTGGCATCGTACAGCAAATCAGAGAATAGGATTAGATAGCTGGGTTTTAGTCTTTCTTATCTATTGAGACAGCCTTTAATGGGACTTCAAAAGATTTACTGGAGTTCTGTACATAGCAGAGAGCAGCTGTAAGTCTTCAAGAACGTACAAGGTGGAGGAAAACTTTTGAGGTATTGAAGGTAACAGACCAAAATTATCATTGCTGATTTCCCCTTGATTTCATCAGTGAAGAGTTAGTTAGTTCCATTACTTCTAAGGAATCAAGGGAATGAGTGTGGAGCTATCGCTGTGATTGTGTATTTTCATCATAGATACCCTTTAAGTGAGAGCAAATGGTGATACTGACATCAACATTGTTGTACCACAAAATGCAATTGTTTTAATAGTACCTCTTGGAAGGAACATAAAAATTGGACCTCTGACACCAAAAAATAAAGACAGTGATTTAAAGATATGAACTATACTATTATATACTACTTTCTACAAAAAAGGAGAAGCCGAACTGACTAACTTAGAAATTCCTTTTTAAAAAAAACTCGTTAAAGGCAATCTACAATGGGAAAAATATGTTCTTTGTTAGTTCTATAACTTTAATAGAATTTGGGGAAAGTTTGAACTCTTCTTATCCTGTTTTTTTCCTCTGATATTAAGTGTGAGAGTGCAGACATGGGGTACTGATTTTTTTTCCAAAACAACTTTTTGCAAGTATCTCTCAGCAGTTTTAGTTGCACTTTTTTTGCCAGTATCATGAAAGGGAGGCCCTTCTCAAGTATAATCAAAGAGAGCGCCAACTCGATGTTGGAACTTGCAGGTTAAATAGGGAATAAAAAGTAATTCATGGGGAAAATAGTAATTGGAACAAATATGAATGCTGAAGTGACTTTTAAAGGATTTCTGGGTACTTTCTGTAGTGCCACTTGATTGCAAGTGCCAATAGCTAGAAGAAGGGTAAATCTGAAAGACCTTTCTGAGTTCCTTTATTTGTACTCACCTTCCACTTAATGTCATCTGTGTGTAAAATTTGGCCTATTATGTGCTGCCAAGTGAGAAAGGGCAACTAGCTTATAGCTTCTTTATAGTGTCTCCTTTCCAGAAGGAAGAGGCATTCTGAAGTAGGTATCAGGAACACTTGAGAAACCCAGTAGCTCAAACAAGTAACATATTGCAGTGTACCTTAGGCAAAATTCTTTGGCATGATTTTGCATTTACACAGTAAGCAGTGAGCAAACACATGCTGAAATTGTCATTTCAAACACCATGTACTTGGAACTACAATGTAAATCTGGAGGGACTCCAGCCTCTATAACTACAGAGTTCTGAAAATGTCATAAGATCTATAATATGCCCTCTGAGTCACCTGTGTGTCCAATTTGATTGTTATATTGGGTTAATAATATTGGGTTAATACTGGGGAGAGTATTAAATCTGCTCTTCTGAGGAAGGCTGTTTTCCATTGTTCCAGATATGAAGAATGAACACCAGAATGGTTCTTCCAGAGATGTGGGAGATGCTGCCTTTGTACTTACAGTAAAAGTCATTAAAAGCCAGTGTCTGTTGGAGGGAACTCATTCACTGGTGCTTAATGCTTTGAACAAGGTATAGTTAAAGCTTTATTCTAATGCATTTTGTCACTATTTTACACTTGCACTGGTGAATCATTTGTAAGTTTTAGTTCCGCATTGATTTTCCTATTGATTTGATAGAATTAATCTTAACTCCTGAGTTTCATTTATCATTTGGGGTTTTTTCTTACTTTCTTTTCTGAAGTGTTTGAGATGATTCTTTATACAATAACTCTAAAGGATATTTATAAAAACAAGACTAATCTTTTTTCAAGAACACAGTTTATTTGTGATTTTTTTTAATGGACTAGTTTATAAATGAAAAGTGTCCTCATGCCTACACCTTGTCATGGTTTAACTCCAGCCAGAAACAAAGCACCATGCAGCAGCTCACTCATTCCCCCACCCACCCACC
>JANZLQ010000005.1:16019316-16066625 GCA_026212715.1 Elanus axillaris | reverse complement strand
AACACTAATAAAATGACAACAGTAATAATAAAAGGATTGGAATGTACAAATGGTGCACAGTGCAATTGCTCACCACCGACCAATCAACACACAGTTAGTCCCCGAGCAGCAATCCCCACCCCCACAACACCCAGTTTATTTCCTAGTTGTGACATCCCATGGTATGGAATACCCCTTTGGCCAGTTTGGGTCAGCTGCCCTGGCTGTGTCCCCTCCCAGCTTTTTGTGCCCCTCCAGCCTTCTCGCTGGCTGGGCATGAGAAGCTGAAACATCCTTGACTTAGTCTAAACATCACTTAGCAGCAACTGAAAACATCAGAGTGTTACCAACATTCTTCTCATACTGAACTCCAAACACACCACCTACCAGCTACTAGAAAGACACTTAACTCTATCCCAGCTGAAACCAGGACAACCTCAACTGTTCTTTACTATGGCTTTCATGGATATGTATTAATTTACTTTCAACAGAACAGTGTTTCTCAGTTGTCTCCATTCTTTTCACTGTTCAATTCTATAACTTTCTCCAGCCACTGGCAAACAGAATGATCACAGTCCCTTGAAGGGGAAGCTGAAAATGGAAAGCTTGAAGCAGACCCACTCTAAACAAAGGAAATACTGAGCACTTTGCACAGCAAATTAACCTTAAATCCTAGTGATAGCAAATGTTTAACTTCGTGGTCTTCAGAAGAATCCCACCTCTACAAGGTTTCCAGTGTTCACATGACCATAATCAAAATCTAGCAATTCACATTTTTTTTAGAAGTCTCAACAATTTTAGGTTTGCCAAACACCTTCAGTCAAGGAAATTTATGCCTCTTGGCAAAAGAGTGCTAGAGTATCTAAAGGACATTTCTTGACCTGAAGATATAGGAGTTAACAAGGGACGCAAAATAATTTTTACTTCAGAATGTATTACAGTCTCCAGTGTTTTGTGACCATCCTGATTGCTCTTTGTGACCCAGCTGGCTTGTGTTTTGGGGTACTTCGGTATCAACCAGAACAGCTAGAAATTAACATTTTAATGAAAAACTAGAGAAGGAATAAGGAGGAACATGGGCATGAATCCACTGAAACAATTTTGCAGATTTGCAAGTCACTGTGACAGCTATGCACACTTTCAGATCTAGGCCTCATCTAGGTTTCCTCCATCTAGAAAGTGGGGGAAAATTGGGAAAAATAATCACAAATAACGTGTTGAATTGCTTTATAACAAACCCCAAAACTTTTAAAATCTTCATGGGGTGTTGTAATAGGTATATTGCTTCATATCTTTTTCTTTTCATATTTTTTTCAATTGCCACCATCTTTATCACTTGTGCCAGTTCTGAAAGAACCTCTTTTTTGTTCCATTTTAACCACAAAGGAAGTATGTTTTCTCTCTCTCCTTGTCCTAGCAAAATGGTGTGAACTTGTGAATGGTTGTACTGAAACTTTGAGGGGAAAAAGTCTCACCATTAGAAAACTAGCTAGGGATTATTTTCAGAATCAAAAGTGAAAATCTGGGGAGGTTATGAGTGGTTTAAACTGATGGTTGAAATAGAAACCTTTTTGAAATTGTGATTATTTATTGTCACATCAGATGTAATTTCACATACTTTAAGAACAACAGTCGCTTGTTATTAATGAACAACTTTAAGAACAAGCAACTTTTCTGTTGCCATTGTGAGCAGAACTAACTTGATCTGATTTTATATTCATTTCTTCATTAGTTTATTGGAAATCCTAGCATTCAGAAGTGTGGATTAAAACTACTTGCTTCTGTAGCTGAGTGCACTGGTGCACTAGAAATTTTAACCCAGCAGGGAGCTACTGACACTGTGCTTCACACCCTACAGATGTATCCAGACAAACAAGGTAGGGAAGGTATTTTGTTAGTAGAATGTGAATGATGTAGTAGGAGGGGCAGATTAACCATAGAAGCTGTAACCTTTATTACACTCTTTAGTACTGGACGCGATGTATGTTACATGGCAAGAAAAGGCTGCAGTACTGCATAGTCCTCAGGTTCATCCACTTTGTAGTTATGCCTGGCCCTGTAATAGCTTATGCAAATAACGTTCTGGAATATTAGTAATATAACATTACACAGGTCATGGGTTTATTCTGCTCAGAATGTCTGAATAATCAACATTATTAATCTTTCTTTTTTCTTCTAGACATACAGTGTTTGGGTTTGAGTCTTCTACACTCTTTGATTACAAGAAAAAGTTTGTGTATTGCAACTATGCATGTCCTGTCAACAGTTCTGGTTTCTTCTCTGCGACGATTTAAAGAGGTCATTGAAATCCAGATGCATGTATGTGTTATTTCTGTGTACAAAGATCAAAGTGAAAGGCATAACCTTAGAAAATTATTTTAATGTAACTGTATTTGAAGTATAATTCCGTATTTTATTTACTTCATTTTGATTTTTTTGCAATTACTAGATTAGTATAAGCCTTTATTATTAAACCAGTATGTTTGCCATAGAGATGGTTTTCTTGGAGGCATATATTCAATCCAGAATATGTAAGCGTAGGTTTAGGTGTTTATCTAAGATTTCTGAGATCTGCAAACTAGAACAAATTTCTCAGTCATGGTCCATCATTCAGTCAATCATAGCCATTTAATGAAGTAACCTTTATTATAGTATTGATTGCCCTTCTTTTAAAAGTACTAGAAAATAATTTAGTTCCCAGCCCTGTCACAAGCAATAAGCTTAGTGTAGGAATGCTGTATTTAAGAAGGATATTACTGGAATACTCTGTCAGACTTTGGATCTACTTCTGAATATGGAAGGAGAGTTCTTACTCTGTCTGCAAACACATGTTCAGTCCTCCTTGTGTGAAAGTTCCGTTTCCTCTGCTTCGAAGAAGCTTTCCTTGTTTATTGCCAGGTTCATTTTTCTAGCATAATGGAGCCTGCCTGTGAGATCAGCTTCCTGTGAGAGTTTCTGTAATTCTGTTTCAGATCAATATGAAAGTATCACAAGTACAGCCTCCCTTCTTTACTGCTGTTGTTTCCCCAACCCTTCCAAATTTAGCTTAGCAACCAATGTAGAGAGAAATCAAAATAATGTGGTGGAATAAGGAAGTTACCTGAAGTGATTTAGTCTCAGTTAGGTTTGATCAGAGTCCGTAATTTAGCCAGTTCACCCTTCTAGGTGAACTTGCAGAATCATGGGATAATTTTTTATTTCTTTTTAGTTTTTAGGTACACGTGTTAAGTTTTTCATTTAGCCTATGTATTTTTTTGAAATTCAAGGATTACAGAGCAACACATTGGGACAGGGGCTGCACCTTCATCTTTTATCCTTAGAAGGAGATTGTTTCATCTGTATATTTTGAGGAAATCAAAAGTACATTTGTCAGTGCCAGGCAGGATGTTGTCAGATACTATGGTGCATAATTTGGCTTTTCAAAGTGTCAGTTAATATCTGTTTAAGTGGGCCAGCTAAACAAGCATGAAACTACTGTATAAACAAAAAGACATCAGGTATTTCTGCATTCTCTCCTGATCTTCTCCAAATTGTGGATTACTGCATGTTTAAAAGCAAGAAAAAAAATTAAAGCACATATCTTTTGGTTGAAATTTGATTTTGTTGTGTGACCTGTTTTAAAATTACACTTTTTAACACTGTACTTATTTCAGTCTTCTTATTGTGTTCTTAGGGATTTCATACAATCTTGTCAATTCTTGGTTTATCACCTTGTTTTGCAAAGCTGCTGATACATGAATCATTTGACACAGTCATTTTCTACCAGATGTCTATGTGTTTCACTGAGCAGCGAGATCGACAGGTATCTTCTGCCTTTTGACAGCTCCACAGCTGAAAGATTTTGATGTTTTTTTTGTTCTAACTTTGATTGTTTGTCTTTCCATTCAGTTTCAAAGCCTGTGTTGTAAATGTTTTGCTAAAATAGTTGAAAATGATGATATAAAAAATATGATGCTGGAAAAAGCATGTATTGAGTATAATAGTATTATGGCTGAATGTTTACTTCTACTGGGAGCTGATATTAATAAGAAGACAAAGACAAACTCTTTGATCTATCAGGTAATATATGGAAAAATGTATAGTTTTATTGCTTTAAAATTTGTGCTTTCTCTTTTCATGGAAACATTTATTTGGCAGAACATAGCAGCAATACCCACTGCAATCTAACTGTGACCTGAGTGGTGTTAATCAGTGCTACTCACGGTGACTTCAGGCTCAGTCTGATGTTCATTGAAACACCCTTCACTTCATTGAAGCTCATAGGGTCACTGTCACCTAGAATGTGCCCACACTGCTAGTTCAGTTCTGATTCAAGTTCACTTTAAAGTCCATGCTTTCTGATTGTTTACCCTGTTCACATGCAAACCTGTGTTCAGTCAAGTACTGACTTAGCCTTAGCTTTGAAGAATTTTTGAGAAGGGAGACTGAAGTTCAAGCTTTGCAAACTCCCAGTCATTTTTTTCAGAACTATCAGGCATAGATGGCATCAAGCCCATTATAGCCCAGTCCATGAACTGATACTCCAAATTCAGCTCTTTCCAAGCTCTGTGAGGCTGAAATACAGATGGACCAGCAGGCACCACTGTGCATGGATAGGTTTCAGAGTGCTTAGTCCCACTCTGTTCTAGACCTGCAGAGAAGACTTTGCCCAAATCGCCTGCCCTGGAAGGTGGGGTTTTTTTTACTCTGTGTTGTAATTAAAGATGGATATACTCATCAGTTTTATGTGCTCATTTGACTCTTCTGGTTAGAGTTCTGACTTTTTATCAACATAGCTAGAGTAATAGAACATCTTGGAATGCCTGCAGTCACACTAGCTGCAAGGAGCTTTATCCAGACAGTGGCCACATCCAGAGCGTCAACTATTTGAAATACATTGGTGTCTTAAATAAGGCCATAGATGATCATCCCATCTGGATTCAGCAATGCCAACAGAGAGGCTGTTCCCACCTGCTTGTAAGGGCTCCTTGCTAAATGTGACTGCCTTTAACATTTTTTTTGAGAAATGCTGTGTATGAGCACCTCTTAATTTTGCTTCAGTATCAAATTTTTAAACAGTCTGAGATAACCCTACCAGTACTGCCTGAAGTGAGTTAGGAAGTGTTCACTCCTGCTGGCGGAGCTGACCGGGTGATAAAGCATAGCTGGGTTTGAAACCAACCATCCATCCATGGAGTCTTAGGTAGGCATATCAGTGTTAGTGAACCACAGTGGAAATACTGAAGTAACTGAAAGTATTTCTAAAAAATATTTGTAATATTCACAATCAACACTGCTCTGTGTAGCAATGCAGGCTGAGAGATTGGAAAGAGTAAAGCTGACTGAAGTCAGTGGACCTGAGCTCCCTAGCACTGGGCAAGGCTTGACGAGTCTCGCCATTGTTGCTTGTTCATCTGATATCCAGATGACATGGCAAAATAACCCCTGTCTTTTTTTCCACTGAACAGATATATAAATGGAGTTGCCATAGACCACATGCAGTAACCAAACTACGTGAATTACCATTCATTTTTGCCTGGATATTTTGTGCAGTCATGGCAGAAATTACAATTACAGAACTCAGGCAATTGTTATATTTTGGGCAAAGACTTCAGGAAAATGGGAGTTGGTACTCAGATGTCTTAAGCAGCCATATGCTCTGAGGGGTAGGGAACTGTGTAATTGAAAAAGTGACATGATCCTAAAAATACAATGAAACTGAATTTGAGACAAGTCTCTTAATGCAGTCTGAGCTGTTGTTTGAGTGTCTCACATAAATTTTTTAAATTGCTTTTCTCTGTTAGGTTTGTGAGAAAGGAAATAATCCCAAATTGGTGGAATTGCTATTAGCCAACGGTGCTCGAGAGCAGGATGTTCGAAGTGCTTTAGCCATTAGTTTGAAGAGAGAAGATAGCCAAATCATCAGCTTGCTTTTAAAGAGGCTTAGCCTTGATGTCACCAACAGCAGTATATGTCTTGGAGGATTTGGTATTGGGAGACTAGAACCTTCCTGGCTCGTTCCTTTGTTCCCAGATAAACTTACTCCATTAAGAAAACAAAGTGAGTATATATAGAATTTGCTATACGAAATGTGTTAATACCTCTTGATGGTACTATATAAGTGTTTTAAAGTGGTTTAGATCAGGACCTTCAGTTGAGGATCTTTTCATAGCATTCAGCTGGTTATAGAAAGACTGCCAAACCTTGAAAACAGATCAAGTTATTTCTGTTATTTTTTTTTAAGCTATCTGTTTTTTTTGGAGCATATGCTATCTTTTTGGTTTCTTATACATACAGATGTAGGTTCTGCACTGGCAAGGATGGTGCTTAAATTCCAGATGAAGAATATTTCAGAGGATAGATCAAGAGCCTCCTCTGATCTGAACTTCTCTGAAGATGGAGTAGATAAAAACTATGATTGGAATTTCATTTCTGACCCATTAGTGGACAGTGTTTTTCCTTTCAGTGATGATATTGATAGTGAAGGTAATTATTTTTCTTTTCTTTTTTCTTTTTATAATCCCAATCTAGTATACCAGGGCTAGACCATAGCCATAAATCTGTTGTTTATTTGTATTTGAGATAAAAAGCTTCCCACAAAAAAAATACTTTTATCTAAAATTTTGTTTGTGGTAACATTTGAAAGTAGTTTATGATGGGCAAGTATGTGCTTTATTTACAAAATTATGACCTTTATCCACTTAAAGTTAGTTCTTAATGCATTCAGTTTCTTGTAGAGAGAAAGAGTGGGATTCATCCAACCAATTTTAGATACTGACTATGCCTGTTTCTGAGCTATTCTCACATGCTGCCTTTGTAGTCTATAGCAAAAAGCAAGTCCTTCAAAAGCAAAATTTGTCTCATCATGAAGTCAGGTCTATTGTGATCTAGAAATCCCTATTCCCTGGGTTTTCTGTAAAGAAAGTGCACACAACTGTCTGGTATAGAGGACTATATTGTTAACAAATAAAGTAGGTGAAACAAGCCCTATCCCAAAGATATCTAATTGATCAGAATATGTAAATTGACAAGTCTGTGTTCAGTCCAACATCATGCTTGGTAACCGCTTCAGGAAGTCTGAATGCCTTTAACTTATAACAAAACAGCATTTCTGTCTACAGAAAATTTGTAACTTAATAATAAGAGTAAGTGGCCTTAATTTTCAACATACCTTTTGTTAGTTCAGATCTCACTGTTGTTTTAGAACTGTTGGATACTTAAAATCATCACAGATGAAGAATTTGAATTCTGGAATCAGAGAATCCTAAATAATTTTTTTGGTTCTGTTTTGTTCTTTTCCTTTACATCATTCAACATCATTTTTCATTTCTGTAGGACTGTAGCACAGATGTATAATACTGATAAAATTTGTTGTCCCACATAGAAAAGTTATTGTCATATGTAAATTATGGTTAAAAAAATACAGGTTTTGCTAACAGGAGTGATTTTAGGCATTTTAAAAGTAGCTTTGAGAAGATGAACACTAAATGGGTCCACATAATCCTAAATCACCAAAGCCAGTGTCATCTGATGTTTCATTCTCAACAAACATGAGACTGCAAATTTATCTATTAAAACACAACCTTTTTCTCTCTGAAAAAGTTATTTACACTGCAGTAGCGCAAAGAAAGATGTGGTACAAAACATGTATAGTAGTGCCAACCTGCTGGAAGTTTTAAATTATAAAGCATCAATGTAACAAGCTGCAGGTCGTATTTGGAGCATGTTACGTTAGTATGGCCCATGTACTGTAAAACGTGTTGACAACATTCTTGGCCTATTTCACACAGTTAACAGGTGAGATCCTGCCAATATTGATGCTTTTGAAATGTATCACTCCTCTGTATGTCAGCATCTGTATTACAGTGGAATTCTGAGTCTCATCTTTAAATACATTTTCTTACTTATTTGTCCTCCTGTGTTACTGTTTTGTACTAGGAAGT
Source organism: Elanus axillaris (assembly GCA_026212715.1). Lineage (NCBI taxonomy): Eukaryota > Metazoa > Chordata > Aves > Accipitriformes > Accipitridae > Elanus > Elanus axillaris. The sequence goes on along the minus strand of JANZLQ010000005.1, from coordinate 16,058,724 downwards.
GAAGGTTCACTTTTTACAAAAAAGAAGTCAAATTCCATTGCAGCTGCTGACTTATATTGTAGGGAAATGGCATTTCAGAGAGGTTCTCCTACTTTGCCACGACATTCCTACTCTGTGGTAAGTCAGATCCTTATTCATTCCAGGTTTCTTATAAGTCCATCTGTGTTGCCTACAGCAAAATGGTTAATAATCAAGGGTTAGGAAGGGTCATGTAACCATATGAGCTCTTGTCTCACTGTTGCCATTTAATATTTCCTTCTATTGCTGTGCAATTACTGTGCTCCAGATCACTGTACAGATGAGAGTTTATTTCAGCAGAAACTTATGATCAGTAAAAAGTATACGTTCTTGTGAATTGCTCAAATTTCTGGTCTGATGTTCAAATGCAGATACAGAAACTGTGGGCCTATTCACAAAGACTTAACTACCCCTTAGTGAAGCTAATCTTCAGAGTACTACTGCAATCAATGAAAAGGGACTGATTCCATAAGAAGACATGAGAGGGCAAATGGGTGGAATCGAAGTAAGGTTCCTTTGAAAGAAGCTTGTCTCTTTCCAATGACTGCAAATTAAAACTGGAGACCACCTTCCCTAGAGAAAGTTATTTTTTGTAATATCCTGCTCCATCCTATCACCCTACCCTAGTGAAAGTCATTGTAGGTTGCCAAAAAATGCACTGCTTCCATTGCACTTTAAATCTACTGTTCTTTCATATTGCATGGATCGGTAAGTTTTATAAAAATGTGACCTATTGTTATTTTTATTGAAATGTACAGTTTCTTTGTGTTGCCCCTGGAAGTTCTGATAAAAAGAAACCACAATAAAAAGAAATGGTCTGAATTCAGATCATTTCAGATATCTGTATATGTCCATAAGTGGGTTTTGTTCGCTTCTGGGATTTTCCAGGGACCTGGCTCAGATTATGAACCATTAATGAAACAAAGAAGAAAATTCTTGCCTTCAGATGAATCCCCCAGTAAGTAAACTACAATTTTACATATATAACAGATTTTTCATCCTTAATGCTTTCACAAGCATAGCATGCAAAGATTTTAGTCAGATGATACATTTGTTTACAAAGAGGAGGGTAAATTTTGGAAATACTACAGTGGAGTATAAATAATGCATATACAGAGAATTTTTTTTTCCTGGGCTTCACAAATATTTTATGTAGAATTAAACAGGCAACGAAATTTCATGAGTGCCCTTACTAGCTTTCAAAAGGTACTTCTTTTGTGCAGTGCATAAGTGTCCATGTCTTCATGGATTTGGATCTTAACCAATATCCAAGCATTCACTGTCTTCTGCATCTTTAGATCCCAAGTTGATTGATCTTAATTTTAATTATGTGATAAATGAAATAATGCTGGTTTTCCCATGTTTTTTGTTTTAATAGAAGGCATCTCAAAATTTTTGCCACTTACAAGACCATCAGACAGTCTTTCTTCATTGATCTCAGAGAAAGAATATATTAAATCACTAGATCTTTCATCAAATGAGCTGGAGAACATTGATGCCATCAGCCAGAATAGCTGCTTAACTAGTCATCTGGAACATCTTGAGAAACTGGAGCTCCACCAAAATGCTCTTACAAACATTCCAGAACAACTGTGTGAAGTAATTCTGCATAATTTTATGTAATACAAGTTGAGATTAAATAAATTGTTTGTGTCTAAGAATGTACCTGTAACAATACTACTCATGAATATGGGTGTATATTTTTGCATGCTTCATACATTTACTCAATTTTCCTGCAGTGGATTTATGTTCAGCTAGAAATAGAAGTATTTTCATGGAACTGTTTCAAGTCATTTACTGCAGAGAACCACTTTAGGACATGTTATACTGAGTAACATAATAATATAAATGAAACTGAGAACTACAGGCTATTCTTATCTGTTAAATTTTATGAAGCTGAGCTAATTAATTTTGAAGAATGCTTTCTATTTTATTCTGTAATAGAAATATTATGGGTTACATTGGTATTGCTATTTTGTGCTATTTTTCGTAGTGAGAAAAATATAAGTAAATTAACAAATTGTATAAAATATAGCTCAATTAAAAACCTATAAATTAATATTTTCATTTAACTTTTTAAAAACAAATTATCCTTTTCTTTCAGAACTTGAAATGCTTGACTTACTTGGATTTGCACAGTAACCGGTTCACTTCTTTTCCGAATTACTTACTGAAAATGAATTGTATTGCAAATCTTGATATCTCTCGAAATGACATTGGACCTTCCTTTGCTTTGGATCCATACCTCAGATGTCCAACTCTAAAGCAACTTAATCTTTCATACAATCAGTTGGTGTGCACTCCTGAATTTCTTACAAATGTTGCTGAAAATCTGGAACAGCTATTGCTAGAAGGGTGAGTAGCATTAGTAAATGGGACTGTAACATAACAAACGTAACAAAGTAGTATATTTGTCATCCAGAATGATGACTGATATTAGCATGGAAGGGATTGTTTAGTCAGCAGTGAAACACTGACATTATCTTCCAAATGTGTAGCTTACTACAACATTCAGTGTTGTGTTACAAAGTACATGTGAGTATCTTTGGGCCTTGATAGAATCTAATAGCATTGTAGTTTCAGTATCATACTAAAAATATTGTAGTTCAGCATTTTTCTACTGCCATACTATTCATCCACAGGACTGTCTGTGTTGTCTAACATACTCAACTAGGTTTTCTGTATACAGAATGCAGTTTCTAATGTATTTCATATTCACCAAAAGTTTTTTGAAAGTATGATTCACAGAACTGCATTTATTGGTATGGATAAGTTCTAAATGACAGAAGCAGAGAAAATATGTATTTTTTTGTTTACCAGCACTTTTTATCATATTTGTTAGTGAGTGAGATAATTCATACCTATACAGAATTCTTAAGAATGCTATTATTGATAGCTCTGTGAACTGCAGATACTGTTTCATTCATCTCCCATAATTTATTCTAAATAAGACTGTGACATTTTTTACACAGAAGTTCACACAGAATAAAGATAGCAACATATATAACTAAAGCAAGCAGTATTAAATGTGGGTCAAATTTACAAAAGCAATATTTTAAATTCAAAATCCTTTAGCATTTCTTCATTAACTTTGTTTTCAACTTTATTAGCAGTATTACCCTTGCAAAACAGTGCTGCGTGTTGTGTTTATCTCTGTATTTTCAGGATCTTTGTATCTTTCTGGTGTTCTTCCCAGAATACATTGTTTGTAACAATATATACTCAATCCTGAATTGTAGCCCCTATATGGAACTCCATTCTTTTTTTTTTTTAGATGGATAGTCATTCTGTGATTATAATCCTGCAAACACATATCTTTAGAACTACTCACAAATGCAACAGTCCTCTTTGTTGTGTGGGATTGAGCTGCAGGGTGTTAGCAGGAAATGATGATGCCTTGTAGTACATTCTGACATTTGCTCTCCAAATTAATTAAAACATTCTTAATGTCAGTCATGTTATTGCATGCTGCCACATGTACCAGTGGTTTTGCTGACTGGTCAGTCTCTATATAAAATCTTATTTTTGGCTTACCAGTGTAAGGATAGCATTGCCAGATCAATACTCTTTACTTTCACTGTTTAGCTAATAGTTTCTGAATAAAAAATGGATATTGTTTTTCTTGTTGTTATCATAGAAACAAAATTTCATGCTTATGTTCACCGATATGCTTGAAAGAACTGAAAATTTTAAACATTAGTAAGAACAATATTTCATCCCTTGCTGAGAATGTCTTCATGGGCTGTACAAAACTGGAACAGTTCAATGCCAGGATGAATGCTCTTGGTAAGTATCTGTGAAAATAGGATCCACCTTCTAGAAACCATTCCAGGTCATAAAATTCCTCAGCCACCAGCATTTGGAGTCTTGGGAGAATAGAGAAGGAGAATACCACGTTTGCTTGTCCTTGTTTATACAGTTCCCTAAACATCAGTTTCTGATCAGTGTTGGAAGCCATATACTTCCAGTGGGGCTTGATGGACATTTGATCTGGCTCAGAGTAACTCATCTTATTTTTACATTTTTACATTCATAGTAGATGCTGTAAAAATGGTTGAGTGTACTTGAGATTGTACATAATATTGGGGAACGTTCAGAGGAAAGGCAGAGGAAATTGTACAAAGTTAGCTTGCAAATCTAGTACTAATACAGGTTTAATACTGTACTGAAATACATACCATACAAGCTTCCTGGGTTGTATCAGAAATAGTGTGGGCAGCAGGACTAGAGAAATGTTTGTCCCACTGTACTCGGCACTGCTGAGGCCGCACATCGAATACTGTATTCAGTTTCAGGCCCCTTACTACAAGAAAAACAAGGAGTTGCTGGAACCTGTCCAGAGAAGGGCAACAAAGCTGGTGAAGGGTCTGGAGAAAAAGTCTTATAAGGAGTGGCCAAGGGAATGGGGGTTGTTTAGCCTGGAGAAAAGGAGGCTGAGAGGGGACCCTTTTGCTCTCTACAACTACCTGAAAGCAGGTTGTAGTGTGGTGGGGGTCGGTCCCTTCTCCCAAGAGACAAGTGATAGGAGGAGAGGAAATGGCCTCAAGTTGTGCCAGGGGAAATTTAGATAGATATTAGGAAAAAATTCTTCACTGAAAGAATACAAATACATGAGATTTTAGTGATACTGCAGGAGTTCATAAGTTACTGTCAGAATTTATTTTTGTCTTCAAGACATAAAATCTTCCATTTTGAAATTATTGTCACAGTATTTCAAAACTTAGCTTTTATACCTACATTAAACACAGATGAACCATTAGAGTCATTTTTATATGCATAAGACCCACCACTCACTGGGTGAATTATGGGAATGTTATGTATACTGGCAATACAGTAAAGTGCAAGTAAGATTATTTCAATGTTTAGTGCCAATATGAAATTAAGTATGATAGTATGTAATGTGATAAAAGCCAATACATTAACTCAGTTCTAAACTTCTTTCATTTGGGGAGTTTAGCTTTAAATAAGCTTTAAAAAAAAAGATTCAGATTCTGCCTTTGGTAGCTTGTACAAAGACCTGTGTATAGAAGATGGTAGACTGACTTTTTAGTCTGTCTTTGATTTTAGAAAATTCCAGTCTTAAAAATAATTTGAACAGTTCTGAAAAGTAATAGAATTAACCTCTTTTTCTGCTCTAGAAATAATACCTGACTTGTCATCCAGCATAACAAGCTTAAAATTATCCCAAAATCATTTTATTAATGTTCCAGAAGCAATTCTTCTTCTACCACAGTAAGTTACCATTTTATTCATTGAAGTTAATGACAAGTTCTTGATGAAGAAAATCTGATGGCAGGACCTTTGTGAAGCAAAAAACTCTGCATGTTTTACTGATTTTTAGGAAATATTCTAGCAGGTTAAATCCAAAACTTAGTAGCTTTTAACTGAAGACAAATCAGTCACATTTTCTTCATTGTTTTGAGAAATTCTGTTCCTCAGATTCTAATCATTGTTATTGAGAATGTATTGCTTGACTGCTGAAGCTGACAATTCTTGCTGAGAAGACCAGAATGATTTTATTTCTTGAAACCAACAGTAAAAAGATACCGGCAATTTTTCCTTTTCAAGAAGTTCTGCAGACTTTTGCACAAGGCTACTGAGATTACTTTTTCACTTCCCAAATATCATAAGATATTTATTCTCGAAGAATGACACTTCCTCTAGATGGAATTGTGATAAAGATGCATGTGACATTTATTTTGCTATACCTTCAAAGCATTACTCGTGAAAATCAGACAACTTCTCTTTTTTTATAGAACTGACCTTAACGGGTCACTAGAATCAGATTGTGGCAGGAGTGCTTGGAAGGGATGATCAGATCAGTTATCTGATAAATGTGGGTAGATGTGAGTGCTGACGGCACTATGGGGAGAGCAGATCCACAGATTTGTGAACTTACATTTATCAAATTTACACAGAACATGTAATTATTAACATGATATTGCACTGTTTCAGCATGCTAACGTTTATATTCACAGCAGCAAATTTAATAGATATGTTGAAAAAGGTGCAGCTTTCAGGTTCTACATCTCCCAGCCCAGACAATAAGGAGTTGTGTGGATTTTTTGCATGCTTCATTTTCCACAGTATATAAAGAGCATATTTGCCCAACAGATTACTTACAGGAATGAAATGTTCTTTTTTATGTAGTACTTAAATACATGTGTAGTTGAACTATGTAATTTATGCACTTACATGTATTTACAAGCATATATTCATAGAAACATTCTGTTAAGTGAGGTATCTGTACCATCTGGTGTTAGTCCCCTAAGTTAGGAGCAAGAAAGAGAGGAGTTCCGATCACCCAGTGGGGCTCCATAGTTTATAAGTGGAATCTGGGGATCCAGAAAGCTGATAATACCAGGAAGTTCCCCATTGTTTTTTTAAATTTTTTATCTGAAATTTACAAAAAAGCACATGAAAATACATATTAGTATTATGTTAGATGTGCACTACAGGAGTGTGAACCATGTTTATCTGTGTCTTCTACTAATCTGAACAGGGCCATGCATGTCTGCAAATTGTAAAAAGGAGGAAGTGGACTATTATCTGAATATGGACACTTATTTAAAGTGACTCTTTAATTTACTATCTGAAACATATACACACAGTATAGTGTGGATGTTTATTTTCATGACCAGGCAATTTCATTCACAAATACATTGAAGGAATATTATACTGAATCAATCATATTTTTTTTCTTATAATTTATTCTGAGGTAATGAAGACCTACTTATAATATCATCTTACTTTTGCTTGTAGTAGTAATTCTCTATCTTCTGTCTACATTCCTGTCAGAAAACTATCTGTTCTGATATCTGATCCATTTGTTTATTTATTAAAAATTAATACAGTTCCAGTTAATCTCAGTTTTATTTTTTTCATTTCTAATTTCTTTTTTTTATTTATTTATTTCATGTTTTTAGTTTGCGATCAGTAGATTTAAGCCAGAACAAGATCATAAGCCTGCCTGGACCAATGCACTGGAAATCATTAAACTTAAGGGAGCTGTTATTTAATCATAATCAAATAGACGTCTTGGACTTAAGTGAAAAAGCATGTGCATGGTCTAGGCTAGAAAAGCTACACCTGTCCCACAACAAGTTAAAGGAGGTAAAGTGTAAGATTCTACCTAAAGAAAATGAAATTACTTTTCAATTGAATGCAGTTTTTTAATGTTCATTTGATTTTCATGTCACTTCTCATATCATTGTAAATTCTATTCATAAAATGGTATGTAAGTGCAAGTAGTAATTCCTGGGAATGAAAATCACCATATTCTGTTAAGCTTATCTGTCTGGAATGTGTCATATAATCAGTTTGTATAATGAATTCATTATGAGGTCCTTTGTCTATTAGTGTGGAATATTAGGCCTGTTTATTAAAAAAAATTAAACTACAGCAGTAAAAATAATACCTAGTCTTGTTAAACATTAATGTATTCATGCTCATACCCTTTTTTTTAACATTTAATTGTCCATTAAATGTTCTTTTATTTAGATTCCTCCTCAGATTGGCTTCCTAGGGAATTTGACTTCTCTGGATGTAAGTCATAATCCTGATTTGAGATTCTTTCCAGATGAAATGGGCAGACTGTCCAAAATCTGGGATCTTCCTTTGGAAGGACTCCATCTTAATTTAGACTTCAAACATGTGGGATTCAAAGCCAGAGATATTATCAGGTTTGTTGCCCTATTGTTCTTGAATATTCTTGTTTTGCTTTCTTGGGATATGCAGTAAACATTAAGAAAAAGAACATATCCTTTTGAAAAGACATGCTGGTTTGTCATATGAATTCCAGCATGCTACTCAATGGAAGGTATCATATATCATATCAATGCACATATAAAATAGATTATAGTGATTTAGACTATAATAGTATTACTTCTTGAATTTGGTGCTTCTATAAACCATGCAATAAATGGTGTTTACCGATTATTTCTAATATGTTTCTGTTTCATTTACAAAATAAAAAGAGACACATTCTGAATTAAGCTTTAACTTTCAAGTCAGAAATTAGAACAGGCTAAAAATCCCAGTAATGTCAAACAGATACTGAAAATTTGAAGAAAATGGTATGGTCTTGTGTTCTGTTGATATTTTCTTTATTATGCACTTCTATGAGTTCTGCAAACTTTTCTATGCCAGATTTCTTCAACAACGACTGAAGAAGGCTGTACCTTATAACAGAATGAAGCTCATGATTGTTGGAAACACTGGCAGTGGGAAAACCACCCTGCTGCAGCAACTAATGAAATGCAAACGAACAGAATTGGGCTCTCCAAAAGCTACAGTAGGCATTGATGTAAAAGACTGGATCATTCAAGGGAAAGGCAAAATGAAGAAAGAGCTTATATTAAATGTGTGGGATTTTGGAGGTATTTCAAGAGCTTATTGTCCTTTTACTAACTTTTCTAACACATTAATGCATTACGTATTCTGCATTACTAATGCTTATTTCACAGTTAGCCTGTGAAATTTCAAATTTGGAGCAGTAGAATCATGCAAATTTACACGAAAAGTCAAGTAACCACTTCTAAATTAGTGAATTCTGTGAATTGGCAGCTAATCTCTCAAATTTAATGTAAAGCCTCAGGAATTTCTCATCACCAAATGTGATCTGACCACTCGTTTTAACCATAGCACTCTACAACTGTCATTTCAGAATGGTAAGAAACTGCTTGTAATCAGTCACCAGAAGAGTCATCTTCCACTCAACTCTGTTTCTCCCTTTTATAGTCTGAGTCTCTCTAGGCTCTACAGTATCACTGGTTTGTAATGCCACAGAAAACAAAGCACTTAGGGGGAGTCTGAACTTTGGACTTCGGAAAACTTTCTAAGTCTGTGGGACTCCAGAAGCACTTCTAAAATTCAGCGGTGTTTTAGGCTATAGAAAAGTTATTTTTAGATATTGGTCCACAATCATTTAAATACAGTCTATCACAATGGGTACGCACAGAGGAGCAGAATTAAAGCTGAATGTCCAGCTTCAGATGTGATTTTAAGTGCTTAATCATGCGAACTTAGGAGTCTTATGTTGAAGTTTCTGAAAGGATAGGAGAAAGGGAGGGAAGAAGAAAGGAAGGGAAGGAAGGAGTGAGGGAGAAATACTGGAGTTTTAAAAGAGTCGTGACCTTTCAAGTTGTCTTTGCAGCAACGATGTTTATCCAGTTGTTAAATCTTACACTTTTTGATTTAAAACTAGCTTACATACTTCAAGACTACACTTCAGTCAATGAGTTACCACAGAGTACCTACCTAAAATTCATAGTTGTTATAGGTTTCCTGTCAATTTAGATATTTTCTGTAAGCGTTGATTTCATTTGTGGATTAGTGATCTGAGAATAAGTGTTCTCCTGCCTTTTTGTGATCTGAAGATACTCCATGAGGGAAGTACTCAACACTGGAAATTTTTTATCTTTAGGACAAGAAGAATTCTACAGTACCCATCCTCATTTTATGACCCAAAGAGCTTTATATCTTGCTGTTTATGATCTCAGCAAAGGACAAGCAGAGGTAGATGCTATGAAGCCGTGGCTTTTTAACATCAAGGTAAGCCATAGATATATACACAATGGAATTCCACTTTCCAGGGAGCTGTTGGTGAACAGCAAATTAACCACAAATATTTTTAGACAGGGGAAGAGGAAAGAAGCTCTTCAGCAAATAAAAATAGTAAGATGAAAAAAGAGCTGAAGTAATCATATATTGGATATGAAAATATTTGTAGACATACAAAGACATGATTAGCACCATTTTGTTCTTAAAATGGTTAGAGTGATTTGCAAAATAATAGTTGGTATGTTCTGGCAATATTTTTAATTGACTAATAAAAATAAGAAATGGGTATTATTAAAGGGATGATGAGTTAAACCTGCTTTTTCTTTTATGCCATTGTAAATACCGTGGAAATCAGAATTTGGCTAATGTTAAACTGACTAGATGCAGGTTTGAAATCATGCTGTTAAGTGTATGCTTAGCATCCTATTGTTAATAGGAATGATTCCAGGATTATGGTAGGGAAATTGGCCTGAGAATCTGCCTATATACTTCTTTTGCTCTATGTGTTTTATTTTCATTTAATGGAATCACCCCATGGTGAGCATTACTTGTCTTTTCCTTTTGTATGGTGGTTAGCCATGGCTGGACAATGCAATTATATAGAGATTTCGTATACTGATCCTGTTTGTTAAACTCATCTTTTTCACTCTTTTTACCTTGAGCAGTGATACAGGACAGAGAGTTACAGTCTGTTTAGTGTTGATGAAGACCATTTCTGATGTGTTCTTCTTTGCTATGCAGTACTCGCTGGTGTTTCATTGCTGCACTGTTCTGATGACAACTAGCAGAGTACTCTGTGCTTTTCTATTTTATTGGGCATTTTTAATGAAAAATACAGTTGTCCCTCTATCTTACTGACAATGTTATTAATCTGCAAAGTATGAAATCCAGGTCTATACTGCTTCCTTTTAGAAAAAGCTGATTTTTTAATATTTTTATTTTGAAATAGACTGCTTTCTGTATGTTTAAAAATATGTTTCATGTTTATAGGCTGATATATTTTTACTGCCTTATCCAGTTGAGGCTATCTATGTGGGATTGCAGTTTAAACTTACTCTGGATAAAGACATGACATCGTATTTCAGATTTCAAACTTATTTAAAAGAGGTATATTTAAAGAGGGAGAAACAGTTGCTTTTTTTCATTGCATTGATTGTTTTGACTAAATTGCTCACATTTTATGTGGATATAAAACAATAACATCAACCTTCACTATTACGTTAAACTGTATGGATCTTAATAACAGGCTCGAGCTTCAACATCACCCGTCATTCTTGTTGGCACTCATTTAGACATTTCTGATGAAATGCAACGTAAGGCCTGCATGAGTAAAATTACTAGAGAGCTGTTGAATAAGCGAGGCTTCCCAGCAATCCAAGATTATCACTTTGTTAATGCTACAGAAGAATCCGATTCCATTATCAGACTTCGGAAAATCATAATAAAGGAAAGTCTTCACTTCAAGGTAAGCTACATACTGTTCATAATGTTGAAAACGTCATAGTTTTAGTTAAGTAAATATATTTTTAAACATTGATTAACACATAATTAAATACATTTTTAGTGTGATAGCAATCTCATCTTGCCTTCTATAAAATGTTACATGCAGCGAAATAATGAAGGAAAATCACCATGTTCATTTTCATTTCATTTTCTGCCAAAAAAAGAAACTTATTAAAAATCTCAATGAAGTTATGTTTTCAATCACTACAGCCATAAATAGAATATTTAATTAAAAACAGGCCATCTTTTTTTACAAAAAAATGTGATCAAAAACTGGGTTTTGTTGGATGGCAACATGTAATTGCAATAATAAGTATTGCAAGATTTATGGGGACCAGAAAATAAGATTTTGTGATTTCTGAAAGTCAACTAGTTCTCCATTTACTGATTTCATTTTACGTAGTGTGAAACTATTCCTAGAAAGAGGAAAGTGAATTAAAGCAGGAAAAGAAGACCCCTTGGACTGAATGATCCTCCTAACTGGAGTATCTGCACTCATAGTTCTGTTGTCTCCAAAGTCATCCCTACCATTTATTCCCTGCTATCTCCATAGCCACAGCATGGAGCTCTAAGTGTGAATGACAAGCGTGAAGAGCCCAGGCATGGAGTTATAGAAAGACAGGATCCAATCTGTAGCAGAAAGAATATATATATATATTTATTTATTCTCTCATTTATACGATATCAGTTGTGTAGTGTCGTAACATGTTAAAGAGAAAAGGTGATGTCCTGTGCTACTGAAGTCAATGGCAGAACTTCACAAACCATAGCAGAGCCCAAACTTCTTCTGAATTAGTGCTCAGAAGATTTTATAGAGCAAATACTGTATTTATGACCAGGCTCACACTAGTGGTATTACAAAGGAGAGAAAGAGTGCACACACCTCTTGTTTCTCAGAAACTAGCAGTTTAGACACATCCATAATCTGCCTAACTTCATTCCACAGTTCTAACCAGTGCTAAGAGACAATGAAGTGGCCTGTTCAGGTGGAATGGATTAATTCCACTTCTCATACATCCAGTAGGCATGAATAGAGCTGGTGTTTGTAAACGTATATGTAGCCCTATATTTCACTGTACTTCTTCAACACTCAGGAGAATTTCTGCTTTGTGAAAACATTTCACTCTTATGGACCTAAAAATTGTTCCTGTAACATCCACGTCTCTTGCGACTATGACTTAAACTGATGTTTAAACTTCTACACAAATGTAAGGTAGCCTGAAGGAAAGGAGATAGTTTCCATAAATAATGTAGACACTGTGAAAGGAGTGTTATAAGGCACCTGCTTAGAAGTTAGGCAAAATGAGTTAAGTATTCAACATTGTCATCAAGTGCTCTGAGTCTTTGAAATCACCCAAGGTACTAATTACATTTTTGACACATAAAAATACCACAGTGCATTGGTGTTTATCTCCTCCGAGAGGAAGATTACAAACTAAGAAGCCAATTTGGAAATGTTGGGAAAATTGTTTCCCATTTCCTCAAAAAAATTACTAGCTCAGCACCCATGGAAAACGAAAAAACTGGTCACGTGGTAGCTAATACCAAAGGTCAAAGGAAGTCTCCAGGAAGACACTCAGGCTCAGGAAACAGGGGCAAAGCACCCAACTCTGTTTCCGCTAAGTGTCACTAACTAAATTGGCTAAATTTATGTCTTCCTCTCCCCTTAAGATCATCTTAAGCTGATCCTCTTGACCATCGACTATCAGCAATGAGTCTTTTAACTGAGCTACTACCCTTTTTCCCTCAGTTTATCTAAAGACATGTATAGAGATATTACAGATTACAAGAGGTATCTTTTTTTTATTCATTTGCCTATTTCCTTTTACTTCAAATCAAAGCTTCTCTTTGAAGTGATGTCTTCATAGAAGACATAATTTTTTATTTTTTATTTTTTATTTAGGTGTAATATGGAAGTATTTTCTTTGAGTATTTATTTCTAGAAAGACATTCATATTATAATTCTGAAAGAAGAGTTAGTTACATATACCTTTCAGAAACCGCATTAGTCAATAAAGGAGTGTTCTTGTTCCTTCTTACTGCTACTATTGAGTCAAAATACCCAGTTTACATCTTAGTTTTATTTTCTGCATTTCACATGAATAAATTAATACATTTAAGATTATTATTCCTAATTATACAGATCAGAGATCAACCAGTGGTTGGTCAGCTAATTCCTGACAGCTACTTGGAGCTGGAGAAGAGAATTTTGCTGGAACGTAAAAATGTCCCAGTTGAATTTCCTGTGATTGATCAGAAACGTTTACTGGAACTGGTACAAGAAAGCCAGTTACAACTGGATGAAAATGAACTCCCTCACGCAATTCACTTTCTTAATGAATCAGGTAAAATATTATCTTCAATGTATGTTTGTTAGCACTTTGTTGCAAATCTGCAGCAGACAGACCTGTACACATTTTTATATCTTGCACAAGGTTGCCACAAAGTGTTGAGCTGAAATGCTTAAGGTTAGGTAACATTAGCTTGATAATCCAAGTTATTAGGTCATAAAGGAATTCCATGATATAAAGGATCACTACTGTAACAATTTATATCTCTTAGCACTCTTTGAAAACATCATACCTGCTGGTTAGATAGCACAGTTTCTGAAGAAAGATGCAATTTCTGTAATAGGTTGAATAGAACAGCAGTTAGATGAATACATGTAACAGCTTATCTCAGTGCCGTACAGATTTCATAAGATTACATAATAAACCACACAGAGCATAGCTGCTTGGCAAAAACCCAAGTCAGATTACAAATCTAACAAAATATCTGAAAATAAAGGTAAGTTGAACAAACCATGATTGCATTCTACTCTCCTGAGATATTGACATAAATGCAATAGCTGTATTATTCAAATTGCTTATGTCAAGTCACATAAGCAAACCAGCCCAGAGTGGTGTGTTTACTTTGCTTAATATGGAGCTTGAGAAATGCATTGCTAATTACAATATTCTTTGTGCAGGTGTACTCCTTCATTTTCAAGACCCAGCACTACAACTAAGAGATCTGTATTTTGTAGATCCTAAGTGGCTATGTAAAATCATGGCACAGGTTTGACTCTGATTAGTTTTTCTATCTACATTCATGGAACTTTTTCGCCTGTCTGAAACCACTGTAACTTATCAGTGATTCTTCTTCACTATTTCTTAACTGTTTCATGATCTAGAACTTTCTCAGAGCCTAGATTGGTTTATCTGGTGCTTTCTGTTTCCTTTGCTTTCTAGACAACTGTCTCAGTGGTTCTATGTTCTTACACTACAATGTCCAATATCATTTAAACTGCATCAGACACATGAATACGTGTACAATAGAAAAACCCCAGGGATGCAAAGTAATCCTGCAATATGTTGCGATAGGTTGAGATGAAAGCTGGAACATTGGATTAAAGTAGTCAGAATGGGGGAAGAAGGGTCATTGTGGGCTTGGTAGTGATGGCAGAGGAAAGTGAGTGATATGGATTCACATGTTGGGATGGGAGAGTAGCAGACTGACTGCTGAAGTGAAACTATTGTTGAAATGTTGATTGAAAACACTCAAAATTTTTTATATATATATTCAGATTTCCTAGCCTCTGAAGCTTTACTTTCATTCAGTGCAGGAAATGGGACGGCAAAAATGTAAGTTTGAGTCTTTAAAGTTGGTGGGATTAAGAGTGAGAAAAGACCTAGAAGATCACAACACATGGTAAAAGCTACTGAAGAATGGTAGCACACAAGTGGCTTGGAGAGGTTGAGTTTTTTTCACTGCTGTCTTCTTGCTGGCTAGCATTATGGAAATGTTTAGTTTCACTGTGAAATGGAGTCTTACTTTTTCCTCCTAAATAATGGGCTACCAAATATTTCAGGGAACAGAGTTTGTCAGGAAAATGCAATCTCATGTTGACTGTACACCTGAAGTTGTTTTACTTTTTTTGAAAGATTCTGATGGTGAAAGTGGAAGGCTTTTCTAAATATCCTAAGGGAATTGTAAAGCGTTCAGATGTGGAAAAATTCCTTTTAAAGAAGAGCAAATTTCCTAAGATCTACATATCACAATACTTTAAGCTTCTGGAAAAGTTTCAGATTGCTTTGCCTTTAGGAGAGGATCAACTACTAATCCCAAGCAGGTAAGCAAACAGCTAAACACACAAATGACAGTCACAGAGATCAATCAAAATAAAAACCTCCCATGAGGCTAACTAAACTGATCATCAAAGCAATTTGGTATATGAAAGCATGATATATACGTGGTGCACTACATTTTAGTAATGCTTTCAGAGACATCTTAAGCTGATCTTGTAGCAGATAAAGCTTACATATTAGCAGGGTAGGTAAATTGAATCTATAAATAATAAAATGCTTTGTGAGGATAGTATTTCTTTTACAGCTACCATGCTTTGAGACTACAGCAGGAAGATTATAATTTAGCTTTACGTTGTGGTGTGGCAGCATTACAGATATTTATTGCAATATAAAAGAGAACCATGAATTTCTATAGCCTATTTGCTTGGAGTGAGAACCACAGTCAAGTTACTCAGAGGCAGTATCTCTTCCAAACAGTGTAGTTATTAAATGTGGTGAGAAAAAAGTGTTATGAATTTTAATGCAGTCTTTTTGCTTTATCTGCAGCAGGTAACACAGTTTCTCTGTCTCAGTTACAGATTTCCCTAATGTGTTTAGTAATACTTATGTTCTTTAATGGAGAGCATGTTGCATGGTTGTATTGGTTAGAGCTTCTGCATTCTTCAAAGTCCTGGGATAGGAGGATTTTATCTGAATGTCTTACTTGCCTTTTATGTGTCTCAGGTTTTTCTCACATTTACATTCAATATCCAATGATTGTTAGTGAGGTTCTGCTGGGTTTATATTACAGCAGAACTCCACTTTAGCACAAGCAAGTAGAATAAGCAAATACACTGTCTACTCCCTCATCATTTGAATTATTCATTCATTAATAAATAATACATTTTACATAATAATGTATGTCATCAGTCAGTTTGGATAAGTTATATCATTAAATACTGTCTAATATTTTTATTCTTTCAGTTTGTCTGATCACAGACCTGTTGTAGAGCTTCCCCACTGTGAAAATTCAGAAATTATCATCAGGCTTTATGAGATGCCATATTTTCCTATGGGATTTTGGTCCAGGCTGATCAACAGGTTGCTTGAAATATCACCTTACATGCTGTCAGGAAGAGGTACAAATCTTTCTCTTCAGAAGCAATAGTGAGCATGTTTGCTTTGAATGCCAACACCTACATGTTAAAGCTCTAATCCCCAACATTGTTTTGCTTTACCTAATTTCTGGCCACTTCACAAATGTGAGAAAAAGAGCAGTGGTCATTTTTGTAACTTAGATATATCCAGGAACAGACAGTGCCTGATCTTTACAGGGGTGTGCAAAAGAAAGTGAAGGTTGTAAGCCAGCTATTTCTCTTTAACATGCGAGAGATGGAGGAAATCCTTATATTTATGCAACATTGCCATTTGCTTCTACAAAGAATACAGGAAAGGATGTGTCTTTCACATAGAAAAACAAACTGCTTTTCTTCAGGTTCATTGATTCTCCCTTTGTGAAAGTCTAAAAACTTTGCTTTTATCAGAAGGAGGGGGTGTATCTTTAATTTTTTTTCCAAAAATTCTGTGCTTTGACATAAGATCTGTCTGCTCAACTTTGCAATTTAATTGAGCTTTGGTTTTATAATGTATGATTTGTCAATACTGGTGACGAGTAAAGTATGAAAAATATGCATTGCTAATGCTCTACAAATATGATTTAGAACTGCCTGCTCTTCTGGCATTCAGTTTTCTCCTGAGCATAGAATTCCAGACGCATCTTGCTATTTCATGGGTGTGTGATAGTGGAAAAATTTAAATTGCTGACTTTTTTCATATGTTGCCTAAGATATTTTGTGTTTTAACCTGAATGTACCTAAGCATTTCTGTAACCCCTACGTGTATCACCTGCTACCTGATTTACCATCTGATTTGGTTTGTGGATATGCCCTACAGAACTGAACACTGGTTGACATATATTCAGCTTTTGTAGGGCTATTCTATCTGCAAAGTTGTAGCCTTTATTTTGTTTGTTATTTGGGTAGGCATAAACCTACAATCATTATTAAATATTTAAAGTACCATGAATTATTCTGAATATTTTAAAATATGACATTCCTATTGGAGATCAGATTTTTAATCTAATTTTGTATTTTCTAGAGCGGGCTCTTCGTCCTAATAGAATGTATTGGAGACAAGGCATCTACTTGAATTGGTCTCCTGAAGCATATTGTCTAGTGGAATCAGCAGTATTTGACAACAACCCAGACAGTTTTTTGAAAATTACAGCACCTTCTTGTAGAAAAGGTTAATTATTCCTGAGCCTGATTTTTTCTCCACTTTGATTGCAGCTTGGCATTTTGGTTTGTTGTGCTTTTGCCTTTGGAATGTAGAGTTTAGCTTTGTAATTACAAGTATGGCAGACTGAGGCTGTAATTTCCCTCTTTTGGTTTCTTAAAGGGTGCATCCTTTTGGGGCAAGTTGTGGATCACATAGATTCCCTTATGGAAGAATGGTTTCCAGGTTTGCTGGATATAGATGTATGTGGTGAAGGGGAAACACTGTTGAAGAAATGGGCTCTATACAGCTTTCAGGATGGTGAAGAACACCAAAAAATACTTCTTGATGAGTTACTTAAAAAAGCTGAAGAAGGTATATATTTGTGCCATTTGAGCTATACAGAGGTACAGCTGTATGTAGATAAATATTATACAACATCCCCTTTATAACATTTGGATACTTCATGTTACTTAAAAATGTTTCTTTTCTGTAGGAAATAATTACAGTCTAAGTCAAAAGCAACTTGTTCTTTTTCTTATGTAAGAGCCATCTGTATAAGTATAGAATATGGGACAGACTGCAGCTAGTCTGTTTAGTTATGTATAAATGGCAATAATGAAAAGAAGCATTTTGTCGTGATACCAATAATGCAACTTCATTCATGGAATTGAATCCAGAACATAGTAAAACTAGTACTAGATCTTTTGATTGGACCACGTACAACAGTAATTTAAAAGGCAATATTCAGGATGACATTCTACATACTAACAGAATTCTTTCTTTTTATAGACAGAAAAATAATCCCTTGGTTAGTTTGGTGTTGTTACATAGCAGCAGTTGCTATCACATTTGATTGGTACATATACAGAACCTTTAAAATACTTACACATGTAAGATACATTAAGTTGAATGGCAAACTTAATTAGTGTTCTGTTCCATATATTTATATATGTATGTAAATTTATGTGTGTGTGCATGAATATATAAATATATATATACACATGCACATATGAATTTAATTTTAGGTACATTGTTCATATGCACTCACAGAGATCCATATGCTTTTTTTTTTTTTTGTCTCATTCATTTTTCTTAGGTGACCTTTTGGTAAATCCAGATCAACCAAGACATACCATTCCAATAGCTCAAATTGCTCCTGATCTGATATTGGCTGATTTGCCTAGAAATATTATGTTGAACAATGATGACCTAGAATTTGATGAAGCTCCTGAATTTCTCTTGGGTAAACATTATTTTGTAGGGGTTTTTTACAGAGCTTATGTAAACAAAGCTATTGAAGTCAGTTCTGCAACATATGGAAAAAATTCCAGAGATTTCTTTTTGTAGAAATGTATTTTTTAAGGTATTCTGAATTTCAGGTAATTTAGTTTTGAATTTTCCATTAAGTTGTATGCTAGGACACTGGGTTTTATGTGTTTAGATTAGTGATCGTGAAGCTTAACACAATAGATGATCCATACATTTTAAAATTGGACCCTTTCAGCTGTTCTTTTGAGAAATGGTTGATATCCCTTTGTTTGTAATATTCTTTTCAATTTTATCATTGAAAAGGTGATGGTGGGTTTGGATCTGTGTACCGTGCATCCTATGGTGGAGAAGAGGTTGCTGTAAAGATTTTCAATAAACATACTTCCCTCAGGCTCCTAAGACAAGTAAGAAATTGCCTTTTTTTCTGTAGTGCAGCTCTTGGAATACCAACCCTAATGAAGAGCTTGAAAAGCTTAAGAAAATTGCAAGACTTCACTCCAAAACATTTCTAGGAGTTTACTTCAGGGCTACAGAAGTTATGCCATTTGCAATATTTCATCTGATTTTACAATTTACAGGAGCTTGCAGTGCTTTGTCATCTCCATCACCCTAGTTTAGTGTCTCTGCTGGCTGCTGCAATCCGTCCCCGGATGCTGGTGATGGAATTAGCCCTTAAAGGATCTCTCGATCGTTTGCTTCAACAAGACAATGCAAGTTTAACTAGAACACTTCAGCACAGGATAGCTCTACACGTAGCTGATGGCTTAAGGTAAATGTGACTTCTATGTTGCTGTAAAAACAGGATACAGCTGCAAGTAGAATATACTGCAAATGAAAAGCTTGTATTTTCTTTTATCTCAAGCAGAATATTCCCTGGGACAGAACAATGCTTGTATTTTTATGATTGATTAGCTGATATATAACACAAACTTTTGTTACCTGTTTTTTTCTGCTAACAAGTGGTGCTCATATAATTAGAGAAATAGCAAGAGATTTAGGTGAGATTTCTATGTGGCTGTTAGTTTCTTAATAAAATGTAAAATAAATTAATTAAGCACATTTGTAAAATTCTGAAAGTTCATGAATGTCCTCAGGAGCTATTGAAGTGTAATTGTAAAATGACAAAACCTGTAAAGGTGCTCAGGGACCAATGAAGTTTAAACTTCTAATATTCAGTTTTCAAACTGCCAGTCAGATAAGACTTGGTACTAAAACACTGCAATGTTTATGTGCCAGTAAATAGCATTTCAGAACAATTCTAAAGTCAATATCCAGTAAGGCAGTGTCACGTTGGTGATGTTTCACATTTTTTTCACATATATTTAACATTTGAAAGTAAGATTTCCTGTTGTGGGAATAATGCCTTCAGTGTGTGTATAGATGCATCCCTGAATTATGAATGCTTTCAATAAATAGTTTTTTGATTAACAGGTACCTGCATTCAGCAATGATCATCTATCGTGATTTAAAGCCTCACAATGTGTTGCTTTTTACCCTATATCCTAATTCAGCTGTTATTGCAAAAATAGCTGACTATGGCATTGCCCAGTATTGTTGCCGAATGGGAATAAAAACGTCTGAAGGCACACCAGGTATGGAAAAATGCTTTGGTTTACAGTGCATTATGTCAAAAAATAGCTAATATGTTTTTTATGTAGTCTGTAAAAAGTAACTCAAATCTATAGTCTAATCAAAATCACAAAATGTAATCCTAATCATATTACAAGTTGTGATGCCAGATTTATACCTCTTGGCCTTTCTTCCTATTCATGTTTTAACCACTTTTCAAAGAATCAAGGAGTATACTAAAGGTTTAAAAAGAGAACAAATTAAATTGCATGCATTCATTATAATTTCTTGCTGTCTTGTTTTAGTATGGTTATTGTGATACTGAAATTATACTGCTAAAATGATTTGTTGTTTTAATTTTCAGTAATGTTTAGGTAGGTCTTAATTTTTTTTAGAGGTGATAAATACCTGCACTGTTCCCTGACTTTAGAGAGAACATATTAGCATCCATTTTAAAGCACTAAACAATTCAACAACTTTGAATAGTGCCTCTAGGTCTTGGAAATTGTGCATGAGGGTGTGACTTCAAGTGTTAAATGTTAGGCCTTCAGTAAAGACTGCAGACTTGCCCTACACTTTCAGTATTCTTTGATAAATGAATTATTTTGTGTGTAATGGTGCAGAAGCTCTGTAACTGATGTGCTGTCCCCTTCCTTTATACTGACTGCAGATACTTTTGGAGGTCTGCCACATGCAAACTACTGCCAGCCCAGAAATAGTGTGCCATTTTTTGTTTTCTTCCTGTGACATTTTCATCAATAAGTGTTTGCTCTTAAAAGGGTAAAGATGGCTTGATCTTGGTATGAATCATAACTATTAATGAATGATTTATTTGCAGGATTTCGAGCACCAGAGGTGGCCAGAGGAAATGTTATTTACAATCAGCAAGCTGATGTTTATTCATTTGGCTTGCTGCTCTATGACATTTTAACAGAAGGAGGTAGAATAATGGAAGGCTTGAAGTTTCCAAATGAATTTGATGAATTAGCAATACAAGGAAAGTTACCAGGTATGTCTCATTTCTTGAATTTTGAACATGAAAGTGGACCATTTGTCCTGCCTCCTCCAAAAATAACACCTCTCATGTTTTATGTTGTATCTGACAATGATCAGAGGAGGAGACTAAATAACAGCAATTTTTAGAAGCTTCTCCTAATTTCATATGGTCTTGAAATAGTGAGAAATAGGCATCTATTCAACATCACGTTGGTTATAATTCCATTGCAATTTCAAGATACCTAGCTGGTTCACTTTTTAAAGAAATAGAGGTTTTGTATATTTGGGAATTTACCCAGATCTAGTTAAAATGGATGTTGCTGAAGGTACCTTCTAATACCATGTCTGGACTTGACCCTTACATATTACTGTGCTAATGCATATCATGCACTAACATAAACACAATTCCACTTCTGTTCTTTGATCATGATACATTATATTAAAATATCCATTACTGAGAAGATGCACATCTTAAAATCTTTTTATAAACATTGAAATCTTATTTTTTAAAAAAATGTGCCACAATGTTAATAGAGCAGTCACTCCTAAAGGTTTTAAATAGGAATTCCCTTTTAACTTGACAAGAGTGTGAAGTCCTTGCCCAGCTACATAACATTCTTCATATTCCATCTGCATTACAATATGTGGTTGTTGGCTGCTGGTAGGAAGATTAAACAGGCTATCAGACTGGACGTGATGTAGTCAGCTGGACAGTTTAACTCAGTATTTGGCAACTTCTGTGTAAAGAGCTGTTAAATTTTTATAGTACTACAAGCTTAACGTGTGACGTTCTTATTTATTGCCTTGCAATAGCAAATATACTCATGAAACATTCTTTAAGAGTGAAAAGTCACTCCATCTAGGAAAGGGCAGCAACCATACCACTTAATCTGGCATGGCTGCTCCATTAGGAGATACAGAGTTCCTACGTTTTCTACTCCTTAAGGAGAGTAGTCCAATTCATAGCTCAGACAATTTAAACCCTCTCCCTGAAGAGGCCATCCCAAGAACTGATGACTGTCTTGAGTGCAGCTGTCCATTTGGCTGTTTTCTGTATTATGACCCCTATGAAATAATCAGAAGTTACTAGTTTCTAGAAACAGTACAGTTCCATCTGTGTGCATGCTCATCATTTATGTATTTCCACCAAAAAAGGGGCTGGCTGAGCTCCCAAGTAAACAGTGCCTATCATTTGCTGAACAGACTATGTTCATTTGCAGGCATTTATCATTATTGTTACCTCTGTCTAATGTAGGACTGGAATACCTGCTGTGGTTTATGATGAACTAAAAGGAAAAGCAATACAAGTGCCATTATTCACAAGTGATTTGTTCTTAGAGAGGTCAGCACCTATGGTCATAAAATGTGTATTCAAAGTACTGAGTGGGAATTTAAACTTTCATATCCTGTAAATATTATATAGAGTTGTTTACCTCAATTACTATACATTTTATTGGAAATTCATCTCTATTCCATATACTCTGCCCAAACACAAGTATAAATGTGGAAAAAATGTTCACAGGAATTGTAAAGATTACAGACTGGAATGACATGCCCTTGAATGGTCAGCATTAATCAAAACACAACTCACACTTATTGGTGATTCAGTCCCAGTTATAGGGACATTAAAGAAAAAGTTAAAACAAAATCCATTTGCTTTAACTACTTTTAATGAAAAGGACTCTACCTCTACCATTTCATGCTCTAGCATTTAATGGCAGATGAGCAATTCTAAGCTGTTCATGCTGACATTTTACCTAAGAGAATGATATTTTTTAGAGCAGCTCTATAAGAAGTTAGATGAGTTCTTAAGAAGAAAGTTACTCAGAACTCTCATTTCTGAACTAGGGTAAAGGCTGGTTAAGAAGTTACCTAATTTTACATTTTAGATCCTGTCAAAGAATATGGGTGTGCCCCCTGGCCTAAAGTTGAAAATTTAATCAGAAAGTGTTTGAAGGAAAACCCTCAGGAACGACCAACATCTTCCCAGGTATTACTTAGTGTATTTATTTGTATTTTTGTGATACCAGAAAGTTATTGTGCTTTCTAAAAAGGAATGGGACATTTAAGTTAGTAAAAGGCACAGAGTTTTCTCTGTTCTTCTTTTCTGGAACTGAAACAGCTGTGAAATCTTGCCTGCTCTTGCCATCCAGGATAAACTATTCCATTCAAATGTACCAACCATTTATTCTAGCCTGCTGTTTTCCCCTGTGTTGTTGTTTAGTGATTGTAGTGAAATGGGATTCAGATTACTTCATGGTCTTTACTAGAGCCATGCAAAAAGGACTTTGTTATATAGTATCAGTGCAGTTAGCCTACACTACTACCCCATTGACTTCCTGAAATTTTAACAGAAAAGTAAGAGTCAAAGTAAAGTTGCACAGTGCACAAAGATTGCTCATTAATAGTGGTAGTACAAATGAGCAGACCTGCTGAGATACTGTGTCCATATTCCATAAAACATTGTTATCCATTGCTTGTTATTTATCACTGTACAAGCCATTGTTATTACCATGTGCCTACTGTGGCTTGCTTTGTAGGTTTATGAGATCCTGAATTCTGCAGAGCTTATCTGTTTGATGAGGTATGTTTCAATACCCAGCACGTCTACAGCAGAGTGCATGGTAGCTGCCAATCAAAGCTGCAAGAAGGCAGGAGTCTGGATAGGCAATGGGAACACAGAAAAAGCACAACTTTCATTTGTTAACCTAAATACAGATGGACATACTTGTGAGGTATGTGGGAAAGTTGCCATTTATTCTAATTTTTTTTGGCACCCAGATGTATTTCAGAAGAATGAATTGCATTTTAACAGCAGGATATTACTTCTGGAAAGCTAGCCCTTGAGAGAACAAAGATTGCTCATAAATGAGTCATCATTGTATCCATGAAATGAAGCAGAAAAGCAGTTACTTTTTCCTCTCTTCCCACCATCCAGCCTGAACTTTCTCATAATACTGTATTTCCACTACTGGGTTCCTTTCTTCTGCTCAGATGGAAACTATTTCTAGCACGGAGGCTAGGACAAGGAGTAATAGTTATACAACCCTTCCTATCTCTACCTCCCCTAACAATTCAGCTAGTCTCTTAACAATTCCACTCTTTCCATGGATGCCACCTCCTTGTGCCACTTTGGGTGATATCCTCCAGCTCTTTTCATTTGATTTTTGTACATCTCAGTCCTGTGCCACTAGAAAAGGGGAAAGATTTTGCCCAGGCTTGATGTGCTGTGATGAACATGTGTGCCAGAACTGAGTGTGACTCATCATCAAAGTTGTTTAAGTTATATTTTCATCTGCCATCTGTTGACCATGATATATTTGAATTGGTAGCTTTGGTATAAATTATATGGCTTATTTTTCTAAAACTAAAATGAGAAAAAGAAATACTAGACCAGTACTTTTATAGTTTGCAATTAAGCTGAACATATATTGCAGTGTAATTCCATTTGCTTAATTCTCTGATGGCTTTGAGACCTTCATTAGAGTAGAGAGGGATAATATTTTTTTCAGTGTTCATCTTAGAGATTTTCCTGTGTACTCTTTGAGGGGTCCTTCCCAGCACTTTGAAGATAGATGGCATAGCTGAAGTATTCTGCTAATGGCAAATTTGATTTCTTAATGGGGAGGTTAAGTCTTGGGTTTGTCCAGGCTCCTAGAAGATTGTACTTTATTTTTATTACCAGCAATTTACCAGCATTTCCCCTTACTGAAATCATAACTAGGTTGTTTTGTGTGGTTTTTTTCTGACTTAGGATATTGCAGATAGCAAAATTTTAAGTTTGGGCTTAATAGCCCTTCCTACTGAGAAAGAAAACTGGATTGTCGCAGGAACCCAGTCTGGGTCTCTCTGGGCAGTTAACACAGAAGATGAAACAAGAAGGCATCGTCTGCAGAAAATGTCAGATTCCATCACTTGTTTATACTGTAATTCTCTTTCAAAACAAAGGTATAAATTAATTTAAATATTTTGGGTTACATTTTGAAAATATGACTAAACAGAGATATTCAGAAAATTACGTCCATACACTCATGCAGTTTTGTTCAGACAACTGCTTATTTTGCCTGTATTTTCACTTAATTTTGCACCCAGTGTAACTGAAGACTACATTCCTGACCATGGGTGGTTGTATTTGCTTTTAGTGTTCAATGAAGCAACATCTTGAAATACCAGAGGCTAGTAATTTAAATTTTTCTTACCTGATTAAGGCATTTTTAGAATTCATTATTTTGTTTTATTTCAGCAAACAGAAGAATTTCTTCTTGGTAGGCACAGCTGATGGCAGACTGGCAGTTTTTGAAGACAAAGCAGTAAAGGTAGACTTGTTCTTTGCTGTCTGTTCTACAACATACTATCATTAACTTGTAAAGCAGCTACCAACAGTACCTTTATTTCATGCAGCTTATTTTTTAATCAATTCTCTAAAACTAAAAATAATTTTCTACTGCAGTCTTAGAGGAACTGTACATGTTTTACAATAACTGTTTTAACCAATAGACTTAAGAGGGGAAAATTATTTCTCATTATATGACTTTGAAAGTCCTGGCAAAGTGACTAGAGAGTGACATTAATGGTCATTATTAAGAATATTCAAACAGTTTTAATCTCCTTTACTTATTGCTGTTATAGCTCCTTTTTCTTTTCATTCACACTAAATTTCATAGAATAGATATCTTCAAAAAGGCGGTATTGTTTCTGTAGATCAGAGTTCTGCTCACAGAACAGATAAAGAAATGCTGGGAGCTGTTGTTTGTATTATCTGGTTCCTGAGGGCTGGCTCCTGACCATATGCAATTCAGAGCAGTTATGGAGTTGCAGTGTACTGTAGGACTAGAATATGGTCCAGTGTGGGATGTCTTCAAGCTATGGATGTGACTTCCCATCCAGTTTTTAAACTGCCCCAGGGGTTGCAGAAAGTATCAGTCCCAGCTCTGTCCTGTTTCTACTCACACAGGCTGTTTTCTATGAGACATCTATAATGAGACTACAGTGTTTTCAGTTTCATAACATTCTAGAAAGATACCGTAATGGTTCAGAAAATCTGTCTGTGTAAATTTAGTTCAGCAGGCTGTGTGGTTTTGTTTTAACAGTTTCTGAGTGTCTGGATACTCCTTGTTTCTAATGGAGACTATATTTTTGCTTGCAGTGTAAAGGTGCTACACCTTTGAAGATACTAACTATAGGAAATGTTAGTACACCACTGATGTGCTTAAATGAATCCTCATACTTATCTGAAAAAAAAATAATCTGGGGAGGCTGTGGAACAAAGATCATTGCCTTAACTAATGATTTCTCTGTTCAAAAGCTCATTGAAACAAAGACGAGTCAACTGTAAGTTTTTCTGATAAGTGATGTTACTTGGCTCTTTCGTTATTTTCATTGAAGACTTCTGGCAGTACTTTGATGTAATGTCTTGTTCTAGAGCTCGTTCTTTGAGTTCTCTTGTTTCCATTCTTTTCCTTCCATAATACACATGGAATACAATGTGCATTAAAATAAGATCAGTGAGTAGCGTTTAAAGTATTCCTTCCTGCATTTAAACAAGGGTTTGCATTTTTACTATATAAAGGATTTATGAAATCAGTATCTATTCACAAAATGTATAAATGCAACTGATCATTGTGTCTCCCCCAATTGTGTTTGTCCAGGCCTGTTTACTTTATTTAGAATTATACACACTTACTTAGCATAGTATTTGCCCTTACATGTTTGTCAGTATGATATGTGTGCATATCTTTGCCCTATATAGCTAAATCATGCATAATTGCTGACTTCTCATTATTTAGAAATTAGTGTTAGAAAATTGGAGTGTTTGATATAATTCTCACATGGGCAAATCCTGCTCTCAAGTTAAGGCAAGATTTTCCTGAGCAGGGAAAACAGTGTTTGATTTTACACTAGTAGAGATCATTATTCTGGGAAATTAATTTACTCTGGAAAATAATGTGTTAATATAAAGCAAAAAACTAAAACTTCAGTAAAATGCAGTTCCATGGTAAGATGCAAAATAAGTCACGGGAATAATTTGAGCTTTGTGGAGGCAAAACTGTATATGGTTTTGAAAATAAAGTTGTCGAAACCAAGTAACATTAGGGAAAGTAGCAGTGTTACTGAGTGTCTGCTATCAGGGACCTGTGATTTTGAGCTATTCTTCAAGATGAATTGAAGAGTTAGTGAAATAAGGTAATGCTGTTAATTTGCAGGGCCAATAATATTTTGATATGTGCAGGCGCAGATCTGGCATGAGAGACAAATTTGGAAGTAGAGGAAAATAGTCAAAAAGGCTGTCAGCTGAAGTGAAAAAATAGCAGAGCAGGGTGAACTAAATCTCACTGCTGCTTTTCAGGCTTAGTTGTCTTTGTGTTGAGTGACCCTTTATGGTCTTGTGAGCCCTGTGAAAACTATCAAGTGTCTCGAAACACTGAAAGAGAGGCAGGAGAAAGGTGGAGTTTGCCCTGCTGTGATGTGAGTATATGTAATTTGAGCAGATATATGGGAAAGATTTATTGATAGGTTTGGGGCATTAATGTGCCTCCAAGGGTATCATCAACATAACTCCATTACTGTGAGAATTTATGTCAAACTGTAGGAAGACTATAGCAAACTCTTTCAGTTGTATCCTAGCCCAGTTTGGTTTTAAGGCTGCATGATTCTGTAACAGTTAGAGGGAAGATAACTCCACTCACAATAGTCAAGTTTTTCTACTAGCTATTTTCTGTGTATCTAAGTGGAGTTCTTCTCTCTTCTAGGTTCTGTCATAATGCTTACAGTGATGCAAATATTATTTCAATAGCAATAGACAAATACATCTACTTGGCAAAGAAAAACAGCCATTTTGTGGAAATCTGGGACAAAAAGACAGAAAAACTTTCTGAACTAATTGATTGTGCACATTTTCTTAAGTAAGTGTTTTATTTCAGATTGATGGCCTGATGCACAGAAAGCTGAATATCACATTGCCTTCTCTAGCATAGTACCTTAACCTGCTGGTGGTGAGGGATTTGTCCAGTTCTTTGAACAAATGTGGAATTCCTTTCCTCTCGTTTGGCCCAGAACTTCAGAATATACTATGCAGAATCTCAATTTATTAAGACCCTTATTATATTTCACAATTTCTCTATCATGTCAAGAAGATTCATTTAACTCTGCTCAAGAAAGAAGAAGGTCTTTTGCTGCCCTTCAGGTACTAATGCTTTTGCATCCAGTTACTTCCTGCTTCCCCTGAATAGGAATGTATTCTTTCTCCAGATTCAGTAGAAGATCAGAGTTTTATTAACAGTGATGGTGATTTTCATTTGCATTCAAGTTGTTCCTCTCCCTTAATGTTCATTTTCATGGTGAGACTAGGAGCCCTTCTAGGTGCACTCCTCCCACTTTGCAGTGACATTATCCTCCTGCAGACTGGGAGAGAACAGAGAAGTATACCTGCCTGCTATTTAAACATCTTCTGAAGCAGGCCAGCTGGCTCTTAGAAGTCCAGTACTTTTCATCCCAGTTTGTTTCAAGTCAATCAACTGATTAGCATGAGATTTTTGTGGCTTATCTTCATGAATGATTGTTTAAAAGGCTGCTATTGAGAGAGTCATTTTAGCAGTTGTGGAATAGTGTGCCACCAGATTTTAATTCAAACTCTCTCCATACTTATAGGGACAAAGTGGAAAAACTAAATAAGGAATCAAAACATAAACTGGCTTATTCTGGAAGAGTGAAGACAATTTGCCTGCAGAAAAATACTGCACTGTGGATAGGAACAGGAGGAGGACATATCTTGCTGCTTGATTTATCGACACGTCGTCCTGTACGAGTTATAGACAACTTTTGTGATTCTGTTAGAGTCATGGTAACAGCTCAGCTAGGTAAGTAAAACCATCAAATTATGAGTACTTAGAAATCAGTGCCAAGTTTAGAATTGCTGTGTCCTGTTTGGCATGGTGTTCCAGGAACAGATTAGCATTTCCCAAGTTTTGTTCATCCATTCTGTTCCACTGCTGTCATCTTCAGTCAGTGTCAGACACTCCAGTGTTAGCTGAATACCAGCAGGCTGTCATACCTGTGCCCACATAAAACAACAGCTCTTCCCTGGTTTGTCACTGATCAGCACATGGACACACCACACCTTCACTGCGTCCTTGTGCCATGCTTCAGCACAGCTCTCACCATCTTCTGTCTGATAGCCTTTGTCTTGATCTGTGTCTACCCGTGTTCTTTCTCCATCTTAAGTTTTACACTTCTAGCTTCTCTCTCTATTGAGCTTGTTAGGTTTTAATAATTTTTCCTTAATTGCTTAATGCCTAGTTTTCTTATGCCATCCTTATTCAGGAATGGTTCTTTTAGGTTTGTCACAGGCAGATCACAGCAAAGCTGGGAAAGTGCTACACACTTGGACTCAGGGTGCACACTTGTACATATGTCCTGTTCCTGTCACCAGGGCCAGTTGTTTCAAGCTGCTGTAGGCAGACAGTAGTGGGTTTTCAGTGATCGTTACAAACAGCTAGAGGAGTGTAGTTAGGTATGGGACACTTCTTGGCTGTTGTAACTTCCTGCACCTGTACACCTTCCTGCATCCCTCCCAAAAGTAATAAAGGCCATACCAACTCAAGAGTGCTTTGTACTGCAGCGGTGGGTACACTCAAAATACACATTACTTCAAACAGTACTCTGTGGCACAACATGTGAATTCCCATCGCCTTCCACTGTGTTTTGAAAAACTTTGGAGTTCCCTTGTCAGTGTGATTTAAAGTGTGTTTGCTGTCAAAAAAACACTGAAGTGGTTGTTGTGGACTCAGAAACACACCGTAATCCTGCTAGCGAACTTCATAGTTGCATGTTGTGGATATTTTCTCACTACCATCATGGACTTAATTTGGGGGCTGTTTCTTCCTTTCTAGCACCAGAAGTATCCATAGACTACAGTTAGTTCATAGTGCTGACAGTGCTGTATGGGTCAAAGAAAACTCCATCTTTCTCTGACTTGGCTTTGCCTGAGACAGCAATTTTGTAGAGTCTGTTCAGTCCTCAGCTGTTAGGAGTGCCAGCTATGGAGTCCAGATTCACTAGCACATCATTTTCAGTCCTTCTAGTGCTGATAGCTACAATATTAGTACTGTAAAGGGATGTTTTATTTTTAGCATTTTGTAGAATAGCACAGTGTGATTTAAAAAGCCTTGAGTCTCATATCCTTTGTTTCTAGTCACCTCAGCATTTTTAATAAAAATTTTATATATAGAAAAGTTAATACTTCAGGAGAAAGAGTTTAACTGTGTTTGCACAAAACTCAAGAATGGCAAGTAAGATTGATACATGCAGTTTGATGTGTACTTTATTCTTTTGGTCATCTTTTCCCAGAAATTATTTATAAGGGTTGGGTTTTTTCTTAAATTCAAGGACTTTATTTCTACTGAGATTTTCACAGATACGTGAAAATGGCACTGAGGCTGCTGAGCAATTCTTCCATAGTAATGCATTGCTTGTGTGAAATGAGAGAAGATAGAGGGAAATATTTTTGTATTAAATAGTTTCATTTAAGATTAAAATACATAATGTCAATCAGATGTAAATATTTCAGGGAAAAGATTGCCACACTTTGAGACATCAGTTTTATCTGTAGTTCCTATATGAATATGGAAATATAATTTCTTTTTCTAATTCTTTCACCTAACATGTTGACATATAATAGACATGAGACTTACCATAGAGAATTATTTATATGTAAATCTGTAGTTCATTTTGCAAGTGAAAATTTAGACATCTATATAGTAGGAAAGGACCCTAGTCTGAATAAGAAACATTATACTTAAGTTCCAGTCACTTTTGTGAGGAGTATGGATAGGACTGGTTGCAGAAAAAATTGAAGTGATGAAAAATCTGAGCATGGAAGATGTGTATGGTTCCCACCAACCCTCATCTACCATAAGCAGATTTACATCAATATCAAAGGAGAGTATACTGCAGATCTCCACAGGGCAGGAAAAATCTCTCTACCTTGCAGAGGTCCTGGGGGACCCACTAGAAACATTTGCCAATTCAGAAGGAACATTATCATGGGGACACACTCAGTGTGGTCACACAAAACTTCCAAAACTGTGGCTTTCACAGTAAGCCATACTCCAGTCTATTTATACCCCAGAAACTGCCCCCCTCCTGATCTTTACCTGGGCGGGCGGGGTGTAAGGCTTCATGCATGAAGAGGTGTGGGGCACAGTGCTGCAGCTGGGGTGTCTGCAGACAAGGCTGTTCCTTCCCTGGCCCGATCCATGACCCACATACATAGGCTGGGTCCTGTATTCCTCTACTAGCATACAGCCAAGGGCTCGCTGCCCTCATTATGCTGCCAGTAGGACAGGTAACTGCTGTGGCAGGAGAACATGTAACAGCTTCCATCCATCTTGCAAGACATTATAAACATGTCTTGTTGGGAATAAGCAGGAAGTTGATACTGAAACACTGGCACATTCAACTTATCCCTCTGTGATCCAACCACTCCTGTCTTCCTGGTCTTTTTTTGCCTTCTTCAGTAGGCACCTTCCTATGATCCATCCCCTGTTTCTGCTTCCCTGTTAACTCTCCTTTCCCACCTATGTGCCATCGATTGTTCAGAACCACTTTTAATTGGTTTGTATCATATTTGGTTTTGATTTTTTCATAAACTGATTACTGGCACTTTCTGTTTCTGCTGTGCACTGGGACTGCATTTGCAGCCTACCCCTTTGCTGTGACATCTGTTTCCTGTGACTCTACTACCTCTGCTTGTGGTATATAGTAGGGTGCTTTGTTCTTAGGCCTGTTCAACATGCTGGCCGGCTGATCCAGCATTTATGCCTTTGAATCCTGATAAACACCTATGTTAAATGGAGACATGAACTGTGTTGTTTTCATGTCTGGGTTTTTCATGGTTAATGATTTTGAATAAAGGGTCCAGTTGACTGAACTCTGCTTTCTGTCCTCTTAGTGGGCTGATGTAATCTACTCTTTCTGTCCTTAAATTACAAAGTTCCCATTAAAATTAAAATTTGACATTTTATTTCTTCGAAAAAGGGAGTCTCAAGAATGTGGTCCTGGTTTTGGGATATTGCTATAAAAGTGACACCGAAGACAACAAATATCACAAAGGTACCTGAACTGTGTTTCTTTAATTTGTATTATTAGTAGAGTAGACACTATTATGCTTGACTTCCCACTGAGTGTTGATCATCATTTGATAAAATTTTATTGAAACACCATTATTAGTTTGTGTTGTCTTTTGCATTTCTGGGCTCCATGCAAACTAACAGTAACTTCCAAAAATGGATCAGAGGAAGCCACTATTTGAAGTAGATATAATATACTGGAAAACTGTATTTGGAGAGTAAATGTCATTGTATAATTGGAGAATATATCAAATGGATTTCCAGAGGGGTCTCTGCTAGGCCAGGAATCCTCAGTGTTTTCATGAATTATGTGGATGAAGGAATAGTGAATGTCTTTTCAGATTTGCAGACAATTCTCAGCTAAGACAAAGCCACAAGCACACTGGAGGGCAGGATCAGAATTCAAAATGACCTTGACAAATAGAACAAATTGTCTGGAGGGAAGTAGGTTACAATTCAGTAAGGACATATGCAAGATCTTTTACTTAATTAGGAATGATCCGTTGTACCAACATGAGGAAATGATCAGCTTAAACAGCAGTGCTGTAGAAAAAGGGTTATTACTGAGTGCAGGCTAAACATGAGTCAGCTATGTCACATTGCGGCAGAAGAGGCAAATACCATTCTTATACCAATTGAGAAGTGGTGTTTATAAGACATGAGCTAATTCCTACACTCTGCTTAGTGCTGATATGGCCTCTGCTGGAGGAGCCTACCCATTCTGGACTTGCTGAATGATCTGGACTAAAGTCCAGATGTGAGGAAGTGTTGCAGGAAGTTAAGTTGGTTAACGTAAAGCATAGAGAGCACATGATCACAGGCTTCAAATATGTAAATAAACAGGAAGGTAATAAAGACTAATGCATATTCCTTGGGGGTAGGATAAGGACTAACCAGTTTCTATTACAGCAAGGGATATTTAGGTCAGACATCAGGAAAAGCTTCCTGTCAATTAGGATAGCGAAGTGCTGGAATAAGAAGATAGAATACCTCCATCTTTCAGTTTTACTAAGAACACTAATAGCTGATGCTCTGATCAATGCCCTTCTTCACCTTTATCTCATCCCAGTTTCAGTGAGTCCTAAAAATGTGGCAATGACAGAATAAAGTTATAGGTGGCAAATGTAGATGAGCTGACTGTTTGGAGTAAAATAAGAATCAAACTTACAGCAGTGGTTTTTATATTCTGATATTCCCTGATTGTTACCATGAAAACACCTATTGCCTTTTTAGCCTTTTTATTGTATATAAGAGTGCCGTTAATTATACAGAGAGGAATCGGAGACTCCCAGAAACCTTGGGGCCTTAGTTTGTGAGCCCCTACTCAGGTAAGTGTTCTCAAAAAGCAGTGTGAATTTTCCATGAATAGAGTTGTTTGCATGAAGAGGGATTGAAGAAGTGACCTTTTCCCAGTATACTCACTACCTTATGAAATCAGTTTTCATTTTTAGTTTACAGTGAATGGGTTTTGAGTCTTGTAAGCATTTAGGGTATATCTGCTCAGGAATATGGAGATGAAATTTTATGCCAGCACCTCGGTACTAGCATTAGCTGTAGCTCAGGTCAGTAGCTTATGGCCCACAGGTACCAGAAAGGGTTTTTCAAGGGCTTTAAAATAGTATACTCTAAGTTTAGGAACTGGAATCTAAATCACTGTGCACATACAAACAGCTTGTAACCCATAATTGCATTACCTCACACATGAAGTGTCATATAACTTGTCTTCCTGGTCCTAAGCATCATACTTCACTGAAGCAATTTATGAGTAACTAAAAAATAAGCAGATAAGCAAAACCACTTTTTATTATGCAGTAATTCTTCTCTGTTGCAGTTTTCAATTTTTTTAATTCTTTTTTCCAGAATTACAATCCTGCGTGTCAGTATGGGACATTAACCTGCCTCATGAAGTGCAAAACCTGAAAAAACATATAGAAATGAGACAGGAATTAGCAGAAAAAATGAAGAGCTTTTCTTTGGACTGAAAAGTCACCCTGCAAGCACCATTCTCTCTTCTAGTCTTCCATCCTAACTTACTGTGCAATATTTACAACTTCTTTTCACTGGGGTTTTTAACCGAAAACCAGGAGGAAGATTGCCATAAGAGAGGCAATTGGTATTCATAGGATACCAAGAAAAGAGAAGGATAAGTTATTTGTAATATTTGAAAGGACAGAAAACTATTGAGAATTTCTGAATCTAAAGTGTTATCATGCATCTGTTGTTTACTTGTGAAGTTCTGCTCTCAGCAGCTATGGCTCAACTTCAGTATAACATTGTTCATCCGGTTTTTGATGCCAGTTAAATTGGGAAGAAGCCAGGAGACTGTAAGTGGCTCTTACTTCATTATCTCTACTGAGTTAACACTGTAATAAGAAGCAAAATTTAAGCCTCTCTGTGTTTATTGCCATTTGCTTGTATGAGTTTGCTCTGATGATTCGTGTTTTAGTGATAAGTCAGAGCTTATGACCCTGAGTATATGAAAGAAAACATTACATTTTATATAAAAGCAGTGTTTAAAGGAACATATAAAGACTACGTTAGTCCTTGAAAAGAACAGGCAGAATAGTCTTTATTTCTTCCATGAATAATTGACACTTCTTCATTATGATCAGAAAAAAAAAGTTGTGCTTCAATAATAAAATAGGTCAGAATTCAGAATTTAAGTACACCGACAGGCTTCTGCGAATTGGTGTCCTCTTGCAGTACTGCAGTCTGCCTTGTTCTAGGACATGTAGTCACGTTGTTATGAATGTTACCATTCACATATATCTGTTGTAAAGCTCACTTTGAAAAGCCAAGAGAAAACATAGCGTGAAAGCTCTGATCTAAATGCTGTTACAACTTTTACCACAAAGGAAGAAAGAAGCATGCTGCTGTAGCCAGACTGCTAGTTCTTAGTCCAACTTGCTGCTTTGCTTATCTCAATCTTAAAAAAAAAAAGGGGGGGGGGGAACTTTCACTTTGATATTTCTAATGTGCGAAGTTTCCACTTGTTCGTGGTTCAATTTATATTGCTATTTTGAGGGTAAGCAGGGGAACCTTGAGGAGTGTAAGAATTGGCTACCTCTTGTGTATAGCTACCAGAATTTGTTGCCACACATCATCACTCAAGAGATGCCTTTTGCTGCTCTCTGGCTACAAGTCCAAGCTGCTTTT
Source organism: Elanus axillaris (assembly GCA_026212715.1). Lineage (NCBI taxonomy): Eukaryota > Metazoa > Chordata > Aves > Accipitriformes > Accipitridae > Elanus > Elanus axillaris. The sequence goes on along the minus strand of JANZLQ010000005.1, from coordinate 16,023,203 downwards.
TACAACCTGCACTGGTGTGCTCTAAGTGCCTTATTTCTGTCCATCAGAAGACAGATATAATTCTCTTTTTTTGATACCAAAAGAATCTATAGGGTGCTCCTGAAATCTCAGTGAGTGGATATCTAGAGCCATTCTTGAGTCTATGGAGCTGAACAAGGTTGAGCAACCAAAAAGTTCTCAGTTCCATTTTTACAGTTTTGGAGAAATTACCTACTAGGACAACAGCATTTGTGTCCAACAGTATCATTGTTCTATTTTCTGCCATTTGCTGAGTGTGTACTCAGGATTCCTTTCAGATATGCACCCCAGTTTTTATGTATTCCTGTAATCTGCATACTGAGAATGATATTTATATGAGATTTTATAACTCAGAAAACATATATTATCTTATAATGAATACTTTTTTAAAAAATAGAATGTGTATTGTGATTATGTTTATTTATAAGTCATTTTGAGATGTAAGCCTTAACCTTTTTATTAAAGCTGTGCTTTGTTAATAATATAGTCTACTTTCTGATCACTGAATTTCCAAGGAAGAGCTTTTGTGTGCAGTTTTGGGGGAGTTTAATCCCTTACATCAGGATGATGCAAAGTCCCAGTTCCATGGGTTGTGTTGACACAGCTGCATTCCCACTTGTCCTTTGTCTCACTGTGCATGTCTTAAGCCCTTTTCCATTCCCCAGTTTATCTTCTACTTAGTGTTCCTTGCAGCCTTTCCCAGAGGCGGGAGGTGACCTGTAAGCAGTACTGTCCTTGCAGTCATTGGTCACCTCTTCCAAGATGCTCTGCAAAAGAATAATCTGTAGACTGAATTGGTCCTACATGTTAGGTCTTGCAGGGATAGCAACAAATGAAAGACAGACAACAGCAACCAAACGAAAGACAGGAAGGAGGTCATTACAAACCTGACTAAATTGGCCACTGTTGAATTATCAGTGGCGAGAGGGTAAAATTCTGTAAAGGTGACTATTTAGCAATACAGCACTCATTCATAGGGAGCACAGTGATCCAGCTGCATCCTCCCCAATACTTTTTAATACTAGAAGAAAAGATTTGGAGAAGATCGTATGTTGGTGCTTCTTGTTATTCTTTGCCATTTGATACAGTCTAGAAGTTAATCTCTGGCCATCTTGAGCCCTATTCAGCTCATGCATAGCTGCCTCTCTGCCAAGTGTGGCATTTGTTGGAGACAATAGTGAAAAAGTATATCCTGTCAAATAAAGTGGACAGCCCTCAGCATGTGTCTCTTTCCCAAGTGTGGGAAAGCTCTTGAAGGAGGTTGCTGCAAAATTGTTTGGCCAGGAACTGGCAGGCAGCAAGTATGCAGGTCCAATTTAGAAGTACTGAAGGACTGGCTTCCCCTTCCCAGCTGGGACATGCCACCAAGGGAAAGAACAGCACTTCTGTGTGACAACCATTTAAACCTGCACTATAAAGAAACCTTTTCCCAGAAACCTCTGACAAACTATAAGGAAAGAGGAAAAAAAAAAAAATAATCCATGACTTTGTGTTCCCTCTGGTTTTAGTGGAGCTGTTTGGAAACCAGCACAGAGTACAAGCTCTATTAGATGTAAGTCTTCCTGTATACTTAGGATAACATCCAGCACCTGAAAACAGAAAGATAACCCTTACTCAAAAAGAGCCTGTTTGTTCATGGGAAACAAGCAGTATGGTTTGGCTGCGATTTAACACATGAGCTGGGACATGTAATTAACCCCTTGTTCCTCAGAAGTATGCAGCTAAAGGATACTGGAGTTTAGACCTAAAGACAAGGAGACAAACTAGAGTGAGCTGAATACTTGATCCCTTTCAAGTCCTTTCTCAGGGAAGGATGACCCACCACTAGTCACAGAGGGAAAGGAGAGGCCTTGGGCTCCCCCATGGTCCTCGAGTCAGCCCAACATGATGACAGGAGCTCAGTGACTCAGCTCACAGGATCACACACCTCCAGCATTGCCACCTCTTCCCCTGCTCCATGTTTTGGCAGCTCCTGCAGAGCCTGGCCTGCACAGGACCATTGGCTGTGAGGACACAGCGTGGTGGGACAAGCCTTTACCTTGTAGAGAGAAATTCTTACAGCGGGAACGTAAACACCCAGCTCTTTGCACTGCAAATACATTAACTTTAGTTCATGGATGCTCAGTTCTGCTTTTTCTTGCCTTGACATCTTGGTGGTCACCATGAAAACATCTGTTCTCTGCAAGGCAGCAAGAACCATCCACCCCTACCATTCCCCACCAGGCTCCTGGCTCTGCAACTGGGACTTTAAACCAACTGAGCTAAGGCTGGGGCTCAGCAATATCAGCATCACACCATTATCATCAGAGGTCACAATAAATAATACATTTTTTAAAAAGCTGCGGAGCTTTGAGCCCTGGGAAGAGCAGCAGCACCTTTTGCAGCTCACAAAGCAGGGGCTTTGTTAGTTTGTTGTGGCAAAGCTGCTGGCAGACACAGTGGCAGCTCCCCTGTGGGTGTCCCCAGAGCTGCCTGGCCCCCATCAGCACAGCTCCCCTCCCTCGCTGCTAGTCGCTGACAAAGTCCACCACAGCCTAAAGAGGGGAAAAACCTGTTCAGTTTTTCTCAGTAAAGACCATGCAGGGCTGAGGGACATCAAGCCCAGCCACCCACCCTGGTGCAGTAGGGTTTATGGGGACTGCCAAGACACAGGGCAGCCAACACTAGCTGCTTCTGGCAGCATCCATGTGTTCCCTCCCCAGGGAGGTGTGTCGTGCTCTGAAACGAGCCCACCCTGCCCACACCCACCCAGCACCAGCCCTTACACCTCTCATCAGGGCTGGGAAGCAACAGGTCTGTGCACACACCAGCTGGGAAGATGCCACTGAGCCCTGCCAGGTTTGGGTGAGCCCTTATACAAATGTATGGGGAAGCCAGTTCTATGCACTAGCAATTTTCTTACATTATACTAAGCATTTCCTGATGAACACCCTCATAAAACTCACATGAATTTTGCCGTTTTGAAGCCCGCTGCTTTGAAATACAGTACTCTGCTGAGCTACATCCACAGTGGGCACAGCAAGAAGACTCGGGCTGATGCCCTGGGGCTCAGCTAAGTAGGTGCTGACCCCAGGGTGCTCCATTTGCACCTGTGGTTCATCTTCCAGGACTTAGGGAGGCCACCTCAGGTGTTGGGACAAGCCACCAGGGCTCAGACATGCACCCCACAGCCCTCCTCTCTGCAGGAGTACCGTCCACGCAATGGGGCTGATGCCTTCTCTGCCCCAGCCAGGCCTCTCTGAGTGCCGCTGACAGAGGACAAAAAGCCCATCTGCTGCCCCTGTAGCGATGCCACCCACACAAAGGAAAATATTCCCCCTCCCCGCATGCCTCCACAGACTGCTACGGCAACTCTTTTGCATTAGTCTAACACTGTCAGGTTTAGGCAAAACTCAAAAGATGCTATTAAATTGCATGTGCACAAGTAAAGGTTTAGTGAGTTTCCTATTACTCAAAACAAGTTCAAAATTTGAAAAGTGGATTTCTAAACTTTAACGTCACCTGCTAGAGCCCATGCTCCCAGCTGAAGCAGAGCAACAGCAGCCCCTAATGGGTAGAGAGCTGGAAGCCCAGGCTGCCCAGCAGCCATCCTCAGTTTAACCACCACTGTTGTTCATACTCACTTTTAATAACTACCTACCAGCAAGGTAATTAAGCTTCAGTCAGCAGTAATTTTCAAATATTACCCATGTGCCAAAACTCACCTCCTCCCCGCCCCTTTTATTTTTTCCCTTCCAAAATAATAGTATCTGCTGAGCACTCTGCAACCAGAAAAAAAAAAAAAAAATCTCATGGCAAAAACACACTCCCACCTTGTAATTGCAAGAAAGTTTGCGGGGGGGGGGGGGGGGGTGGAACAACAAACCCAT
>JANZLQ010000005.1:16001008-16016928 GCA_026212715.1 Elanus axillaris | reverse complement strand
GTATTGGCTCTGTCGGACATGGGGGAAGCTTCCAGCAGCTTCTCACAGGAGCCGCTCCTGTAACACCCCCCCCCCCCCCGCTACCAAAACTTTGCCACAGAAGCCAAATACAGAAGCGTATTTTCTCTAAACGACAGACCACTGCCAAGGCCAAATACTAGACATGATTTGCATTAACTGAGTGTTGGCAGAAAAAAAAGTGTCTTTATGGGAAGTAACTTTGCAGCTAAGGACTGATCCAAGTAAGTGACATGTATAGTAGATTTATCCTCTTGCACCCCCACCTTCTGTGGTTCCTTTTAAAAACAGATGGCAATCTTTGCAAGTATCCCCAAACAAGCTGTTCTCATTTCCCATCCTCCCAGGCAAAAAGCTGTGGTGCTTGGTTACCGCTGAAGAAACAGAGAGCAGGGACTTTTAGTATCATTAATGCCACTGGAGACATGATCAAGGTGACCACAACCCTCCTGCTTCAACGTTACTGCATCCATAACATGTTATGCAAGACACCCTTCTCATGGAGAACTAGACAGCAAACTGACAAGGCAACAGCGGCCTCTCTGACCTTGGTTTTGTCTGTACAGTTAATCACAGCTGCAGTTATACCAAATACATATCTGCCTCTGACTGTTCCTAAGCAACTATGCTGACTGCTTAGGACTCTGTTTGTCCAATTGGTCCCTGAAAAGCTTAAGAGGGTCTTGGGCTGGGCAGGGTAGGGCAAGGCAGAGGAGGGAAGAGTCCTTGCCCAGCTCCGGACAGGACCGACTCCACCAGCACATCTCCCTGTCCCGCTGTGGTCCACCCCACGGCCACTAACAGGTGCCCAGGGCAGAGCCGGCAGCTGCAGGGAAAGGCCAGGCACTGCACCCACAGCACAGGTCCCCACCAGGGAGCTTTCGAGATGGAAATAGCTGAATTTTCTTTCAATTTACTCACCTATTTCTAAAATGAGAATTTCAGGGGAGTGAAGAGCAGCTTGGGTTTGCTTTTTTAAAGAAAGTATGCTACGACAGTTAACCCAACCCCTCTCCTGCTAACAAGATACATGCATTTCTTCCTCACCTCCCTGCCAGCAAGAGCCCCAACACACCTACTAGAAAAGTCAGGGTGGAAGAATGAAAAGAGCCTGAAGTAGGGCAATTTTCATTCATACACCTACTTCATGTTCTTCTCATGGTTGGTCCTGCAACAGGCACCAATACACACACCAGAGGTGGTTGTTAAGGAAGACGGAGCGACGGGCGGCACAAAGACATACAGCAGGATCCGTCACAGCCCGACTTCCACAGCCTCCCCCATCACACTGTTCAGCTAGACCTGCCACAGCACATCACTCAGCTTTGTTATAAATTACATGAATTTACTCCTTATGTAAGCTCATGATCAATCCCCCCGCCCCCAAGAATTCTCTCTCACAGCTGTGGGTTTTGACCACATCTTCATTTTTTACCCTGCTAGCTTGCTTTTGCTGCCTCCTTCACAGAACAGGGGCCTGCCCCTGCCCACTGAAACATCTTGTCCTGTCTTCTGCTGTACTGTAAAGCAAGCAAGCACCCTTACTGAACTCCTGCAGGTGCCAGGACTGGCTACGTCCTCACCTTTTTCTTTCACTAATTACAAATCTTTTGCAAAATACATCCAGAAACACAGCAGTGAAGTGTGTCACCTTAACTCGGAGATTTTACAGCCACTTCTTATCAATACTGTGTGATCCTGGCTCGCATGAGACAGGGCCAAAGGTGCTCTGTCCCGTTAAAAACCCAGCTTGGTGTTTCCTGTTGAGCCCTAAAAATAAGTTACTTGAGGGATATCTGCTCCCATCCCCTCCCCACCTCTCGTGGCTAGCACCAGCTTTCAATGACACTGGGGTGCAGCTCAAGGGACCCAGGGGACACCCACATCCAGGCACAGCACTCCAGGTCTTAGACAATCGAGGCAACTGTGCTCCTGCTAACACAACCTACACCCCCTGAGAGCACAGCAGCAGCGGAGCAAAACCCAAACCATGCCAGCTGGAAGCAGGGAAGACTTTTTGCCTGTAAAGACAGCTGAGTGGGACAGGGGAGCCAGAGTAGTCTGCAAAGGGTGTACTATGCACGCACCTTGTGAAGGTTAAAAATGTCTTCCCCTGTGATCTCTCTCTTCAACATCGTGTAAGAGCCAAAGATAAAAATACATAATTTTGACGATCTTTCCTGACCCAGAAAATGGTATTTTTCATCTACTATCCCCCCTTTCAGAAAATACACATCACAACAACATCAGGGTTTCTGTTTCCCTAGGGACACCTATTCCTTTCATTTTTTCCATACTACACTCACTTTTACACAACATAAATAAACGTGACCAAAAAAAGTCACTGCAATAAACTACTCTTTTCTCTGGAATACCCTTGCACGTGCTGGATAAGCTAATGACGATGAGTGGTACAAGGGTAAGTGGTACTAGCTGTAACAACCAAACCCTCTGTGGAGAGAAAGCAAACTGTAGGTTCAAGCTGATCCTGTACTCACTCCACAACGCAGCATCTCACATCTGGAAATTGATCCTACCTTTTCTTCCATTGGCAACCAACCATCACACAAACTTTGTCCCAGACAGAACAACACATAGACGCCATACAAGGATTTAAGACACACCAAGCCACTTGGCTCTTTTATGTGAGAACAGAAAATATCATTTGAGTTCTGGTACAGAAAGTCAACTGAGATCAGCATCTCCCACCAGTACAGTCTGTTCCAGATAGGTAGGAAACAAGTATCAGGACAAAGCCCAAAGCAGAACCAGTCCAAGCAGAAGTTGGGAAGAAACCTCAGAGGCAAATGCCAAAGAGAAATGGGAACCAAAAATTTACAGCTTTTGATTTTCTTGCTTACCAAGGACAAGAGCTTCTCAAGTTGCCAGATTTTTAATCAGTGTTTAAAAAAAAGAACACAAAAGAGAAAACCCCAAACCTGGCTGTCAACCCCAAGGACCTGGCTTCCTTCAACTTCTGTCTTTCTCAACAGTCAAACTGAACAAAGGTCTTTCCTCATTTCCCACATTTTATTTACTATTTCATATAATTTCTCAGTTTAGAAAGCCCTTTGCTTTGCATAGCAAATCAGCTACATTATTTACACTGTGCTCAGCACCAAGATCTAAGTGTCCTGTAAAGTATATTAACAGAAGTCAGCAAAATCTGACATCACAAAGATTTTTATTTTCCATAATTAGTCCTCTCAATTAAAATATTCATTCCATGGTGAGTAAGGCCAGGGTTAGCATCATCTCCTAATATATTATTAAATCAGTTTTGCTGAGAAGGAATCATATTATTAATTTTTTACCCTGGTGGAGTAACTGTTTAACCACAGGTCTATGCCAGTAGTTCAACAGTAAGAGGATGTTCAGTTTCTCAAAGCACCAGCTGCATTAATAACATTCATTCTCAGTAGCATATTTACAATATAAAACTGATATTGCTCTCTTCATTTATTTTAAAAAACCTTCATAACAATAAGGATTAATTCTGCAGACCCCTCCTCATCATCTGTCTGCAGCAAAATGATTCAGATTCCCTGAAGTCACCTACTACCAACTACACCGCTCCCTGCCTGGACTAGCAGACGTCCTAACTGCCCTGAATTCCATGTTTCTGCAGTATTTAGCTGAACCAAAGGCAGCTTCCTGCTCTTTTTCCTCCCCAGCTCCAGGATTTACATACCATGGCTTACATACTAGCAGCAGGGGTACAATGAAAAGTTCTATCAAAGTAATTTCTTTGCCAAGAAAGAGGCATACAAAGATCTCCTGACCTTTCACCAGGGAGTCTTGCCTTTTATCAAAACTACAGTCAAATGCCTTATTTAAAAGGCTTTTTATTCCAAGTGAAAAAACTGCGCACAGTGGAGCCCATTCTCAGAATCCTTGGGCACTTCCACATCAACACCAGAAGCAATATTCTCACCATTGGTCCAGCAGCTGTGTGAAAACACAGAGGAACTCCTCTGCTCCACATTATATTTCTTCCACTAAGGAATGGCGGGACTAAGGAAAGGCAACGGCTATGGCCAACATTATGGCTTGGGCTCCACCTTACTCCCTGAGTTCTCTCTCCTCTCCCTCTTCTTCAGGATTTTCTAAGATTGCTCCCGACCAGTAATAGCATCTTAGCCCCTGACCCCACCACTACAAAAGAACAAGAAAACCCAAACCCCAGTTTGTACACCTAAGAGAAACCCCAACTCTACTACCGCCCCTCTTTGCCTGCTGCCCAACCCTTCCACACATTCCACTTGTACTCTTTTCTCCTTGGTGTCTGCTAGCCTTCCCAGGCACAGAACCAAGATCACTAAGATGCTTCAGCGGTCAATGGCAGCCATCACAAAGACATTCAGCTTGACCATGAATACTGTATTGGCAGCAATGCTCCTCTAGTCTCCAGAAGATGGTCCACCTCACTGGTCTCACAACCTTCTATGACTCCATGTGCATTTAGACAAAAAAAATTACACAAATTGTTTTGTTGGTTTTTTTTTTGTAAAGGCTTCAATTTTTGCTGCCCATCAGCACTGTCTCAGCATATTGCACAATGTTTTCTTTATTATAAAAAAATGTCTTCTGTATCGGGCAGGAAGAAAGTTTTCTCAGGAGGCTAATGCGTACTATTGTCTGTAATTAGAGGTAAGTGGTTGCTTGTGTGGCCATCAGGAAGTGGGACCTAGTCAAACAAAAACCAAAGTGTTATTAATGGCTTGCCCAGAAACAGAATCTCCCCTCGTTCCCCCAAAACACACACTTCTTTATTCTTGGGCATTTCTTGTATGCCTTTTGCCAGGACTCCCAAACAAAAATTACAAATACCTACCTGCCTGCCTTCCCTCCTCTTCCCACCCCTCACATAACCTTGCCAGCTGGCAAACTTCAACCAAATTTGAGGGAAAGGCAGAAGTCTTAAAGGCTACCTACAGGCTTAAATGAGAAAAATAAAACAAAATTGAGTAGTTGCTAGAGGAGCAATCCTACTGATGCTCAGGTGAAAGGAAAGGTAGACTGCTCAGCTCTTTCACACTGCTTGGTAGTAGCCTGCAGGCTAGTCAGTAGCAACACTGAATGCCTGCAGCATGCAGTGCCTCTTCTTTGGTCAGCACTCCAAGCAAAAGTATACATGAAGGAGATGGATGAGGCCTGAGAAAGCATGTAATTTTTGTAGCAATACAACAATAAAAAGAATGAAGTAAGGACAATGGAGGGAATGTAGCAGAGAAATCTAAGACTCAGTTTCATTGATTCAGCTTCTTATAAAACACCTTCCTTCCTTACATGTTAGGTTTTCCAACTATGTTTTAAAAGCTACTGAATCTCTGCTCATATGCATGTCAAGGGGAGGGTTTATTGCAAGCATCTTAAATTCTGCTGGGACCAAGTCCCAAAGTTGTCCTTATCATCCATGCTCAGATAGCTGTTCCACTTATTTAATACTCAGAGAAAGTTTTTCTTACCAATGTGGACCTGTAAGAGCCCAGTCTGAAACGGCAAAAAATAACTTCTGCTACAAATCTTCCAAAGCCATGTAAAATTCCTGCAATATCAAACAAGATTTAAATTGTCACAAGTAGTAAAACTGTAGTATTTACAAAAGTATTACAACAAAACTCTACATGATACTTAAACAGGATGTAGTGCAGTAAACCAGTATGTAAAACACTGAGAAATTAACATAAAAAAGGAAACACCAAGGATGGGGGGAATTCTAACATTCTGAAATGCTTCAAAAAAAGCAAACCCAAAGCTATCCAAGCAAATGTAATTCCCTCTGCCCAGCTTTTGTGGGTAAAAACACATTCTGTGGGAGAGAAATATCTATTTTGAAAGACAACTCTTAGTTTGAAGTCTCTTTACTATAGTCTCTTCAAGTGAAAGCCAAGAAAAGAAATAACTTGTAATCAAGATACTCTATTATGTCTTGACTAATAAGTGGATTGTGTCTTTTCAACTTATTTTCTTTGAGGGAGCAAATCTTGCAGTACATTGACAAGCTACACAAGGAAAATTCTCCCAATTACTTCAGATGGCAATTTTTCTCAAGTTTTGGCACTGATTTAGCACTGGATCTCAACTATAGGAACTACAGTGTATATCAGAAGTCAGTGTGTGTATGTGTATGTATGTGTCTGTGTATCTTTCTCTCTATCTCTCTCTATCTGTCTCTTTGCTCTACCAGAAGTAAACAAACTATGCTATAGTTACCAAAAAGGAAATAGGCCCTCAGAACAGCAGAAACAGCATACTGGGACACCAAAAATGAGTAGCTTTCATTGCACATTTCAGTGCACACAAATGGGCACTTCGTCTTAAAACTTGCTAGAGGTTCACAACTCCCCTGTAATTTACCCATAATATAACCACCATGACCAAAAAAAATTTCTAGTAGAATTTAAGAGGGAAAGCACCAATAGTTACCTGTAGTTGAAAAAATTCCCCCAATAATGCCACAGAGCCTCACTAAGAACTGCCAAAAAGGCATGTGCTCTTCTGTTACTGTCACCATAAGTGAACTGATATCATATTTCATGAATATTCCTGACACTCCATGGCTTCCAGCTGCATGGTTAATTACTCTTTCCTGAAAGAAGAGAGAGAAACACTAGTTAGTCACTTCTGGTTAGTCACAGGGAAAACAGTCTTAATAGATGTGATGACAAAGAGCTACTTAGATTTAGCAATCGACAGAAGACCAGGAAACATCAAGATAACTTTGGCCAGTACCTTCTAAAAGTCAAACATCATTAAATAACAATTCACTTTCCTGGTCACTGGTCTTCTATGCTGCATATCAATGTTCACTATCAGGCTCTGGCACTATCCTCTCAAGATTTGCTTATAAGGTCCTTTAAACAAGGGTGTTTATAACTAGGCTGCTTTTGGTACTTATAAAGGTAAGTGCCACAATCTTGGTCTAGCCTGTGAACTCAAGTGAGTGCACTGGTATAACACAGTGCCCCCACTCTTTCTACTTTATATGCTACTACTAATCACTTAAATCAGGATGAGACCTTCAGGAGACACTTAAGTTGTTGAATAGCCTTAGCTATGGCAATTTTCCCATACTGCATCTGCATCTAAGACTCATTAGGCTTCATCCTCCTTCTTCCTTGGAGCATATCTCTAGATTCACATGCCACAGAGGATTTAATTCCTGGTTCTTAAAAGTAGCAGGGAAGATCCTAAACTAGAGTATACCATAATGGAAATTCAGAAGCTTAAGTTACATTGGACCAATGCCATTTTTTTTGCCTCAGTGCATACTTGCACATATGCCATAATCCATTACTTTGAGGGGGGAGGGGCAGGAAGGAAGATGATCAAAATTTCTGGGGTCTGGAAACTGAATACCAGTATCAAGCCTTTTTTCAAAATTTTTGTCAGTCAGGTCATTTCAGACAACAGTCACACAGCAAGAAATATACCTTGATAAAAATAATAACTAAGTCGCCATGACTACTCTAAACAGGTCAGATGCCTTAGCCCTAATCCAAGAACTTCTACAGCTTCTACTCATTCGCCCAAATTCCAAACCAAAAGACCCCAAAGACAAGAGTGAGACTGCTATAAATCTCTACTTTTAAAAAAAGGTTTTAGGAGAAAACCTCACCACAGTCTTAAGTTTCTTTCAAAAGTTTGCTATCATTTTGTTGTTAGTGAAAGGTGTTGATAAATGCATTGCCAGGTAAGTCTGGCTGAAAATGCCCAAGGGCAGCAGAAAAAACACTAATTGACTGAAGACAAACTCAGTCATATCTAGGCTAATAAGAGTAGAGAAGACAGACAAGTAAGACTGAACAGAAAAGTAATATATCACAGTTCCATTTCACCTGTAGATTTAACAGTATGTGCTCAAAAAACATGCAGAATACAGTACAAAATAAAAAGCTGAATACCACTTTGGAAAATACAGACTAGGCAACTTCTCCAGTCAGCTAACGTTGCTATAAACCATATTGCTTCCTTTGCTACCAAACCGAATTAAAAAGGATGCCAAAATAGCGTATCAGTCATGATACCAAGTTACAGAAACTTTACAACAGTTAAAAAAATAAACGACCGCCCCCCAAGCCAGTACAGAATGCTTTCTATATTTCAGGAGCATGACAACATTCTGCATTAGAGGATGGATGAACAGGCAGAATAAGAAAGAACAGAAGACTAAAGGTAGTTAAACAGAACCTTGCCATTGGCAAAGGACAAAACATTATTTTTTTGTTTTTCCTCTATTGTTTCCCTAAGCCTTATTGGTCTATTGAGGTCAAATGGTGAAAAAATAATACGAAGTTAAACAGAATACCCAAACCTCCACCCTCAAAATATACATAATTCTTTTTCCACAAACCATTTTGGTCTGCTTCTAGCTTCTACTGCTGCAGAAGATTTAACTCTTGGTTACTAAAACCTGCTGCAAATAACTAGGCTTGCATCAGGTATCTCCGATCAGTGAAGCCCTGCTAGAATTAAATCTTTTTAACATAGATAAACACAATACCTCAAACATCAACAATAGCTGAGATGATTCTGCCCACACCTTTCAAACTCTCCTTCCCAGTCTGTTCACCACTGTCAATTAAACCTCAATGTATTCAAGTTTTAGTCATGGCTAGCTGACCACCTTTTTCCAGGTCTGCATACGTGCCTACTCTTATAAAATAAACACACCAAGTTGTTCAATGTTAACTGTTCTTAATAGACTTTCCCAGCTCATCTGCTGGGGTACTTGGTTTCCAAATATAAACAGGAACAAGCTTTACAGGCAACATGGCTACCTGTTGAGACAGTGAAAGCAAGCATTGACTATTCACAAGCTTTTCTCCTAAGCAACCTGTGACCATGTTGCAATTTTCATGAAAAATACATCACAATCAAAAAAAAAAAAATCAGAGCTAAGACTGCATAGTTAACTGATAGAAACTATCTTTATAGCAGGAGAGAAAAATTTAATACAAGATGAAAAAAATGCAATAAGGTATAAGATAAGCAGTCAACTGATGTCCAGAAGTTTAAGGAGTGCCTTAGTTGTTGCAGAGATTGTGCAGGGAAAACATGAAGCAGATTGCTACACCAGCAGGAGGTGGGAGTACGTTGCATTATGAAATTCCTCTTCATTCCTCTCTCTACTCCAACTTTCCTGAGCAAACCTTTCCCTTCAGCGGTCTGCCTGTCCCAAGTTGAACACCAAGATATCACCTCTATCCTACTTCCCCTAGCTATGTATTTTTCAGAAGCAGCATGGAATTGTAAGAAAATAAATCTTTTTCTCCCTTGGAGAACACCACAAACTGTATTACAATGAACTGCCATTCTAATCTCTGAATTTCCTTTCAACCCAAGGCTTCCTTCTTACCTCTCACTTTACCTGTTATTTTTAATTAAACTTATTGCAAAGATTTTTTTTTTTTAGGCTTTTGAATAAAGACCAAAACAGAGTTCAGTGCCTGGAAATGAGACATGTACCTGGTACACATAAGGCCTTTTTCTTATTTACAGCAGTCTTTAAAATTAATACCTTATACGATTTGCCCGTGTACTATGCTGCAATAAATACTTTCTTTATGGATTCAGAATTAAAAGCCTCTCCAAGCCCAAAAGTGGAAGCTCTTTAATCTGCAGAATAATCGAAGTTGGTGGTTCAACAAAGGTTAAACAAGACAGCCAAGAGACAGAAATCCTTTCTGTGTGATCAGTTTTTCATACAAACTTCCTTTGTTTCTATTTCTTACACTCCACAACCAAGTTAATGACATTCAAGTGAGCTGTGTTTTTTGGTTTGCTTCCCACATGGATAAAAAGCTAACAGTGGATTAAATATCTGTAAAGCTACACACAAGATTACACACCAAAAACTTACAGGATTTTTCCACCACCACCACTATTAGCATCCAGTGAAGTGGAAATGACTGGGTATCTATCATTAATTCTAATATCAGACTCGATCTACAGATGCAAAACACTAATGCAAGATGTTAGCATCTATCACCAAGCATATATATTTTACTATCAGTATTACATTATTCACAGATATATCTAGTGCACTGGAACATTCTACAAAGAGTCTCTTCATGCTAGAGGAGTTTTCAAAACCACAGTATGACTAAGTCTTCATTTCCACATTTGAGCTTTTGTTAAGAACAATCACTGTTAGGTTTTTCCCTGCATGTTTTTGTCTTACTTCTACTTACCCTTTCTGTCACTGAAAATTGATGAGTTTCTGCTGAAATTTTATATGTATGGAGTTTGGTTGGCACAACTGTGATAAAATACTGGAACATCTGATTGTCTAGAAGAAAATAAATCTCAGTGTTGAACTAAGTACACAGTCAAAGTCCATTTGAGACATTCACGAATAAATCAAATAATATTTAAAATAGTTAATCAGCTAAGCCATTTACACTAGGGACATTCTTCATGGAGTCCCAGCACTGCCAAGACCACTTCAGCACTATCTGCATGAACAAAGCTAGTTTCCATGGGCAGGGACTGTATCACACTTGTACTCAGAGAAATTTATATTTTACCCATGTAATGAAAAGATTCATTAAGGTCAAGCCAGGCAAAGCTTCAAATGAAACGCATAGATAGTGTTTTCCAGGACACTTGAACAAGTTTCACACGGTCACATTTTGCATGATATATGCATCTCAACAGTGGTTTGAATAGATTTTAGCCACTGAATTGTCTATACAATGCTGGAAGCCCTTCTGAACTGGTTACAGTTTTTCTCTTGATGAGACAGACTTCTACAGAGTTCTTCTAAAGCAATTAGCATGCTTATGCATTTATGATTGCTCTGTCTACATGCAATTGCCTAAGAGAACAAACACTGATAGACTGAAGCAATTTGTTTCAACTACACAAAACTATTCTGGCTGGAAAAGCCAACAAACTGACTGACTTTGACAGAACAGCAGCTTTAGAACGTTCTGGGGATCACTCCCATGGGGAATGCAAGCGAGAGGATGAGGCATAGGCAGTTCTGTAAACTAGGTTACTATACTCCTTTACTTATACATGAGGAAACAGTGATACACAAACCTTTCTGTAGTAGCCTCACAAAATACACCGCAGAAGTGACAAACCAAATACAGGAATAGAATTCAAGACTTCGGATGCTATTTTTTTTTAAACCAAATCAGACTAATTTTTCCCTGTTACAACAGCAATCAGATCTATGAATCTCCACTGTAGCATACTGCTGCAGCCGTCTTTGCAGTATGTTTAGACATATTGTAACTTCAACATAACACAAATCTGAAAGAAACTGCAAATCAACTTCAGCAAAACAGCAAAGCACAGTGATAACCAATATTAAAAAGAAATCACCCATTTAAGATGCCCTGTAGATATCTGAACAAGCATTGCTTGTTACCACATTTAGCAGAACATGCTGTTTGTAAATCACAACATTCATGAAACATGATATTTTAAATGTAATTATTGGAAAAACATAGAAAATAAGATGCTTTTTTAAACACACAACACTTACGATCTGATGCTATTTTTTCTGTTCCATCCAAAGGATTAATAATTCCTGGAATAAGCTCTCCAAATGACAAATGATCTATTCTGTGAGAGAAGTTATAGGCTGAAAGACAATACAAAGGAATGAAACAACATTTTTACACTAGGAGATTCTATACTCTTCTCAGAGAAAAAGATGTACCCATTTCTCACACTGGAAAATGCATTAGTTAGAATATTACAAATTCTGATGTGCATTTCACTGGCTTTGTGCCTGCGACCATATCAGTACCTCTATGTACATGTTTCAAACAAAACTCAAATCCAAAATATTTAACAAAGAAATTCAATTTCTCCAGAAAAGAACTTCTAAAACAAATTATAACTCTATCTGAATCAACCCTGGATCTGAAAGGAGTTAAAATTTCAGGACAGGAAATTTCTAGTTGGCCAAATACTGAAGTTATCCTACAGTTCAGGTTCTTGTATGTAATGGTATTAAAAAGACTAACATTTCATAAATTAAATGTACAGGGGAAGCATAAGGCAACTACCAAGTTACTACATTGCCTCATTTTGCAAACATATTTAAGCTCTATAATATTATACACTTCTGTTGACATAAATTCATGGGCAGATATTTGGAGGTTTAACCAACACCAAGTTCACTTTTCACAGTAAGCCTACCCTTGCCTCACATTAAGTACAGCAGCCACACATATTCAGTATCTAGACTCATAACCTAAAAATGAAGTTTCTAAGGAAAAAGGTCAGAAATTTTTAACCTCATAAAAACAGATTTTGCAGGAAATACATAGTTTGGACTGAAATACAGGAATTTTGTTTGGTATCTGTGTTACACCAAAATACATCCAAGATTCCTGTGTTATCATAACTGTAGAAGCCACCTAAAGATAATACTAATAGTGTTAAAATGTATGAAAGTAAGTCACTACTGAGTCATAACATTGCAAAGAATATTCTCTGCTTTCTCCTACAATGCAATTGCCCAGCCAGAACATCTTTACAGCAGCAACCTATGTTAACATATGAATTAGGAGACTGTCTGAACAAAATTATGTTCATTCACATGGAGATGATATAAAGAACTTACACTCGTGGCTTACAAGGGCTGCCAAGTGTGCATGGCCTCGAGGGTGTGGAATTGCCCTGAAGAAAGCAAGATAAGTTTCATGAAAAATTTGTTTAATGAATCCACACAAAAGACATGGTTTTCCTAAGCAGAACTATGTAGAAAAATTACCTCTCCTCCTCTATTGCAATAAATAATTTACATACATAAAAATATGCGTATATATATAACATATATATATTTAAATATGTTTTACAAACTTTTATATATATGTCATGTGTATCTATATTAAAAAAATAAACACATTTTTATTACTGCCGATTACAGAGAGCCTGAATTACAAGGTACAGCCACATTAGACTCATGAAAACCCTCTTATACAAAATTAGTGTCTTGCATTTTTAAAAATGTCAAAAACACATCAAGTCACTAGGCTATTAGAAGAGCCATCAAGGCCTACCACATGAAAAGCTGTAGAACTTATCAAGTGACTAATGAAAACTTTACCGTACTTATTCTATCACTAAGCAAGTTAACTATGCTCTGTATTTACTCCCTGACTCAGCAAGTTAACTTCAGGTCTGCACATTTGTTTGTAGACCTGCAAAGAAAGTACAAAGTGGAGGCTGGTAACACTGCAGAGGCAGACAAAAGTGCAACTCTGTCTGGAAAGTAAAACAGTCTCTCAGCCACACTTCATCCCTACCAGTCCAGCCAATAATGCAGGAAACTTTCCCTACTTAGCTTAAGTTAAATCATTACCAAATGCATGTAAGTTTTGGACAAATAGAAGGTGGAGAAAGACAATGAGATCAGTCAAGATAGGACTACAATAAATAACCAGGCAATAAGGTACAAAGGCAGCCAGTGAAAAAAGCCATTAAAAAACACCTACAAGAAGAGAAAGAGCAACTTCACAGAAGTACAAACATAATGATGAGCAAAAGGACGCAAAGGAAAGCAAAATCATTCTGGGGTGCAGAACTAGAGACAGGAGGAGAGAAGTGACGGCAGTACAGATGAAAGGCTGAAATGATCAGCTCTGAAAAGGGCTTAAGAAGTTGGACATCTAGGGACAAATCAGAAAGGTGGTACAAGACCAGACAGAAGTGACATTTGGAGAAATATCCACACAAAGACAGCAGCTGGAATTACACATGGATAAATTAGACAGTACAGATTGCATGCCAAGACCTCTGGTGACAAAGCTATCAGGAAGACAAGTGAGGACAGCAGAGCTGGAGAGCACAGAGAGAAGTTAACACAAGTTTGTATGCAGTGTATATAAGCTAATACCATTGCCAAAGCGTGTCAGAAAGGCTCTCTGCAAATCAAGATGAACTGGCATTTAGCTCCCTAACTATGGTTCTATAACATTATCTCAGCATTGAAATGGCACATATCTACACTTCATCCATGTTAGTGAGCTGTACTAATAGAAAGGAGAAGTTTGGTCAAGCCCAAAGAATGGAGGCAAGTACAAGCAGTCTGCTCCAGTTTTCATTCTGTAAGACACTAGCATTCATATCCACTACACTGCATGCAACAATGCACTGCACTGTGTTGTTTTAGTAACTTATGAAGAAATTTGTTTTTAACTGTGCAAGAAAAAGATACCACATGGAACATAATACCAAGCGTGTATACGGAAAGGTTAATAAAAAAGTCATTAACTCAAAAGTGTAAAAGCATACACACACATATACATGCATGCACTGTACATAATGTAGAAGTCAATTCATTTTTTTTATTTTCAGGAACTGAACAGAACATACTTGCCCACAGTTATGTGAAAATTCCCTGCCACTTTATTGACATAGAGATGACCATGAATTCTGCATGCATCTGGAGACTGCAATGAATTATCTTCCCTGTTTAAACAAAAACAACAAAAAGAGTAATTGAGAATATTTACTGTCTAACAGAAATAACAGAAGTACAATTAGATTTCTTTTTCCTAGCATAAAGTTATAGCACTATCATCTACCTCTCCTTATCATATTCTTCTGGAATGATAGCAGAGATCATGGAAGGAAGGGAAACTAATAAAGGTCAGTCTGATAAAGCCAATAAGCTTTTGTTTGTACTTGCATTCAGAGATCTGGCCTACAAAACTAACTTATGATACCTGAACACATGAACAGAAAACATAAGACTGTAAGTATATCTTGCTGCCCTGGACATTTTTTTTTTCCAATTACTTCTACCAGAAGTGGTTTCTTGGAAAATTTTTAATGCTACAATGAACAGAACAAAATATATTAGTCACATTAACAACAATATAGCAAGAACAGCTTTCAACATGTATTTTTTACGAAACCTTCCTCTTCCCACATTTGTTAGGGTGTCCACAACTCGGAACATATTTCTAAATCTGCTCCTTAGAGGGAGATAAAAAAAATAAATACAATTTTTTAAACACATTTCAAGCATAAATACCATCTCAAATACTGCACTAACAAGTATCACAGAGGCACAGAAGGACATCATGAATCTGAAGACATCAACTAAATGAGAAAAAAGATTTTTCTAAACCCTCTTCAGCCTTGTCTTAGGAAGAAAGGATGCATTTATTCCTCAAACAAGGAGATTACAACATGGAAAGTGCATACAGCAGCTTTGGTGTTTGTTTTATTTATGGCTTGCTTGTGGAGGGTATTTTTGTTTGTTTGTTTTTAAAGGGAAAGGAATTTCAGCTTTTATGTAGAAAGTGTTTTCCCCTGGGGGGGCTGGAGGGGGAAATATCATATAGCATCCAGATTCAGGCAGACCAAGCCTTCTATGTGTTTGTGTCCCAGCATTTTGTGGGTAGTTGGAATAAAGCATAAAAAGCAAGTTTTCTCCACACAATTTTAACAGTGCTATCTTCAACCAAGGCATTTACTAACAAAACACATTTTTATCCAAAGGTCGATTCTTTTAAAACCATAAAGTATTAAGTCACAGCTAATAGCAGGACTTTTTTTAAAAGTTGCTGGACAGAAAAATATTCTTTCATTTAAAAATGACTTCTTGTTTAGTATTGCTTTGGCATTACTAATTCACATTGAGAAGGAAGCATCAGATAAAATGGACTAAAAAGGTATGTGTGTATATTTATGTGTATGTCTATTACATACACATATATACGTATAAATACACAAATAAAACCTGGAAACCTTCTCCAGATTGGAAACCCCAGAGGTTTTCATAAAATAACAGCTCTCTAAAGCAAGCACCAAGTATTCTATTTTAAAATGCAATAAAAAGCAGTAAGGCCTTCTTTTCTTACAACCTTATCTTCTGGGGGGGGGGGGGGGGAAAGCAGGAAAAAAAAACCACAAAAAAATTTTAA
>JANZLQ010000005.1:15979925-15990859 GCA_026212715.1 Elanus axillaris | reverse complement strand
GGCGCAGGCCCGCAGACAGGCACCGGGCAACCGCGGGACGGGACAGGCCGCGCCGGCCGCCTCGCCCCAGCCCTCCCCTACCTCTTGCTTCTCTCGCTGTTACTCAGCGCCGCGGGCGAGGCCGGAGAAGGGAGGGGAGCCGCAACGCCCTGCTCGGCACCCGCCTCGCTGACCATGGCAGCGCGCGTGGCCCGGGGCGGGCTCGCTCCGCCACCGACGCCCGGCGGCGGGAGGCACAGGCCAACGGGAGCGAGAGCGGCGGCGGCGGCGTCCCGCCTGCGCGCATGCTCGGCGCCCCACGGGCATGCGCCGCCCGCCGCCGCGGTCCGGGGCAGCAGCTGCCCGCGGGAGGGTCGGGCCAGCGACCTGGCAAGCGGGGTGAGGGAAGCAAGGACAGGTACGTCTGGAAACCGTGGCGGTCGTGGCCCGCCCGTAGGGCTTGGAGGGAGCGGCGGCTGCCGTAAGGCGCCCTCGCCGCCAGCCCCGGCTGGAGAGCGGAGCCGGGAGCAGCCGCGGGGCCGAGCCCTCCGAAACGGCGGTGAGTTACGTAGCCCAGGTGAAATACGGGAAGCAGCTCCGCGGCGCTTCGTGCACAGACCCGCAGCGGATCCTGGGGGTGCCTCGGCTCTCGGGAACTGCAGCTGCCGGCAGCGCGGGAATAGCCAAAGGAAAGGAATGTACGTACTGCCCCGAGGAAGGAAGGGGAAGTAAGTATCACAAGGATTTGTGAAGCTGCGAGTTACTGAGTGATCGCTTAAAGTGATGTGTATCAGGCGTCTTAAAAAGCAGGCTGGAAAAACACTGTAACCTGGCTTGCAGTGGTAAACCCATGGGTATTAGACACATCGGGTATAATAAAAGCAGGCAGTGTTTGAAAAAAGGCAGTGTCTTCTCTTTGGTTAACTATGAGGGGAGAGGCTTTAAGGCAGTGGGCTATTTTTTTTATTTATATTTATATATATATACACACGCACATGTGGGGAAGAACGGAACAGATTTTAAGCTCACGAACCAGTCTTAAGACCTGAAGTGAAAAAAGTAAGAGGGCTCATTTATGCCCCAGATCTCTCTTCTTTTCCCTGTGTTGGTGGAGCTCATAAAAAGGCACTGCCTCTCACCAAAAACCTCACCCTTAGTAACAGCAGTCTTAGTTTATCTGCAGATTTTTGCCTTATAATTGCAGCAATTCATTCTCCTCTATGCCAGTGTCTCCTGTAGTCTTTACAGCTGCGCTGCTACCAAAAACAGACTTACAAAGTCAATTATCATGGGGTGACATTATGCTACTGCCACCGTGCCCACAAGTTCACAAGTAGCTGAGCCAACCTCAGCATCTTCCGACAGCCAAAAGGGGAGCTCTCCAGTACCTTTTGGGAAGTACTAACATCTTGGGTGATAATCATCATTATTCAAGGAGAAGTGCTCCATATAAGACTTCTTAGAAAAATGATATCAAACACCTATATTCATAGATCAGAAAAGAGAGAGGCTGAAGACTCCAGTATTTTTTGATAATGAGGCAAGCAAAACCCACACCCCAGAAACACAGAAAGTGATGATTTTCACAGCATTAATACAGACTTGCTCTTTTTAATGGTTTAGAGGAAAAAGTAGATCCTTGACAAAAGAGTTTCAAGTAGCACACCAAAGTATATACAATTTGAATAAAACAACTGTTTGTCTGGGTATCTACGCCATTGGAGAACTAAAGGAACCTGAAAATGAGGAAGTACTATGAACAGATTCAAAGAGTATTTTTTGCTTTTAGGGGCTAGGCAGACAGCGTGTTTCCATGAAGGAAAGAAGATACAGCACCACGCCGATGTTCTCACAGAATTCTAATCAGTCTGTTTTGATCATTTTGGCAACTGGATCAGAGTCAGAAAGAAAAAGGGGGTGGGAGAACAATACTGCAAGAGGACCAAAATATATTCATCTGTCCCCTCATCTCAGAAACAGCAGACAGCTTTAGCTACAGCACTTAAAGCTCTTATATTAACATGCCGATGGTTGTAAGGTATAATTCAGCAGCCAGGGATTTTGCTGGCTAGGCCCTATTTTCCCTTGAAACGCTTTCAGCACTGAGGCCTGGAAAGAGCAACAGATAGATCTGGTTATTAGCTGTACATCAGAGATGCTCAACAGTTGTTCTTACAGGCTATGAACTAAAGCAATCCAATCTGCTCATAGACAAAAACGGTTTTGGCATTAGTGCTCAATGCCACATTGAGATTGATGCCTCTTACAGAGGAAAAGTGGCATGGGACAAAACTGCTTGCAGCTTTGCACCATTATAGTCATATTTTTTAACTACAGATGTCTCCATAGGATTTTATAAGGGAAAACATAGTAAACATTTTTCAGAACTTAAGAAGAATGGAGAAAATTAGTGATAACACTTTGCGTTATACCAGCACTACATATTCAACTGTACTGTGCTAAAGCAATTAACAGTTGATCATATTGCATCTACCAAATACCAGACTATTCCAATTAAAACTGTGTGCCTTTCCTTATGGGCCTGCGTGCTTGTTTTCTGCTCTCCTGATCACTCCTCAGTGGTGGCAGCCTATGAGCACCTGCCAAGTTACCTTCAGGAGCCTGATGGGAGCAGGGAAGGAGGAAGAAATCCAGCTGTCGTCCACAAGCCACACAGGTGAGCCAAGGGGCTGCCCCTCAGCTGCTTCTTTGCACACATTTGTTTCACTACAGTATTTAACAAGATCCCAAAGCACCCTGAGACTTGAGTGCAGTCATCTATGTAAAAATGCAACTACCATGTCTTAACACTGGAGATTTATTAAATCCTTTGATATGCGCAAAGAGGGGAAACCACATAAGGTGTCATATCCGTACAGTTTAGCAAACCACAAATGAAGCGGGACAGGGAAAAAAAAAATTCCCAGGAATATTAGGCTATGAAGCACCTTGATATCAAAGACAGCAACAGAGAAGATAGTAGACCAAACAAGAGGAGCAACTGTAAACATGCGCAGATTCCCCATCAGCACTTCAACACGCTTCAGTGTCAATGTGCTGGAAACTGTATGCAAGATACACAAAATTAAAAACCTGATTAAAGCATTTCGAGACTAAACCCAAGCCCCCCGCCATCGTTTGCTGCGGCTACAGTCGCCTGCACACGTGGTTCGCAGCGGCTTTAAAGGCGCTTTGACACTGTTGGTGAGAAAGGGCGAGGTAAAGGGGCCGGGGAGCTGGGGTGAGTGGGGATCGGCCGCCACTGGGCTGGGAGAGCCCGGAGGCGGCGGGGAAGGGATGGAGAGGAGACGAGAGGAGCAGCGCGGAGGGGGTGAGAAGCGAGGCAGGGGCTGGGGGGACAGAGCAGGCGCTTTACCGGAACGTGGAGGGACCGATGGGGGCGTTTGAGGAGGAGGAGGACGTACAGGCGCAGAAGGAAATGCAGGTGCAGACGAGCAAATATGGAGATGAGGAGGCGGGAGTGGCTGGAAAGGGGGTGGAGGGGAAGAGAATCAGTCCCAGGGGCCGAGCGGCGGGGTCTGGAAGGACTGGGAGGGCGTAGACGGGGTAGCGAAGGGCGGCCGCGAGGGCGAGCGGGCCCCAGAGCCGCTGCCGGCCGCCGGAGGGCGGCGCTGAAGGCGGGAGAGCCCCTCGGCCAGTGGGAAGCAGCCACGCTCGCCGGAACCGGAGAGATGAGGCTGCTGGGAGGGGCCGCCGCTGCGCCTGGCTAGCCCTCGCCGGGCGCTAGGGGGAGCTGGGCCCTGCCGTTCCCTGCCTCGGAGCCGCGTTGTGGGCGCCAGCCGGGGAGCGGGAGTCCGCCGCCGGCTGCTTGAGCTCCGCCGCTGCGGCGGGCCGTTCCCTTGCCCGGAAGCTGGAGGGAGTCGCCGTCCCTCCTCGAGTAGGAGCGGCGACTGCATTGCAACGCAAGTGGTTGTCGTTACTGAGGGGGCGTTTGTGTGGTGTCTCCCGTTTTCGTGGAGCACCTGTAAGCCGGTTTAAAAAAAAAGAGATGGCAACGAAAGGAGGCCTTGGTCTCTACTCCTCCACGTCGTTTTTCCAACTCAGTCCGGCTTCTGGTCTTTTGGGAGATCCTTTCTGAAATGATCTTCTTGAAATTTTCTTTTCACAGGGTCTCAAAAAGCAGAACAGTCCGGCTCACTGAAATGAAAAATGTGTTAAAGCTACTTAGGCTAGAAATTCCAAAATATTTACCACTACAGATCTTTAGAGAAATTAATCCTAATTCTTCTTTTGAATACTTCTGTGACTTAGCTAACATTTTAAATTCAATTTATACAGCTGCTCCATGAGGCTCATACTTCACTCACAGTAGAGCCAACTACTGTACCCTAGTGAAGTACTGTGAAAGCTGTGGTTAAGAATACTACAGTGTAATCTTGTTGGTTTTTTTTCCTTTTTCCAATAATTGAAATTGTTTGGTGTAGACAGATAACTGATTCAGAGCTGTGTCTTTCATTCAGCGGAGTTTTGCTGTATGTTGTGCATGGAAAGGGAGTATCAGTCACTGAGCTGAATTCCTGTCTAGATTACAAATGTCAGGTTAGTAATAAATCCTGATCTATCACCACTTGGCTATTTTTAGTAATTAGATCATGATTACAAAACAGAAATATTTTGATAATTGATCAAGTTACATAAAACCAATAATCCTTTTGCATAATGGCTTCTTGAATTGTCTAAATGCTCAGGACAAGGCCAGCAACTATCAGGAGACAAAGGCACTTTGCCATTTACCCTAGTGTACATTGTGACCCTCAGTATTTCTTTTATTTTAATGTTCCATTTTCCATTCTTTGGAACACAGTTTTCCTGAGAAAACACATGGCCAGTAATAAATAAGTTCCTCAAAGTTTCTTTGAAGTTGTATTCACAAAAAAATCATTTTTTACTCCTTTGCTACTGGTTTGCCATGTCCCAGCATAAAGCTTAGTCTTGAAAAGTATCACTAGTCTTAAAAAACCTGGATGGTAGGAAGGATCTGGACTTCTGCAGGGCTACCTGGTTGAGAACAGTGTTAGCTGGCGTAGTGGAGGGATATGAATTATTTGCTTTTGACAGAGAAAAAGGCATTGCTATTTATTAATTGCATAAAAGATGCTAAAGCCTATTTGAGGGTACAGGAGAGGTCCGGATAAGCCACATGTGAGCTGCTGTTGATACTAGGATATTAATAAATAATAACAAGTTTGACATAGTCTTAATAATATTTTATAAAAAATTTTCAAGTTGTGACCCTTGTGGCGTTATGAATATACTACTAGTAGCATGCATGTTAAGTTGATGCTTAATCAGCAGAACAAGGTTCCCCAAACTTACTGTGAAATCCATGTAGGTAAGTATGCACATTTGATTGATTGGGCTCTATAAGAAATAAATCTTTAGAGTTTTCCTGAAAATTATTCCCTTGATGTTCTGCCAGGCCAAACAGGTTGTAAGAAAATCTTGGTAAATTGCTAGAAAAGTTTTGCTTTATAAGAATATTGTTTTGATTTTAATAAAAGAACATTAACTCCATGTTTTGGTGTTGTGGTTTGGTTTTTTAGTTTGTTTTTTTTACCATGCCTGTTGCTTTCTGTAACAATCTGAATATGATTGCTGAGAGATGAACCTAGCAAAAATAATAACTGTTAATTAAGCTTTATCTAGTCTATGTGTAATCTGGCAATTACCAGTGTTTCAATTCATTCTCAGGACACTTGTGCAAGGCAATCTGAAGGGGTCAGAATACTCTAACCTGAGCACCTCACTGTGCCCAGTAGGTCCAATGCATCCCAACTCTTTAAACAGACATTCATTTTTGCACAGACATGCCCATGCAGTGAACGGAGACCCTGTAGATAGCCCTGGATTTTTTCAGCCTCTGTTCGTGCATGACAATACTTTTTTTCCAAACTCCTAGCACACAACATTTATTTCATGTCCATCTAAGCCACAACTTCCAGCTATAACTTCCAACACGTTCTCTGTAATCCCCTGCCCAGCTCTGTCCACAACTTCTTTGCCCAGTCTATGTCCCTATGAGTACCTGTGGGCCTTCTAAAAACATTAAATATTTTCCCTGCCAGGGTACCTGAATCAGCAGCTTCTCTTCCTTCTTCCGCCCTCTCAATACCAACTTCAAATTGGCCCTGGCTTCCCCAAAGCTCTGGTCCTTTCCCACCCTGTTTTCTGTTGCAGGCTGCTTACCCTTCAAGATAGAGCAGAGACTCTGAAGTGCTGTCTGGCTTAGCGTTCACAGACACCTACTCCCTGGCTCCACTGCTAGGAGCTTGGGGTAATGAACACAAACTTTCTGGTGAGAAAGGATGAGGAACATGTGAGCAAACCAACTGCTATTGAAATGTGCTCCACACAGATGGTCAGCAAGGGAAAGATTGCTTCCTGCCTTCTTCTGCTGAAAACGAACTGCCTCAATAATAGCGTCTGAAAGCAAGAGGTATTTCCTTCCCCAGGTTTGCTGCTGGCATTTTCTGTGCTTGGCTGGGTTTCCATCCTACCCACCTGCTCCTGCCTGGTAGTGACAATGCCTCCCTTCCATGTGACAAGGGGAGATCAGGACAGTGAAGGGAGACACTAATTCTTCTGCTTTCTCCCACCTGGTATAATTAAGTAGTTGAGAGAAAGATAAAACAGAGGTTATTTATACATTCTTGATCCTGGGCAAATTATATAAATCCATGCACCAGTTCCCAACTTGCTAGCATGCAGTGTTATTGCTGTGCTACTGTAACGTTGGTTATATTGTTAGGGTCCATGATGAAATCTAATCATTCCACTCACCTATTTTATGTGTGACTTATGTCTGATGCTTCCCTTGTTTGTACAGACTCCAGATGTTACAGGATAGACACAGATAAAATTAAACAGCTGATAGTCCACCAGCCATCACTGTCGTACTTTTAGGTAATTAACATGTATATGTTGATAGATTTAAATAATCCCCAAAAGCCTTTGTGTTAAATTTCATTTGGGACTGAAAATGGAGAATCTCCAAAATGTCAGTTTAGCTGTTTGTATTGCCAACTTAAGCAAAACAAGGTATGTGTAGGTGCTGAGGTGTTTGACTGAGATCTGGTTTGTCTAACATCTGTCTGCTCTGCACGTGTTCTGCAACCAGGGACCTCGTGGATGACCACAGGAGAGAGAGGGGCCATGTGAAAGTGCTGTTGTGGTGCACAGCCAGACACCACGCATATCACAGGTATTGGTCAATACCCATGGGAAATGTCAGCTTTCCCAGTTATTTCACTATGCAGACCTTTCTATTTCTGCAGCTTCCCGAAGCTCTATTCATTTCAGTCTACACATACTTTTTCAAATTTCTAGTGGTTTCATGCTAGTTTTATTTTCCAATTATATGAGAAAGGAACCAATTCTTCCAGCCAACAAAATAATAAGAAAGAAAAGTGATTTTCAGTCCATCCCACTTTTACTAACCAAAATGAAACAAAATTATTTAATTCCAGGTCAATCTAAAACATAATATTTAAATCTGCAGTTCTTGTAAAAAATAAGGAGAAAATATGTGGGCAGACTTCTTTCATTTCAGAGACCAGTAGTCTGGACACTCCCCAGGATGGTCAAGAGCAGGTCTTACTCTGTACTTCTGACCGGAGGACCCAGAGCCAGTGGCTCCCATGGGAGCTCTCTAACCACTGGGCTTTGGTGGCTTTGCAGTGGGTGCTCTTGCTGCTGAGGCCACTGCCACTGTGCTCCAGTGGATGCATTTTTCTCTCCACTGTTTCCTCTCCTCAGACTGAAGCTGTCATCCTTCTGTCTGTCAGGTTCTCCTGATGATCTCAATTTCCTAGGATTTTTTGGGAGCTTGTGGGATTGACTGTTTTCCCTTAGTTGTTCTTTAAATTGTGGTCTCCTGGGTTCTGATTTTTATTTATTCCCCTGGTCAAAAAAAACCCAAACATACACCTTAGTTCCCAAACAGAGTACAGTATGGAAGGTTTTCTGCATTGATAACAAAACGTTTCTAAGCCAGTAGGCCACAAAGGTTCCTCAGGGGCCAGGGACATTTTCTGAGCTCAGGATAACTTCTGAACAACATCAATTTAACCTTTGCAGAAGAATTTACTTTAACCTAGAGAAAAATACTTAGGATAATTTAGGCCGACAGGTATAGAAAATCTAATAATAGGGATTTAAAACAGAACACTACCACAAATTTGCTTGAATAAAAATAGGACAATCTTTTCTTAGCACTTTCGTCAGTACAGAGACCATTAGCAGAACAAGAGCACTGTTAGTCCCCATTAACAGATACTGTGGTGGAAAAAGCTTTCCACTGAGAAGCTTCATTATTTTATGTTGCAGGGTAGTGGCTGTCTTGAAAAACTGTTGCTGTCATCCTAGCTCTGTATATATTGTCCTTGTACAAATTGTACTTTAAAGCTATAAAAGAATTTTAATCCCTGGTTTACTAAGAGGTTTCTTTGGTCTTTTATTTCTTTGCCAAAATATAGTTTGATATTTTAAAACAAAGTATGATTGACTCTTTAAAAGCATATAGGTAAATCTAGTTCAACAACTGCTTTTCATGCTGCTTGACCCAATTTGTTGGCAGAGTTGGAAGGACCATAACCTCTGGCCCATGTTGTGTGTACTTTGCAGGTTTTGTTTTCCTGAAGTAATTGAACAAATATCTTTAAAAAAAATTCTTTGGTCACATTATCTATAAAAATAGCCATTTTTTGTGACTAATGTGAAGCACCTTGCCTAGAATGGCTTGAAATGAGCATCAGTTCTCTGAGAAGCAAACCTCTCCATGTAGCTAAAATAGACCCTGTTTTAGAATACAAAACATGCATAGTTAATTCCTACAGTTGTGGGGTTTATATATATATATATATACAAATCTTAAAAAAACACCTTCCCCCCACCCCTCCCTTCTTCCCAGGCACAGCTTCTGTCCTGAATTTGCTCCCTTCTCCCCCCCCGGGACGGGGAATGGAGGTTGGGTCAGTTCATCACACCTTGTCTCTGCTGCTCCTTCCTCCTCAGGGGGAGGACTCCTCACTCGTTCCCTGCTCCACCGTGGGGTCCCTCCCACAGGAGACAGTCCTTCATGAAATTCCCCAAAGTGAGTCCTTCCTACGGGCTGCAGTCCTTCACAAACTGCTCCAGCGTGTGTCCTTTCCGCAGGCTGCAGTCCTTCAGGCACAGACTGCTCCACCGTGGGCTTTCCAACGGAGTCCCGGCCATCTTGGGGGGCATCACCCTGCTCCGGCATGGGCTCCTCTCTCCCCGGGCTGCAGGTGGGCATCTGCTTCCCTGCTGCCCTCCATGGGCTGGGGGGGGACAGCCTGCCGTCTGCCCACGGGCTGCAGGGGCATCCCCTCCTCCCCGCTCCTCCTCCCCTCCTTCCTCACTGACCTCGGTGTCTGCAGAGGGGTTCCTCTCACATTCCAATCCCCCTACTCACTGCAGGTTCCCCTTCTTAAATCTGTTCTCCCAGAGGCGATACCACCATCGCTGATGGGCTCGGCCTGGGTCAGAGGTGGGTCTGACTTGGAGCTGGGGAAGCTTTGAGCAGCTTCTCACAGGAGTGACCCCTGTAGCCCACTCCCCCACTACGAAAACCCTACCACACAAACTGAAAACACTTGTATGTGGACTTAGTGGGGCCAATAAATAAAGCCAGAAACCCAGAAAGTGTGCTTAGGAGGGTAAATCTGCTTTCCTTGGTGTACTTTCCCTTTATTTCTTTGTGGAAGGTCAGTGGGGATGCAGCAGAACACCCTGGGCAGCTGTGGGTGACAACAACCCATAGGAGCAAATGGATGAACACTTCTTCAGTCTGGGTATTTGGTGGTGTCTCAAAATCTGCAGTAGAGCCAAACAGCTGTGGAAATGTTGCTATGTGCAAGGAAAGAGCAGGGCATACCAAGAGAGGAGACTTATTTGTGGCTCCCCAGGCTGGTCGTTGCTTGTGTTCCCACCTGGAGGGCAGCCTTCATCACGGGGATGCCAGTTCCATGGTTTTTTGCTGCTTATTATTCAGGTACAATAAATCACCACTAGAAAAATATATCTAAAAGCTCACCATAGGTATCCTGACAATGTACAAAATAAAAAGGAGGGCTGTATCTATCTCAAGCCCTGAGAAACCATGGTTACTGACACAAGGCAGGAAAGACTATTCATGAGGACTGTGCTAAGGGAACAGGCCCCTTTGGGAGGGCATCCAGAGCACCTACACGTTCAGCTTCACCATATGGCTGTGCTGATCTATCAATTCTCCACTGCTGGTGCTCTAGCTTCAGCCTTTGTCCACACACCTGGCATCAATACTGCTATGTCTCTGATCCCACACAGCATGGCACCAATGGGCACAGTCCCATGGCATCTGGACACAGCAGCCAGAGCTGGGTACTGGTAATGGGGTTTGTCAATACCCCCAGGCTCGATAAAGGGTGAAGCAGTCTTGGGGTTCATCCAGGAGGTCTAGCTGGGAGGGAAGAAGAGGGAGAGGGGCCAGGGGCAGCCCTGGAGACCAGGCTGCAACACCTTGTGGAGTCTGGAAGCTCTTTTGCTTCCTTTTCCTCATATGTGTCTTCAGTTGTGTCTTCCTGAGCATATTCCTTTTCTTTTTTTTTCTTTCTAGTCCACTCTGCTGTGTTTTCATGCACAATAATGAGTTTTTCTCTTGAATTTAGGGAGGATAATTATTTCTGATTAATAGGCCAGCAAAGCAATGAAAAGTGAAAAATGTCAAGCACTTTTGTTTATTGATGTGAAGTTCCTAGAAACAGCCTTGTCCAGTTGCACTGCATGAACTCACTGATTCTGAGTAAACTAACATGAGATTGCAATAACGTATGTGACAGATTCCTCATCCTGCCACTTGTACTGCCAACTTGGAAGTGTCAAGACCTTAGGAAATAACATGAAACATTCTATATTGAAAAAAAAAATTTTTATAT
>JANZLQ010000005.1:15927420-15970777 GCA_026212715.1 Elanus axillaris | reverse complement strand
TTTGGGTCAGCTGCCCTGGCTGTGTCCCCTCCCAACTTCTTGTGCCCCTCCAGCCTTCTCGCTGACTGGGCATGAGAGGCTGAAACATCCTTGACTTAGTCTAAACACTACTTAGCAACAACTGAAAACACCAGTGTGTTATCAACATTATTCTCATACTGAATCCAAAACCCAGCACTATACCAGCTACTAGAAAGAAAATTAACTCTATCCCAGCCAAAACCAGGACAATAATATGTATTTATAGTAATGTTTAAAACACATGAATTGTACCATACCTGTAAATCTGTATCTCTTTATGTATTTAAATGTGAAAAATTGTCACCTGTCTTTATGTCTCCCAGTCAATCCCCCTCCTGTCTCCTCAAATAGGAGCTCCTTGCCCTCACTTTCAAAGCCGTTTTGCAGACAAAGGCCTCTCATTCAGCATTGAGATATTGGTTAATCATTGCCACCTTCGTCTTCTGTTTATCACATTTTCAAGCAAGACCCTTTCATCCTATTGACATCCTGATTTTCCTCCTTTGCATTATTTTTAAACTTTTCCAGTTTCCCTATACCTATAAAAGGTACTGACAGTGGTTGGGGTGGAGGTGTCAACCCAGACCACCTACTGACATTGTGCCTGGATCCAGCCTTGCCTTCCAGTTGTACAACAGCAACTGTCTGCTGCTCCTGGCTGGGTCTCCAAACTGCTAGAAAATGTGAAAAAGAGAGATGAAAAAGGTGTATAAATGATTTAGTGAGTGTTCCTCTTCAAGGCTTCTTCAGATCTTCAAAGATCCAGTCCTCCCTTGTATCCCTTTTGCCTCCTCACTGCTGTCTCTTGCTGAAAAGTTTCTACAGCCTTTATGAGACATGAATAAAAGCTCAACTTTTAAAAAATAAATTTTTCCCAAGAAACTCTTGAAAACAAACCCTCTGGCAGCTAAACCCAGAATCAACACCTTAACATATTTCTTTTCTCTTACTGAGATCTCAACAACTGAAGAAGTGTATTTTTATAGAGTACCTGGGGCAAACCAAGGCCAACATTTACTATATGCATGCTTTGTGCATATGATTATTTTCTTGGGTTTGTCCCTTATATACGAAAGCCTCCGTGATTACAAGCACAGGCACCCAAAGCAACATAACAGGTTCCAGTCTTGTAATGGCATAAATACATGTACATCCACTGGATCTTTAGAGAAGAGACCAAATTCATCTTTTATTCTGCTCATTTTATTTTCTAGGCTGAACAGAAGTGCTTTCTCTGTGATTCCAGATACCCGTATAATCCCTACACACAGCACAACAGTCACATGGTTGAAAATGTTATCACAACTTTTGAGCCTGATAGGAAAAAGAAGTGGTGGCAGTCAGAAAATGGTAAGTTTCTTTGAGAAAATATTACTGCAAAATGTTACTGTGAGATTTATTTATGTATTTGGCATTCACCATGTTGCCTTCATGAAGAGATGAAACAAAACCACATCTATTCTTTGATTCAGTAATACTAAGTGATTTAAATCTATTTGTGTGTAGCAATAAGGATTTCAGAAATTCTATTTTTCTACAGGCAAATTTTCAGCATAGTATCTCTAAGAGCTAGCCAGAGGACCTGTGGCAGTGCTGTGTTATACACGGTGGCCATGTATTTTTCACAGGGTGTCTGCTTTTCAGGGAAAAGTGATTTGTGGCAAAAGGTACATTTGCCTACAGATGCATAATGACAGAGTGTGTAAAACACAAATATCCATGTTAAAAAATAGTGCTTGCAGTGTAAAGTGCTAATAATTTAGGAAATAATTAAATAAAGCCTGACTATTGGTACCCTTATTGCCACATGTTAATTTTGTCACAAGCTTCTCTGTAGTTCTTCGCTGGTGTCATAGAATCATAGAATAGTTTGGGTTGGAAGGGACCTTTAAACATCATCTAGTCAACCCTCTCCCCCCCAAGCAGAGACAACTTCAACTAGATCAGGTTGCTCAGAGCCCTGTTCAGCCTGACCTTGAATGTTTTCAGGGATCGGACATCTACCACCTCTCTGGGCAACCTGTTCCAGTGTTTCACCACCCTCATTGTAAAAAATTTCTTCCCTATATCTAGTCTGAATCTACCCTCTTTATTTTTAAAACCATTACCCCTTGTCCTGTCACTACAGGCCCTACTAAAACTTTGTCCCCATCTTTCTTACAAGCCCCCTCTAAGTATTGAAAGGCCGCAATAAGGTCTCCTTGGAGCCTCCTCTTCTCCAGGCTGAACAGCCCCAGCTCTCTCAGCCTGTCCTCACAGGAGAGGTGTTCCAGCCTTCTAATAATTTCTGTGGCCCTCCTCTGGACTTGCTCCAACAGGTCCATGTCTTTCATGTGCTGAGGACTCCAGAACTGGACACAATACTCTAGGTGGGGTCTCACCAGTGCAGAGTAGAGGGGCAGAATCACGTCCCTCAACCTGCTGGCCACGCTTCTTCTGATGCAGCCTAGGATATGATTGGCTTCCTGGGCTGCGAGCACACATTGTCAGCTCATGTCTAGCTTTTCATCCACCAGTACCCCCCAGTCCTCCTCTGCAGGGCTGCTCTCAATCCCTTCATCCCCCAGCCTGTATTGATACCAGTATTGCTCCAACCCAGGTGAAGGATCTTGCACTTGGCCTTGCTGAACCTCATGAGGTTCATGTGGGCCCACTTCTCAAGTTGGTCCAGGTCCCTCTGGAAGGCATCCCATCCCTCAGGCATGTCAACCACACCACTCAGCTTGGTGTCATCTGCAAATTTGCTGAGGGTGCACTCAGTCCCACTGTCTGTGTCATTGATGAAGATATCCTTACAGCTTCTCCGTGAAGGCATGCTGGGAAGAATAACATTTACTCTGTCTTATTTGACATATGGTGAATATGTAAAAAATATTTGACTGGTTGGAAATTAAGGCATAGAAAAATGAAGATAATATATGTTACCCCTATTTTGGTTATCCAACTAAAAATTCATGAGCCTTGTTTTCTCATGGAGTTTAGCAAGGAACTGTCACCAGTTTTGGATGCCACTGCCAGTAAAGCAGTGAGCCAGCTGTTAGAGTATCTTTTCTTGCTCTCCCCATCTTTCCTCTGGGATGAGGTCTCATGCACAGCCTGGTCAGCAGGAGCTCTGGGATACTGCATGCAGATGTGAACAATGGGGATATCAGCTATGCTCCTGCAACTCTCTACAGAGAATGTGTGAATTGTGGGGGTTTTTTCCATACTTGTTGCAATTTTGGAAGATGCCTAGCACAACAGCTCTGTTCATGACAAATTTCAGGTCGGGCAACATAGAAGGGTTTAATAGATCTGTTTAGCATGAAGAAAACCCCGTATTTTTATTGAGTTCTGTTTTTTTCTTAGAAATAAGCAAAAAAATTGGATGGGTTTAAAAAAAAAGCTATCCCATTACAGGAAGATATAAATCTGGAACCTTACCATCACCATCACCTGCAATCTGAATGATCTGAACAGGACCTTTAACCATCTCCTGCAGTCTCAGTGACATGCAGCATTGCCAGTGCCAGTGCCAGTGCTGGAAAGGCAGCGCATCTCGTTTCCCCCAAGAGAACAATCCAGCTGCACACCGAGTTTGTGCACAGGGGATGCCCTAAAGAGCATAGCTGCTGTGCTGGAAAAGCGTCTTGAAATTCCCCATAGGAAAGATGTCTCAGCAACCCCTCCAATGTGCACATTGTGCTCTTCATTTTCAATCTCTTTTCAGGCATTGACCATGTCAGCATTAGATTGGACCTAGAAACTTTATTCCAGTTCAGCCATCTTATCCTGACTTTTAAGGTACATCTTTTGCCATAGCTTTTATGTAATGTTATACACTAATTACTTAACCACAGGAATAAATCCGCTTAGAGAGGCAGTGAAAGCTCCATCTTTAGAGGTTTGTAAGAACAGGTTAGATAAACACCTGTCAAGTATGGTTAAGTTATAGTTGATCCTGCCTTAGGGGAGGAGGATAGACTGAATAGCTTCCTATTCATGTGCCTTCTGGTCCTGTTTTCTATAAATCTGAGAATTAAAACTGAAAACAAATTAAATTGCAAGATTAATCCCTAAAAATTTAGGACATCTCTGAACTGCAGCTGCTCTTTCAGATTTAGTTCAGCCTTCTCATGCATATCCATTATGATCCAGATAGTGAAATTTTTTTTTCTACAAAATTCCTACATTGTTATGGTAAGCTTCTTTACTTGGAAACTAATCTTGTTTCTATATGGAAGGTTACCCTTCCCTTTTGCTAAAGAGTGGTTAGAATGAAGAATCTGGCTTTTTCAGAGAATCACATAACCAGCACAGTAGCCCTGTAGTGAGCCTACAGTCACCCAAACACAGAATTTTAATTGGCAGCTGTTGGCATCCTCCAAACAGGAATGTCAATACAACAATCCCTGAGATGTTTTATCAATGACTGGTTAAGGAATTCTTGAAATAATGTTTCTTGCAGACATTTCGGCCTGCAGCAATGCTGGTTGAGCGCTCCACTGACTTTGGTCAGACTTGGAAAGTGTTTAGATATTTTGCACAGGACTGTGCAGCTTCTTTTCCCAACATCTCTTCTGGTCCAGCAAAAAGTGTGGGAGACATCATTTGTGATTCAAGATATTCAGACATCGAGCCCTCCACTGAAGGCGAGGTATTACCAAGTGTCTATGTTTGTATGAGTTCAGACCATATGTGGCTATTTTTCTGGAGCTGAACATCTTTCATCTGTATCCATCAGATCCATTTGCACAGGTTCTAAGACATGAAGTGCTATTGACTTTACTGAAGTAAGAGGGAAAGACAAACACTGTATTTTACCCTCAGTTTCACACCCAAATGAAGTCATAAAACAACTTGTACAAAACCTTCCAGTGCTCTTTCCTGGTTTCCAAATTCACATGGAAGTCCCCCTCACAAGAGATCTTGACTCTCCATCAGCCTCTACTGCTAAAGGCCTGTCCTTTGATCCCTTTGGGGTAGGTGCTCATCCCATCTCTGCATCACTCTACGGCACTGATTTTCTTTCCTCCTGACACATTAATCCACCAAAAGGTTTTTTTGCCTTGCTCAGCCAAGACCAGGTTGAAAGGGTGAGAGCACTTGCTGAATCAGGTCCACAGCCTTGTTCTTTTCTTTTATGGGATCAGTAAAGTGGCATTAGTAACTAATGGGTCTCAGGTGACAGTCTTTACATCCAAAAATAATAGCTTCAGTGATCTACAGAGCTATATTAATTTGTTTTGCAGGTTGTTTTAAAAGCTTTGGATCCCAGCTTTGAAATAGAAAATCCATATGTGCCATATATCCAAGGTATGGACAGTACAGGTTTTCTCCAGACATAGTTTGCTGGTGTTGCTTGTTTTGTACACTGAAAGCATCAACAGCTCAGCTGGTGTAAGTCAATGATGTTGAAAATTAGGTACCGAAAGATCTTAGGGAGACATCTGTATTAATAAATAAAATGGTCCAGTCTAGTTCTCCAGCCCTGAGGGCGAATGGCACACAGCTCTGCAGAGCTCATCCATGCAGCTAAACTGTCTTTCCTTCTGGGATCAGGTGGCCCCATCCACACTGATTTTGAGGAGCAGTCCCAGAGGTGTACATGAACCCACAAAGGCAGTGGCTGGGAAAATATGGGTTAGCCCCAGCCAGAGCGGGGTACTAAAGAGGGTGCTAATGTTAATGCAGCTGTGTGCCAGGAGTGGGCCCATGTCCTGGCACTGTACAGGTTACTGATCTCAGCCAATGTCAGATCATTTTCACTATTTCTTCAGTATGGGGGAATTCTTGGATGGCTGATCCAAGCTGAAGATTTCATACTGTTCATTTTTGAGTGAACTTGGGCTCTTGATTTCTCTTCTTTCCTTCCAGAGCTCATTACGTTGACAAACCTGAGGATCAATTTTACTAAACTCCACACCCTTGGGGATGCTCTGCTTGGAAGAAGGCACAGTGATCCCCTTGAGAAGTACTACTACGCTGTCTATGAGATGGTTGTGCGGGGCAGCTGCTTTTGCAATGGCCACGCCAGCCAGTGCGATCCCGTGCAGAATCTGCGGGGAGATGTTTTCCATCAGTCTGGGATGGTGTGTCATTAGTGCTGTCTCCAACAAAGGCAGTCCCTACCTGGTATTTTGGGGAAAGGAAGAGATAGAGGGAGGGAGAGGAAGGAAGATCTCTGATGATCTCTGGATTGACCAGTTGCAACTCCAAGTTGTAAATGTTTCAATACAGCTTCTTCCTTTAAAATCGTGGGCTGGATTGCTCAGAAGCTGTCTCTTTGTTGGTACTACTGTGGTGTTTCAAAAGCAAGTGGGACAAGACATGTTGATAATAGCAGCAAAATACCAGAGCTGTAATGGTGCAAATGTAATACAGTAAGTAGCTTGTGGTGTGTGCAGACTTGAATGGCCACTTGTTGGGTGCATTCCACACTCCAGCTGGGCTCGGGGCTCTGCAGCAGGAGAGGAGGCACTGGCACAAAGAATCCCTGATAATGCAAGGCTAACCCATGAAAAACGGATTATTAAAAAATTCAGGAACGTGACTGTGAATTCTTTTGCTCTGGGAACAAGAGTTTTTTTCTCCCAGAAAACGTGTATCTCGGTGTAGAGACATGTAGGGAGAGAGAGAGAGAAAACAAAAGATTGAAGTCTCCTTTGATATCTCTAGAAGTATTTTTTCCTAAATGTTGCTCAGTGGCTTTAAAACTATTTGGTTAAAGTTTGCAGGTATTCTCCAGAACTTTTACTCAAATAGCTGAGAATTATGTCAGCTGAGGGAGCCAAAGAGCTTTGAATTATCCTGATCTTGCTGGCATACCTCAAGCAGGTATCTCCTCTACTCTCCTCTCCAGTCACCTTACCTCCTTTCTGTTCTCACCACATTGCAGGTCCATGGGAGATGTATCTGCCACCATAACACTGAAGGTTTGTCTTGTGAAAGATGTAAAGATTTCTACAATGATTCTCCCTGGAGGCCAGCTGAAGGGACAGAAGATAATGCTTGCAAAAGTAACTCAAACGTATTATTTTCCTTTTTAATAGCTGGGGGCAGGGGGGTGTAGCACAACCCCAGCCCAATGCATAACGGGATGGCCAGGTTTCTGGGAGGGAGATTTTCTGTGCCTCATCTAGAAAAACAGATGGATTCCTGTATCCATCGGTGCTGTGTTGCCCTACAAGGAGAGGTGTTTCATGTTCTTATTTTTCATAAAGAGAAGAAAATAATAGAGACAAAAAAGCAACTAATGCAAAAAAGATCATTCATTGGTTTGCATAGGGTCTTTCTTGTGAATGAAAGAAGAATTTAAACAAGGCTAAATTAATTATTTCTGCAAGGCTAAATTATTTATTTCCACAATAATGAGTAATGTAGGATATACAAGAATAATGTATTAGGATCTGCAACAAATATTCAGCTAGATCTTTCTTCAATGGAGCAGTGTTCCCCACCTCATATCAGGCACACTCACCTGCATGGACACTTTTCCAAGTGTCAGGCCCAGTTCTGTCTTAAGTCTCCAATGTTTCCCACAGCTGTAAAGCACAAGGTCTGGGAAGCTATAATCTTGCTGGCACACTGAAATCATACAAGTAACAAGTAACCCTGTGTTAATGGTAGGCAGCAATGGTGGCAAGACCACAATAATAGGAGTTGTGGTGTGAAATACCCCACTGTTTGTTTTGGTTTCAGGGTGTAACTGCAATGGCCACTCCGGCAGATGCCACTTTGACATGGCTGTGTACCAGGCCAGTGGTGGGGTCAGCGGTGGTGTTTGTGAGGACTGTCAGGACAACACCATGGGGCAACACTGTGACCAGTGCAAACATTTCTTTTACCGGGATCCACTCAAAGTCATCTCAGACTCTCAGGCATGCCTCCGTAAGCTTCCCTTTTTCAGCTTCTGTAAGAATGACACAAAACAGGGTGGTTCACATTCTCTTTGCTCTGAACCCTATGGCATCCCCATGCTTAAACATTCATATAGTTGTAAAAATGTTACTGAACCTGTAACGTCCAAACTGCCTTATAAAGTAGCTGCACGACAGCATCCTTGAACCAGCATTGTAAAAAGAGCTGCATATTCCAACTCATTGCTAAACTGAGCTTAGAAATCCAGCAGGGCTATCATCTTTCTTGAAGAACATCAGCATAAATGTCGTGGTTTAACCCCAGCCAGTAACTAACCACCACGCTGCTGCTCACTCACTTCCCCCCCCCCCACCACCCAGTGGGATGGGGGAGAGAATTGGGTGGAAAAAAATAAAACTCATGGGTTGAGATAAGAATAGTTTAATAGGACAGAGGGGAAGAAACTAATAATGATAACAAAATGACAATAATAATAGGACTGGAATACACAAGTGATGCATAGTGCAATTACTCACCACCCGCCATCTGACGCCCAGTTCCCAAGTGGCAGTGCCCCAGCCCCACTCTTCCCCCAGTTTCTATACTAGACATAACATCTCATGGTATGGAATACCCAGTTGGCCACTTTGGGTCAGCTGCCCTGGTTGTGTCCCCTCCCAACTTCTTGTGTCCCTCCAGCCTTCTTGCTTAGTCTAAACTTGACTTAGTCTAAACATTTACTTATCAACAACTGAAAACATCAGTGTTATCAACATTCTTCTCATACTGAACCCAAAACATAGCACTACACCAGCTACTAGGAAGAATAACCCTATCCCAGCTGAAACCAGAACAATAAATATGAATAGCAGTAGTGCTGTTGCTTCTGTGATAGTCAGGGATTACGGAAGAGGTGTGAAATGAAGGCAGAGGTAATAACTTTTGCTAGATACCTGCCATATGCAAGTAAAATAGTCTTTCAGGCATAAAAGCCCTTCTTCTGAAAGATGAGCTAAATTCAGTACTAACATAGGATGGGAAAAATGCTCTGAGTATAATTTAATTGTTGTAATTTTTTGACATGAAAAGTCCTTAAGTAGCCAAGGGGTGATTACCCAGGGGAGTGGTATGGTAGATGTCAGCTCTGCTGTGAGAATTGGGTAGTGCCTTAGGGAAAAACAGGATGCATCATGAAGGCAGTGTCCCATGCTGAATCCATTACTTCCAGTAAATAATTCAGCCATGACCAACTCAGATGAGACCTGAGGAGGTGGCTCCTGTGTAGTATCCCTGCAACCCTACAGCTTTCATGAAAGCATGGGGCCCACTCCTCCCCAGGTTCTCTGGAAAGGGTAGGGAGTAGGTGACTGATGCCTATTTCTACCCAAAGCAAAGGTGAAGACTGTAAC
The DNA here is from genome assembly GCA_026212715.1 of Elanus axillaris. Lineage (NCBI taxonomy): Eukaryota > Metazoa > Chordata > Aves > Accipitriformes > Accipitridae > Elanus > Elanus axillaris. The sequence continues at coordinate 15,961,508 of JANZLQ010000005.1, read as the reverse complement.
TCTCCTCCAGAGAAAAAACACATCTTGGAAACATTCTCATAATATTTCTTAACAGTGGCTGTGCATTAACTGTAAAGCATCCAACACAGTGAGCACAGGTGAATGTCTCTCATCTTTACAAGAATCCTGAATTTGTGCCTACCAGCAACTCTGCAACTGGTTTCGTGCTTATACTTAAATGTGCTTTTTTATGTATCTCCTTGACCATGCCTGTAGCCTGCAACTGTGACCCAGAAGGTACCTTGCACAACGGCGTGTGTGAAAGCCACACAGATCCTGCTCTGGGAACAGTCGCAGGCCGGTGCCCTTGCAAGGAGAATGTGGAGGGCGTTCGCTGTGACAAGTGCAGGGACAACTACTACGGGCTGAGCAGCAATGACCCTCTGGGCTGCCAGCGTATGTAAACCACCTCTTTTATTCTTCTTTCCAAAGCATTTTTTAAGAGATGGGGGTAGTTGAATGCACAGGTGCACACTAATGCACTACCTGCTTCACAAAATACCCAGTTTATAATTTAATGTCAATGTAATTCAGTGTTCCTAGTGCAGCATCTGAGACTGAAAAGATGCAAAATCACTTGCAGAATACATAGTATACTATAATAGATCAGTCTGTTGCTAATAGAAGGATTGTTAAATATGCAATTTAATTGAAAAGAGAGATTAAAAGACAAGAAAAGTATCTTAGCATCAAAATCAGCATAAGGGTGAATGGAAAGCCACAGACAGGCTGTTAGGATAGTTGGACTCTGCACTGCACAGTGGAGCATCAAGATGGCAGGAGCTGCTGCCTTGCCATAAGAGCTTCCAGCCAGCTGTTTCTCTGAGAATGGCTCACTGAAAAACACATCCAGCCCCTACCCAGGTGCACTGTGGGTTTCTGAGCATGTTATGCCCACAGCATGGTACTCGGCAACATGCAAGGACTCTTCATACAGGTCAGCACACAGCACATGGCAAACCACTGCACCAGACCTGCCAGTGCCCCTGCTCCCCCCAGAGAGGGTACCCACTGGGGAAATGGTCCATTCCTCAAGGGCAGCCTGGGGGCTGCAGGGTGCCAGGGCATGTCCACCTACAGAGTATCTGTCCGGAGGGCAGAGAGTGTCTGTCATGCTGCTGCCACATCCAGTGCTGCCATTACTGGGGCCTGCAGAGGTAACTGTGCGTTTCTCTCCCTGCAGCCTGCGACTGTGATCCCTCCGGCAGTTTGCCCTTCTCTGTCTGTGACCCTGCCACAGGAGACTGCCTCTGCCAGCAGTCCGCCACGGGGCGACACTGTGAAAAATGCGTTGTACGTACTCAGTTTTTGTTATTACTTCAGCGTGCAGTTTTAGAAGTCTTCCTTCCCATCTCTCACCATTGAGAAATTTTTTGCCAAAAAAGTAAACAATTAGTCAAAATTCAAAATTATTTCATAGCTGTATGCTCCCGTTTTGCATTGACACATTTGGTTCTGTTTTACTGCTTGCAAACATTTGTGTAATCAAATTGCACTAGGAGGAGCACTCCCAGGAAGGAAAGGAAATGCAAAGTCATGTCCTCGGGCCATCTTTGCTGTTTACAGAACAACTTGCTTGCACAAATGGGTAAATATCTGGCGCTTCTTGCAGTGGCTGAGCACCCATGCAAACTGGTAAGAGAAGCAATCTCCCATGGCCAAGCACAGGCAGCAGGACAGTAGTGCTCTAGAGCATCATTCACCCAGGGGAATAAGTTCTGTTGTGCTTTATATATTTAAATATTTGCCATAAAAAATCTTTTACTTTCTTTTTATGCTAGGGAGGATATTGGGGTCTTGGTAACAGTTTGTATGGCTGTTCTCCATGTGACTGTGATATTGGTGGATCCCAGAATAACTTGTAAGTTAATATCCTTCCAGTTCTTTCTTGGTTTTACTTTTTATAAACTTTTAGGCTAGATTTTCTGATTAGGTTAATAGAGTCTCAGTACAAATGGGAAAATAGACTGTGGATGTAATTTCATCATATACAAACAGTGTAAAGTCAGCTTGGGATCTTGGAAATTTATTTGTGATAAGGGGATTTTCCTTTTTCCTCTGAAGCCAACTTTTAATTAGCTTGAGCCAAGTTTTGTTTAATATAAAATATAAACTGCATGGCTTGAGAGAACCAGAGGCCCTAATATTAATAGAAATTAGAGGTGACATTTTTAACTTAGCTTCCTACATCTACTTTAAAAGCTAGAAATATCTTAATTTTTTCTGATGTACTGGCTCCTTTTCAAAATATATAATTTCAGAAGCAATCTTGGTTTCAGCTGGGCTCCTCCAGAAGTTCTGGCTCCAGAGGCTCCTCCCTCCTCTGTTGGGCAGGGGTCCTCACTACTGCTATTAGACTTCAGACATAGGAGCACATCATCCGATGCTGTAGAGCAGCAACTTGTGAGTAGCTAAATCAAAGCTAGTAATCATCTAATGCGTTAAATAACAGTGTATATGAAAACCACCTTATCACATCAAATCAAAGATCCTTCTGATCTCATGTCCTGCCTCCAAAATTGCAAGTGACAGATGCTTAAGAACAGTGATAGATACAGTAATAGATGTAGAAACAGATACAAGAAATGGCTACAGGAGTAGATAGTAACGGATGCTCAGGAAACAAAAGCATCTGTGCTTCAGGTATGGAATGGACAGAGAAAGACAAAGCATCTTATGTCTCCTATGTGATGAAAAAGTAGCACTTAATAAATTCAGCATCAGAAACAGAGAGAAGGGGTGGTAGGAAGAAGTTTAATAGGAGAGGCTATCTGACAATGGAAGAAACGAAGCAAAGCTGAAACAATGGTGGAGCTGAACTGCTCTTGTGCTATGAGGACCCAGCCATGCCGCACACTGATGGCCTCCCTTTACCAACTCTTATCCTAGGTGCTCATCGAAGGACGGTCAGTGCAAGTGTCTTCCCAACATTGTGAGCCGCCAGTGTAATGAGCCAGCGCCGGGCTACTTCTTTTTACCCCTGGATTATTACATTTATGAAGCTGAGCATGCAAAGCCCCTTTCTGGCTCTGCACCCTTGGTACGTAGTTGGCTTTTTAGGTGTTGTACTGAGAGGAGATCCACGCAGTGGTGGCACAGGAGCCGAGCTTGAGGAGAGGAGACCTTGCTCAGGGAGCAGCTGGAGCGGCTCTTTAGCAGGAAGATACAAAGCAAGTCCCTTGATCGTCCTCCGTTCATCCTTGTTCTTTGTGGACATGATTATCCCATAACTGTGGCTGTTACCAAGGGACAGTCACTGCAGCATGGTGTGACCTGCAAAGCTCTGCTTGCTGCCTCTCAAGTGCAGACTGGTCTAGCATGAATTAGAGAAATTAATTTAATTATTTTAATTAGAGGAAAGTGTTTGACTTGCCAACAGCTATCAGGAACTGTGATACTTCTGGAAAACTCCAAGAGGGCAAGAATCAAATTCCTCTCTGCTCCATTGGATGCATTCTTGCTGCCTTATATAATGGCACTGATTGTATCCCAATTTCCTCAAGAATTTGGCATCCATCTGTAATGTTTTTAGAAAAATTAATATTTTTTTTCCCCCTCAACATGGGGGTAGTTGTTCCCCATGCAGAGTACAAGTCTGGAATGCATGTCTTCTGCTGCCTATGTTTTTGCTGACATTTCTTCTCTGATGCGTTGTCCAGAAGCTATAGAGAAGGAATAATAAAAAAATGTTTATTTGCAGGTCACATCCACAAATATTTAGCTATAATCACAACCAGTAATCATCCTTCAGTCCAATAATGAAATGGAAAACAGATGCCTGGGACACAGCTTATTAGAGGAAGTGCAAGTTAATTTTAAGGGAGTGCGGGAAAAGGGTTTCCAGCAGCTGCTGGGCCATAGTTTAGAGTTTCACCCAGCAGAGAATAGAGCTTGTTTTAAGAATGTGGATTTTCATTTAGCTCCTTACCTACCCCTGCTGCCCCTCTCTCATTCCTTCATAGGTTAAACCAAGCACTCTTCCAAGGTGTGACATCTACTTCCGGAAGCAAGGCTATGAGTTCATGATTGAAAATGGAAAGATTGTGTTAAACAGGAGCAAGAAGCGAAGTGTAAGAAAATCTGGACTGGAACAGGTAAATTGGTACTTGAATAGTTACTTAAGATTACACCAAATACTAAAACTTTATTTTGCAACAGAGAGCAAGGAAATGTCTGAGCACGTGGGATTTGCAGTCCTAGATCCTAACTGGTGGCCGAAATAAGTAAACAACATGGCAAAAATATTTCCTTTCTTTTTTCTGAGTTTGGTTTTTTTTTGTAATTTGACTGTGTGTTGTTGAAAACGTCAGTATGTCTTTGCAGGGTGCAATGCAGTTTGGACAGGACTCGGCCGTGACGGTGGTTTTCCGGCAGCCCAGTGCCAGTCGCTCTGTCACATGGACAGGACCTGGCTTCACCCGTGTTCCCAGTGGAGCTGGGCTGAGATTTGCCATCAACAACGTCCCCTTTGCTATGGACTTCGATATCACAATTCGCTATGAGCCTGAGGTACTTGCGATGTCTTGTGTGTCTTGTGATGTGATAGATGCAGGGTCTATTTTGTTAATAGGATGCAGCAACTTGTCCCACTCTTTATCCTTAAAATTAAAACTTTTTGCCTTTTCATCCTTACCAGCCAAGTGTCATGCCCTCCACTGATCCCCTTAACACTTTCCACACAAACCTGAAAAATCAGCATTACAAGTGTTTTCTAAGCATAAGCCAAGATTTCACCATCTGGACTTCCTCTTTTGGTACCTTTGCTTGGACTGAACTTCTGTTCACAAATCAGACACATGCAAAAATGCAGCTCCTTATAGATGGGCATCCTGTATTTCTAGCTGAGATTTTCTGGGCAGGAAAATGTGCACAGGCAGGAGTGATCTGAGTAGATATTTATCCAGGGCTTTTGAAGACATCCAGCTTCTCAGTTGCTCCAGCTGGGGTCTGAGGTGTGTGAAAATTGTAGGAAAATAGCCAAAATCTTATTTTTTGCCTTGACAAAATTTCTCAGTGATGAAGATATGTCTAGGCAAATCTGTTAACCCAAATTTGGTTAAACCCAAGTCCACACCTGTGTCTTCAAAAAAACACAGGCAAGTGTTTTATTGGTACCAGTATTTCTACATGTGTTGCTCTTCCACTTTGCAGCTCCCTGGGACAATACCACCACTCGAGATCCTCCTTCTCTCTTTTGTATTCTGTTCTCTTACTGTCTTTCTGAGGCAAACAATACTCTCAGTGTCTTAAAACATGAGAACAATTTTGCAGTGAGCTGGTTTGATGTAGCTTTTTCCTTCTAAGGATTAGATCAAACAGTTGAATTTTAAAGACTTTTATTAAAAAGTCTTTTATGTTTGTTATTCCTTTTTGGATTTGAGAGCAGGCAGATAATGAAGGATATCTCCAGGGCAACACTGTGCTAAGAAAGGAAACTACTCCAATGACTTTAACAGGGCTGTTACCATTTGCACCAGCTGAGGTCCCATTTCTGTCTCTGCTCTTCATTTAGCCATTGCAAATACAATGCCTTTTTCACAAATAACATTATTTATTTAGTCCTGGAAAGAACAAAGAGAAAATCTATTTTGTCACTGTAGCGTGCAATCATTCAGATGGCTTTCATTAACCCTGGCAAAGAGAAAGTGGGGTTTTCAGATATGAAAAATGACAATAATTTTTGTCCTTTGTTTATAGTCCTTGGAAGACTGGCTAGCAAGTGTTGCCATCCAACCCATCAGTATTTTGTCAGGTCAACATTGCAAAAACAAGGACCTTTCACAGGAGCCACATGCATTGCCTCTCCCAGCTACAAAGAGGTCTGACCATTCCTGTCCTTTTGCCTGTAGATTTTCTGTGTACAAATCTTTTACTGAAGCACTACAGAATGATAAATGTGTGGGAAAGTGGGAATATTAGAAACACATGTATGGTCTTTCCTGTTGCTGTCACACCACAATACTACATAGGCTCTAAGGAAGAGTCCAATGCTCTAGTCGTCAGCCTGGCAAAGATTTGCCCAAGCCAGGAGAGCAGCCTGACATCCTGCTGGGGTTAGTTGTTGCTTTGACAAAGATCCAGCTGCAGCTATTTCAGTACAGAAATGAAATATTGACTTAAAGTCACTGTCCTAGCCTATTTTCAAAACCAGCTTTTCAGCTTGGACCTATGTAAAGAATAGAGAGGAGCCAAGGGTATGTAACCGAAATGTTCATCAAACAGGGAAAGGACAAATATGAACAGTGAGTTGCAAACTCCTTTGCTTGAAGTAGTAAAACCTGCCATTTTCAGTTTAATCTCGCCAGGTTTAAATTGCACTTGTTGAATCACCCACGCAGAAGTCATGCAGCTTTCCCAAAGCCTGCAAACAGTGGGGCTGGGTGTGCTCCCCACAGCAGTAGGGCTTGCTTGGGGCTGCAGGCTTTCAGATGCAGGCACAGAGGGGAGGGAGAGCTAACAGCATCCTGTAAACTTGCTTTGTCCTGCCTCCTGGCTATAACTGTGCTTTATTTCTGCTAAACAGGATTGCACTTCTGCAAACTCCAGTCTGCCTGGAGCCGGGAACAGAATATTATGTGGATGTGTATTTTTCTCAACCCTCTGCCTCTGACCCAAAGGCGAAATCGTTCATCTTGATTGACTCAGTGAGTAGTTCTGTCACAGTTCCCTTCAGGCAGTATTTATACCAGTGTGATTTTAATTTTTTTTCACAGACTTACTCAAAATATTTTAAAATCATTTATAGTGTGTTTTAATAGAAATTCAGGGAAGTGTGCTTCTGCTTGCCTCCATTGGCACTGTGTTTACATCTTTTTGTATAGAAAGACAGAATTGTATCTGTTTTAATTTTATGGAGCAATACCATAATAGGTCATCAAGCCATACTTGTTGCATATGTTAATAGTCAGAGTATGTATCTCTATCTGTTGCTCATTTATTATGAGCCCACTCCACATATGCTGACAAGATGCTGTGGTTAGGGATATAAATTCATGCAATTCTTCATCACTTAGTTTTTTTTGCAATCTCTATAATTTGTCTGAATCTAATCTTAAAAACATGGATATATTTAAAGATGACATTGGAAAAGTAAAATTAGTTCTGTACTTTCCCAGGAATTGGATCCAGACATTTCCCAAGTTTCCACCAAGTCATGAACTGGGTGTTAGTTTTGGGTCTCTCTCTTGAGAAAAATATTTTTAAGTCCATTCCTCTAATTACTTCTGTAGAACTGGACATGACAAGGGCTGGCCATACTTGGACATTGAACAGTCAGCTGATTTTTCTTTATCTCAGTAATAGAAGTAAAAATTTTGGCCAGATATTGCTTTCGGAGTCATCAACATGGTACCTCTTAGAAGCAAAACCAGTTCTGAGTGTGTATCTGAGGTCTCATTATAATCTGACTTTTTTTATACACAGTCCCTTTTATTTGAAGAACTTGGGGAATATCTAGGCCTTCAGAATAAATGTAAATGTAGATGACTGAGCAGCACAATGGCAGATTTGGAAATACAGTGCTCCAGGCTTCTGTCCTTGCAATGCAGAGCACAGCAAGAGAATGTGGGAAATCCTGGTTTTCAATATATCTAAGCAAAAATATATTCTTTTCCCTCTTAACACCAAAGCTTGGAATTATTCCCAGAATCAGCTCTGTGGAGAACTTGTGCAGTCAAAAGGATTTAGATGAGTACCAGAAGTATCACTGTATTGAAATTGCATCAGAAGTTGGAACTCACGTCCTGCCCGAAGCGTGCGCACGGCTCATAGTGAGCATGTCAGCCCGTATTCACAATGGAGCTGTTGGTAAGGAGCAAGCTGCACAGGCAGCTCTTTTGGACAGTTACTGGTCTTCCCTTCAGGTTGTAGGATATGTTGACTGGAGAGCTTTCAGCCCATGGTGGTGTAGCTAAGTAAAGCTGATCAGCATGTGATATGTATAGATATGCAGGATACGTTCCACTGAACCCTGAATGCACTGCAAACAGCTTTTGGTGGCGCAGCTCTCGGAGTCCATCACACCTGATGAGCTTCATGGAGCAACATGACAGGGACCATGTCAGTGCTTGTGTGTTTTCTGAAGAGCATTTCAATCAGATGCAGCTTCACCAGATGGTCAAAGCAGTAACTTTCCTACTTTTCTGGCTGCTGTAAAATGACAGAGGAGTTTTTAAGCCCTCTACCTGGATGCTGAAGGCCAGCTGGATGCCCTGGCAGGACTCCAGGCATGATGGCACACAAGCTGATGTGCTGGAAGAGATTCACCAAGAAAACCTCAGTGGTGTCCCAGCAAAAGGGCAGTGGCAGGTGGGGTTAAAGCCCTAGGTAGTCTCCTGGCCCCACCGCAGAAAGGGCAGCTGGGCTTGGGGCCTCAGGAGACTTCCCTGGTGTTGGGCCCCAAGAAATGGAGCTTCTCTGCACTTCTAGTAATAGGAGGGGCCTTTCTGGACAACTCTGGTTGCCAGCTCATTTCAGAGAGCTTTGCCTCCAATGGACCTGATAGCATCTTCTTGGTTTGGGCTACTTTTAGAAGGACCGATGCCTCACTCACAGATCATATGATGTGGTCATGACTGTGCAGCCACAGATGCCCCTTATTTAAGTTTATGCTGTGCTGATTTCCCATTAGCCCGATTCCCACAGTGATGGGATTCTCCCAATGAAACATGGCACTTTGGCTTTCTAGTGCCAGCACGTGAGCATCCTGGACAAACACCTTCTGTGAGTTAGCAGACCAGCTTCACTCAACAAGTTAGTCCGTGTGTCCAGAAAGCAGCAAACAATACACATGTGCAGGCTGTGTAAGTACTGCTTGCAGGTTATATCCAATGCTGCAGCTAGACATAGATTTATATCAAACCCTCCAAGACTTCAGGATATCTCCATTTTTTATCTACATTTTGCTATGCCCTATTCTGACCTATTCCAAATATGTGCTGAAGGCAGTGGCCTGAATGTGACAGCTTCAACACCGAGACTTGTGCTGGTGCCCGATACACCATCACCATTGACACTACAGCATCAAATAATCCAAGCCACGGCCATCAGTGGTTAGTGAAACCCCTGATGAGAATAATCAAGCTCTTTCCTTCCTACTTTTAAGTGTAAAACCTGCAAGTCTACTACAGCAGTCACACTCCCTTATAAACAAACCTGTTTTGATTTTCTTTCCCCTTGGCAGCATGTAAGTGCAACCCCCAAGGGTCGCTGAATGCCAGCTGCAGTAAACTGGGGGGCCAGTGTCAGTGCAAAGCTAACGTCGTGGGACGCTGCTGTGACACCTGCTCTGCGGGCAGCTATGGCTTCGGCTTCCATGGCTGTTATGGTAAGTACTTGGCAGCCAGCATCAGTACCAGTATCTGGCTCTTCATGCATAGTCCAACTTCTTAGGGCTTTGAATCCATGATTATGTGGGAAGCAACATAAAAAATGTTTCTACAAATAATGAATTTTCCATCCCTGCTGCTTGCACTGCCTTAGAGCAATGTCAGCAATGATCAGTGCTGGCGGGAATATGTTCAGGACACAGCTTTGCTTTTGGTGCTTTCCAGCATGCGAGTGCCACCCACAAGGCTCGCTGAGCACCCTGTGTGACCAGGTGACAGGGCAGTGCTCCTGCCGCCCAGAGGTGGATGGCCAGCGCTGCAACCAATGTCTGGCTGGGTATTTTGGATTTCCCCACTGCCGCCCTTGCTCTTGTAACGGCTATGCAGAGCTTTGTGACCCAGTGACCGGAGTGTGCCTGAACTGCCACAGGTTTACAGCTGGAAGCCACTGTGAAAGGTAAGTTGATAGGCAGTGCTGCAAAGCTCACCTAAAAAAAATACGTGTGTACCTGGGGGCCCATCTACATCCCCATGAATGCATCAATGACCTTAACTGGAAACACATACCAAAACCCAAGATTAAACTGGGTTTAGCTGCTGAATGGCAGGTATCTATTTTTTCCACAAATCCATGTGGCAATGTAAATGTAATGCCTATGGGAGGACTGCACGTATGGCATGCACACAGCATTGCAGCAGGCTCCTTGCAAGAAGGCATTTGAGACATTGGTGCCACAGCACCATGTGCTTGGAGACGTGTAAGCACTGCGTATGAGATATACACTGACTCCTGCCAGCTTTTAAATTGCCAAAAGGCTAACCTTGTGCTGAATGTTCATTTTAATACCTGCAATTACCTCTGAGGAGCTTAAATAAACATGCACTATTTGATGGTTTGTATTAATTCCATATGATCAGCAAATGACTTTTCCCATGTGTTCCAGCTTCGTTCAAAACAGTGCTCCTCTTTTTTATTCTATACACTGGCAGCAGTATCAGAGTTCAACATGGACATCAGAATTAAATTCATTAGCTGTTTAGTTTAGTTTGGCTGGATTGTACCTTGTCATTCACTTTTAAGGGGATTTCCCCAGGAAACCTACTGAGCTTTTCTTGCAGTGCTTTTGGACAATACAGCCTTTGGCTATTGTGCTCGTAGGTGGCAAATAGATTAAAAATGGGAGACTGAAATACTTGTTACCCTTTGCCTCTGCAGGAGCTCCAGACCCCAGGGTGAGGATAATCAAATAGCCAAGACTTTTAGCCTGGCTTGTATACATATAGAAAATTGTGTTCCCATTTGCCATAGAAAAGCAGATCAAAGACTGAGGATGCTTCAGAAGCCACTGCATTGCTGCAGCTGTGGGGCCACAGGGGGCCAGAATGCAAAGGCAGTGATGGTGGGCAGAGTGGTGGGGGTGGCTGAGCCTCCAAGGAGCCCACAACCCCCCTTGCCTTTCTGGGTTAACAGCACAGCCACCACCGCCTCGAAACAGCTGTCACCCCAGGTTTGCAAAATGTGTCAGACAGAGCATGGCTGATTTCAGTACATATGCTACATCAAAAATATGCAATATTCTCTGAGTGCTTTGAATGAATCATTGCTTTTTTGCCCATGCCAGGACTTTCTGATGTCATGCCAACCACTTTTTCTGTGTATATATGGAAATAGATGAATATATGTAGTGGTAGGTGAATATACAGAATTTTTACATGGCAGCTTTTAGTTGTCTATGCAAAACATGTGTGATACATCATATGTATATATTATCATTTAGATTAAAATTGTTCCAGAGTAGGTAAAAGTTTTCAGACTTTCCTTGAAAAGAAAACATATGGTTTATTTCTTTTTGCTCCAGATTTTGGGAATGCATCTCTGATTTTCCATTTTAGAACATCTTTGAAGCTTGATATACCTGTACCAATTAATGGGGATAGCATTACAATGACCTGGAATGTTAAATTAATTATACATGCACATAAATTCATTCACCTGCAGGGACTGAAAGGAGCACTTGACAATTTCTGCTGCTTTGTGCTGACTGCTTTGACAGGTGCATGGATGGCTATTATGGAAACCCTCTGAACGGAGAACCCTGCCACCCATGCATGTGCCCAGGGGCACCTACAAGCAATAGGTATTTTGCACATTCCTGTTACCAGGACCCCCAGTCTGCACGATTAGTCTGCAATTGTCTCAAGGGATATTCAGGTATGAATCAATATAAGGACTGTTTTTTATTCTATTAAAATTAATGTAGGAGAGAAAAATTACTATCCTCTGCCCATCATCTGTTCAGAAGTGACAAGTGAGGTAATGGTAATAAAATAGGTAAGATAAGTTAACACTCAAATTTAATGAAATTAGGTGGGGAAGTCCTGTTGGAGAAAAGAGAGAATTGTGCAATTAGTGTTTGAAAAAGAGATTCACCTACGTGGATACAGTGAAGCCATTAAATAATCTGATGGCATTCTCTGGAAACCTTCTGCTTTGCTGGAGCACTACATTAACCTGGTGGAGAGAGGAGGGGAGAACTGCAGTTGCTCGTTGCCTCTGAAAAACAAGCATTGAAAGCCCAAATTGGAAAGAATAGGGCATCAAAGAGAGCTGATAAGATTTCCTAATCAGAGAAAATCTTTCTTCGTATAGAGGAATCTTGCTTTGACGTTATGCCCAAAAGTGATTGTTTCACCATTCAAACAATCACTTTAGAAATGAGCTTTCCATTCTCAGCTGTCTCAAATGTAGATGTTTTGCAACAAACTGGTGCCTTGTTTCCTAAGATCCTGTTGACTTAGCTTGAATTTCTTCAGTGAAAAATGAAGATATTTCCCTCCCCCGAGCATTAGAAAGATCTCCAGTGATGGAAGCAAACCCTAATGGGAAATACTGCCAAAAAACTAAACCAATGCTGTCATCTTTACTTAGGTCAGGTTCCTTTATGAGTCAAGAGCAGTTTTGCTTGAGTAATTGCTGTAGGGCTAAAATGATCCCTGTTGGTACTCACCCAGGGGACTTCTGTCCTCACAAACTACCACAACCCTCGGTTCTGTACTTTCTTCCTCCTGTTCCTTCCCGGCAAGACTCTTGGTCACCTTTGTGGCACCGGGCTCATTTCCTCAGACATTGTGAAAGGCTCTGGTCCTGAGGACCACGGCAAAGGAGCAGAGTCCTTGGTTGAGCATGAGCTAGCGGATAAGGTCCCAGCAACACCAGCTTGCCCAGAAAGGTTTCTGAGAGGCAGAGAGGTAGCATCTCAATCAGGATGGGCATTGGGATGGTGTGCAGAAGTAATTACAATGCCAGCAAGCAAGGACAGAGTGTCCCAGAGCTCATCTGACCTCCTGGAGATCCTCCACTGGGTTACGGAAAGGAGGGCACGTCTATGGGACTGTGGGTTGCTCCAGGAAAGGGCACCCCCCACCTTCCCATGCTCCTGTTGGGGTGAAGACCCCAGGGAAAATCCTGCAAATATGGTCAACCCTGACTACTGCCATTGGAAGGGTTGCTGGAAAAAGATGTTTGGAGGTGTTGTGTGAGGGGGATTACTATTTACTCCTACTGAGAGGACTTCCTTGGCAAAAACTACTTGGGATGAGGACAGTGCATTTCCATCAGATTTCAGTGTGGGAGATGTAATTTAAACTGATCATAGGATTAAAGGGCAACAGTCTCAAACAGGTGGATATTTTCCACTGGAAATGTGCATTTGAACAGACAGTCTGAATCTTTTAACAGTATTACTGGAAGTTACATGTTTCACTTGAATTCCCATCAGCTAGCAAATATTTTAACCTTCCTCTCCAATAGGTAGTCGGTGTGACGAGTGTCCTAGTGGGTTCTACAAAAACCCAGGCAGCCCCAGGCTTGACTGTGCACCATGTCCCTGCAACAACAACACTGATGTGACAGACCCTGAGTCCTGTAACAGGGTCACCGGGGAATGCACCAAGTGCTTACACAACACTCATGGAGCAAACTGCCAGTTCTGCAAACCAGGGTATTTTGGCTCAGCCCTCGATCAAAGCTGTCAAAGTAAGCAAGAAACAGCACTGCAACTGAGTAACACTACCAAGAAAAGTTTTAAAGAGGTTAGGCTATAAGGAGAGGTTGGCCCTTGGGGGGACAGTAAAACTAAAGCAGATAAATGGAGCAAAATATGAGAATACCAAATATATTTCTATCCAGTGATACAAATAAGTGTTAATATGGCATCTATTGAATTCTTTGTCATCCAAGTCTCCCTAAATCTCATACTAAATATCACTCCTAGGAAATACTCATTTGTGAAATGAAATCAGTACATCCTGTTAGAAAAATAATTCTAATTTCTACAGGCCAGACAATTATAGGTATTTTCAAGAAACTTTTTTCCTAGGAATCTCTAAAAACCAGTTCAAGCCCATTCTTTGTTCATTCTTGGAAGATGTCTGTTAGAAATGGTTAAGCAAGAACTTTTGGCTCCTTACAAGCTAAGTTTCTTATCTTTCTTGGCTTACTGGGGTTTCCCACACTGGATAGTGCCTACTGTAAATCAGCTTCTCCTTACCCAGCATATTTAACATTTAATTCTAATAAGATTTAAAATTCACTATGCCTTCATTTTTTGTGCCTGTATTAAAAGTACTGAGTGTTCCCAGTAAGCTTGCTCAAAGCAATATATAAGCTATTATAGAAAGATAGTTAAACTGTATGAAATTAAAAATGTGTTCAAGATTACTAGAAGTAAACCTACAGCATGGTCTTTGTATACAACTCTGATTGTCCATCAACTGTCTGTATTACCGTCTGATGTAGTAACGGTCCTTCTTTTTCCAGGGTGCACATGCAATCCAGCAGGTGTTTGCCCTGCCATGTGCCCAGGGGGGGACGCGGCCTGTCTGTGTGACCCAGCCACAGGAGCTTGCCCTTGCCTGCCCAACGTGGTGGGCGCGACATGCAACCAGTGTGCCTCTGGCTACTGGGACCTGGCTAGTGGAAAAGGATGTCAGATCTGTGACTGTGATCCAAAAAACTCCCAAAGCAACCAGTGCAACCAGGCAAGAAAATTCCTCTGCTTTCTGGGAACCAGGGTGGTGGTGTTTTGGTATGGCATTGTGGGGACTCTCTTATAAATGAGGATAGTTTTTTGTTATGCTCCCTGAAAACAAGAAGTCTCTGGAATTTCACAGTTGGTGCAATCACACTTTGAATCCTTATATCAAAGTTGCTGTTCTGATAATGTGGCTCTACTTGTAAGCAATTTCTCTTGCCTGTGTGTTTCTTTGTCAAGGGGATCTTAGAAATACTTTGTAAGAAAATATCACATAGGAAAAAGCTGCCTTGTAAGTATATGTATAGGGAAGAGAAGGATGTCCAGAGTCTTATGAGCATTTTTTTAAGTGTTTATTTTCATAAAGTAGCAGCTGTGGCCATTACATTAATCATGCCTCATCCATCAGAGTGCTAGAATACCTTTTCTCATCTTTAATTCCTGTGCACTTTTTAGAGCTAGAATGTAGAAAAAATAAAACAGCGTTTCAGAATAGAGAGGTAAAATTGTGGTCCCATGGAGTCACAGCAATTTTGCTATTGACTTTAGAGCACCAGGAGCTTATCCCAAGCTCTTGCTGATGTGCTTTCACATTTTCCTTTCAATATGCTTTCTGTTTGTTCTAGTTTATTTAATGGATTTATTATTTTTCCTAGCAAATGTAGCTCGCTCTTAACCTCAAAGAACTACTACTGCTTTTCTGAGCTGTACCAGTTATCAGAGCTGTAATTCCCTGCAGTTTAATTTAATAGCTGAATTCCAAAATAAATTTTCTAGGGCAATGTGCATAATGTACCCTTGAGGTTTTCAGTTACATATCATGTAGTTAAAATCTTAAGATGAGTACTTTGCTCCAGCAAAAATGAGAAATTAATCTGTTTTGCAAAGGAAAAAACCCCTCTCTGAGATCATAGTCACAGGATGAGTTCTCAAAGAGCATCTGTAAACTGGAACATATAAAATCTTCCATATTAGTCAAGTAAGACACCTCTCAAAGTCCATTTTGTTTTCACAGCCTTAAGGAGGAAGAGGGAAAGGTGGGCCAATACTGTACAAACCTTGGTGTTTAAAGACCATGTGCTAGCAGTATCACTGCAGTCCCCATACAGCTATGTGACATAAGTCAGAGGGAGAAAAAGAAACCCAGTAAATAATGTATATCCAGCCATATGACTGCAAGAGGTTATTTAATCCTAACTGTCTTTGCAGCTTACAGGCCAGTGTCCTTGTAAACTAGGTTACAGCGGAAGGTGTTGCGATGAATGTGAGGAAAATTACTTTGGCAATCCCCGGACACATTGCATTTGTAAGTATTACTAAGTGGGGACAACTGGATTAGAAACTGCCTCAGAAGAAACGTTTACCTGTTATATTCATAAGGGAGATGGGACACACATCTAGAGAAGCAGGCTTTCATACATTTGTGTGTATGAGATGGGTAAAAGTGTTTATATTATTTATCTTGTTCCTTCTATGGTTCTGATGGGACCATGGAAGATGAAGAAGAGCCATTAGCCAGGCAGTCCACTTTGCTCTAACTCAAACACCTGTTTGCTTTTTTTGTCTTGAAATGCACAGTTGTACTTTTTGCATGTGTTAATCCAACAGAAAAGGAACAATTGAATGTAACTTGCTGTCCCTTTCTTGCAGCATGCAAATGTAACCCAGAGGGAACCAGCCAGCCCAAGTGTGACAAAGCCACCGGCGTGTGTAACTGCCGTGCTGGCGTCACCGGCCGGTTCTGCGACCAGTGCGGCCGTGGCTTTGAGAAAGACTTTCCCTCTTGCCGTCACTGTCATCTTTGTTTTGATCAGTGGGACACTGAAATTACTGCTCTCGCTCAGACTGTTCAGGGGTTAATGAGGTTTGCTGCAAATCTTGAAGACAAAGGAGGACGAATGCCCACCTGTGACATGCGCTTCAAAGCCTTTGCAGATGCCATTTCTGAAATGGAAAGAATTTTGAGACATCCTGTTCTTTCACTGAAGGCCCTCTCAGGCATCAAGGATTTTCAGGGCTATGTTCAGTAAGGGCTCGGCTGCTCCTGAAAAAATCCCTTGGCTGAGAAAGCAGTCTTCTCCTGGGCTCCACCAGCCATCCCTATACACCAAGTCCCACTTCTGATCAGCACAAAGATGCTGGAATACTAAGTCACTGTTTTCAGTACATCCATGAACAAAATAATCCTTATAGATGTTATCTGTTGCCCACAGGCATATACTTAAATGCTGGAATTTTTCAGTTCATCCTAAGTGTTTTCTAAATAAGCCATTACAAGTAAATGTTTCTGGTCATTTAAATATTTATCTCCTGTCCTCTAAAATATTTTGTATCTCAGCTCTAGTTTATGAATAATCCAGTCTGACTTCTGCATAACTGCCATTTCCCTTTCAGACAAAAAGTTGCACAAATGGATCCCCTTCACAGTACACTGTATGAGTTTCCTGACCTTAACCAAAACATAGAAGACATTAGGGAAGAAGCTGACCTAGTGTATGAACTTCTACAACAGAAAATACATCTGCAGCAAAGCTTTCATTACTTGAATCTCAAAGGTAAGGCGGCCGGCAATTAATTGAAATAGGTGAACATTTTCCATGAAATTTCAGATTATTTTTCTCACCATCAAATGGTACAAGATTTCAGAGATCCCTAGATTTTAGTTTCCCATGGCAGTGCAAAAATTTAAATACTAACAACATTTTATACTGACTTTCCAAACTCCCTTTTTTCTTAAAAGGCCATGATTTCTAGCATCCTAAATTTCAGATGCATGTGCCAGGGTTATGTCAGTCAGAAGTCTCATGAATCCTGATGTTTACATCAGGATTTAAAAGCCACCCAGTTTCACAGTCTAGACTCACAGCTCATACAGTAGTACAGCAAAGGATTTTCTCCCCACTTCTGACTCCTCTTGGTCTTAGCAATACTTAAAGAATGCTGTACAGCCATGGTTTGTTTAATTAAAGCAGAGAGTCATAATGCAACTTCTTAGTGTTCCCATGGGAAAATACATGACTTTGTGGTAAGGAACTAGCTCTTAGTTCTCCATCATCAAAAAATGTGAAGTCAGAACCAAGTTCCTTGGCAGTTTTGAAAGAATTATTCTGTCTGTGCTTGAGCTAAGTATAGTATCCATCAGCTGCTAATAGCAGTAATGACAGTGTCACAGACTGGTTTCTGAAGAAAGACAGGGATGTATCAGTCGGGCATCTTGAAGAGGTGCTAGATCATCCACAGTGGCAGGAGATTGTCATCAGTATACTCTCCAAAGAGATAGCTTCCAAGATATGAACACCCAGAAGATAAGGTGCACACCACAGAAGACACAAGCTACAGGCAATGCACTCCCATTTACAGTTCCTCTGTGTTTCATTTGGGTGAGAAAAAGATGGACAAGATGGAAAAAAAAGAAGGAAAAGTCAACAGAATACAAAGCCAAGGGAAAGGAAGAGGGGAAAAGAGGGATTAATTAAGATTTAGGGTTCCCCTGCCGTGTTGTACTTGGCAGTGCCCATGGGGCCAGCTCTTCGGCTCAGGTCCCTGCGTGAGCGGTCAGCACAGTTCTCCCAGGCTCCGCTTCCCAATTCAGCTGAGTCTTGTGCAGACTCTGAGAAAGGCAGGAAGGCAAAGAAACAATAAATCCCAGGGAGGTCAGCGGATGCACAGCTGAAGTATCCATGGTGCTCTCTGCTCACATTCCAAACCCATTTCATCTTTTGGCCTCAGGAGATGGATAAACAGCCCTATAAAAAGTACACGGGGGTGTGGGGAGGGGAAGACCTTGAATTTAAGCTGAATTTCTGGTCAGGGCCACAAATACTCATTGGTCCTGCTACCAAGTATCTAACAACACAGAAATAACATTTCCCTCAAGATAACCAGCTTCTCTGATGTCCAAGAGAAAGCCTGGCTCCCTTACTTCATCTACCTTTCTGGGCCTGCAGCACATCCTAGGTATAGCTCTGTCTTCTTTTTCCTCTCACGTTTTTGCTGGGGTAGAGAAGGATATGGCCACATACAGCACCTGGGACACATTTGGTACTTGTGTTCTAGACACGTGGGGAATGGGCTCCCACCTGCCTCTGTTTGCCCAGGATCAGGACTTGGAGGCTTCCTCACAGGCACACATACAGCTGGCTGACCTGGAAATGTCAGTATGTAATAATGAATTAAAATCACTGGAAAAAAACAAGACGCAAGTGTCCTTAAAACAATGTTTGCAGTTTATGAGATCTCATTAAATTATGGCTTTCCGGCCTTGGCCCCTGGCTTTGCAGCCACTGTGGTATGGTAATGCAGTGAGTACAGCTTCCTGGGCTGTAAATCAAGTTGGTGCTAAGACACTGTGTTTATCGTAAAGGAACTTGGAAGCTCTACAGCTCCATCACAAACCAAGCGTGAAAAATGCATTTGGGCCACGTAATGGAGAGCTGAACCGCTGTAAAATATTCCTGTGATGGAACTGTTGCACAGAAACCAGTCCCTGGATCAGATACAGAGTTACAGCAGCCTCTTGCCAGGTATTTTGTATAAGGAGCTAACCTTAAACTGTACATTGTTTCCAAGAGTTACAAGGTAAAATAAATAGCCCTGGTTTCACACGATGACTAAACATTGTTCAGCTTCAAGCAAGGCCAAGGACTTTAGAGGCTGATTCAAAGCATGCAGGACTTGATTAGTGTCTTGTCATTGACTTCAACTAGTAACTGAGTCAGTTACCAGCACAAAGAGGGATGTTAATCAGTGATCTCTAATGCTTTTTCACTGCCGACACATCAGTTCTGGCTCATTGCACATACTTCTGCCTGAGGATCTGGGGACAACTTTGGGTTCTCTGGAGACCTGGGAAGCCTCAACAGCAGCAGCTTCAAATTAGGTGTTTTGCAAAAGGCCTGAGTCCTTTCTTTAGCCTATTAATCTGCAAAAAATGTAATATTCTCCAACCCTTTTGAGTCTGCTTAAGGGAAAGCTTACACTAAGCAAACAAGACTCTTGCTGGAAAGCATTTTTTTGCCTGGCCTGCAAGCTTTACATTGAAATGTTTGGGGTTTTTTTTAATGCATCAGCCCTGAAATTGGATTTTCCAGAGCCAAAGAAAACTCATGAATTCCCATTTGTAATCTAAATTTTGGCCTCAGATCAGCAGACCATTTAACTTTTGGGTGCTATCTTGAACAGACAGGACAAATGCTTTCCTGACTCACAGACAGCTGATCATTTTATAGGGTTTACAACTGGCAGAAACAGTTCTGCTGCCTAAACTTCAAAACAGCTTAAATGGCAGGAACTTTATCAAATCAACAACAGCAGCAATGCATGAGCTACTGATGAATGCAGATCAGTAGCAGTTTGTGTCATTAATGGGATCCCCTTCATACTTTTATATCTTCCATCGGCTTCTCATATACCTTGGACTCTGAAGAATGACATGGGTTTCACTGTATTTGCATCTATTTTAACAGGTTTTATGAGTATCAATAACTATTCCTGTTTGGCAACTGGCTGAGTAAAGGATTAAAAACCTTGACTGAGGAAATGACAGTTCCTGTCTCTCCCTGCTGTCCTGAATCAAACACCAGTGGCAACAAATGGAATCACCTGTCACTATTTGTCCAGAATTCAAGTAAATACATGAATTAAATGCAATGAAAATACATTCAGTACTAAACTCTATTTCTGTTGCTACAGATGCCATCAGCAACATCAGGAAACACTTTGAAGTATCACTGCTGGCAGAACAGAAGACCAGTGGGACAATCCCTATTGTAAGATACTCAAAGTACACCAGGAACTACGCACTCTCCATGTTGGGCCACCAGGCCTTTAAAGCAAGCAATGTGCTGCAACAGCTCAAGATGGTCAAGATCCCTGACATTCAAAACTTGAATGAAAAGGTAGGTGCTGTGAATTTGGAATGGGAGCTGAACAAAAATCTCTTTTTTGATGCTGTTGGTAGGTTTTATTCTAGAATGGTGCTTACATGCATTTTTAAATCTGGAAAATGGCACTTCCCTGGCACAGACATGCAGTCACATCAGAAACAGCTGCACTTTTCAGCTGTGGTTACTACCACCCTTCTGGAAGCCATTGCTCCCAGGGCAGACCCAGCACAAGGAACTGTTTAAGCACTCACTAGTCGCATGAGGACGTCAGTGTAAATTCAGAAAGATTAACCCCAACCTCCTCCATCAGTAACTTAATCTAAGAGGAGCAACTTTGCCCTGGAGTGGATGGGGAGTGCTCACATATCCTTTGCATCACCCATGGGAGAGGAAGGGATTTCTGTCCTTGTGCAGGGCAGCAATGAATACCTGATAGCACCTTCAGCCAGCCCTGCCAGATCTGGAAGAGATCATCCATCTACACCTTTAGCCTCAACATCTGTGTCAAACTATATGGAGGGCTGGGCATGGTACCATGTTGTATAAGAGGTGATCTGGATCTGTTAGAACAAGCCATTGACCCATGGGCTGGATATGGCTAGGGGTCAGTTTCAGCCCTTTTGCCATAGAGGAGTAAAGCAAGGGTCTTAGTGCAACCCATGAAGCCCAAAAAATGGCTCTTGCAAGGATGCTTGGAGCCATGGGCTGCCATTGCATCCTTCAAAGGGAAGGCGGACCCATAACTGGCAACATCCATCTTTGGAGAGACCAAGACCACCGTCTCTCTGGGAAAAATCCCATCCTATGTTCAATGATCATATGATGTCAAACATCTTCCTCCCCCCAGGAGCGTATCCCAGGCCCCTAGAGGGGTCCTGACATAAGCATCTTCCTTATTGCAGATCTGTGGTGTGCCACGACACCAGCCCTGTATCACAGCAGCCTGCGGGGGAGCTTTGTGCTGGTACAGTCATGGACTCAGGCAGTGTGGTGGCCCAAACTGCAGCGGAGCTCTTCCTCTCTCCACTGATGCCTTCAGGAAAGCTGAGGAGACTGCTGTGTTGCTTAATAACTTGATGACTCAGCTACGGGAACCTGAGAATCAGGTGCTGTATATCAAAGATACATTTGTTCAGTGAAATGGATGGAGGATGAGATTTGGGAGGTCACAAATCTACAAAAACTCAGCTGCTCCTTGGACAAAGAGCAGTGACATAGTGATGGACCCTGTCCCAACATCATAGACTTATCTCAGTTCAGTAATGGGAGTATTAGGTGCCAGTCCCACCAAGTGGCTCTAGCTATGCCTTCCTCTTCCACACAGCTGCCAAGATCTCATGGGTAATGGTACCCTGTGCCTATGGAAGTTAGTGGCATCAGGCTAGTACTGTCTGTATTTTTATTGGGAAAGATTCAAGTGGCACCATTTGTCAGTAGCCTGAGTATGGCCCATGCTTATTGCATTGGGATTACTGCTGTGCATAGCATTAAGCTCTATTTATACAACTTCATATTACTCTTATGTTTGCTGTTAAATATTTTTTGCAAATAATTTCAAGACAAAGCTTTTCTACCCCCAGTGATATTTAGAAGGGCATCAAGTAGTTGGCTGTACTGCACAGTAGCAGTGAAAAATAACTCAAGCTAAGTCTGGCCAATACAACACGTGCCAAGGAAACAAAATGGACAAATCCCAAAACACCAGTAAACACAGTTTGTTCTTATTAACAATCAGAGATGATGCCTGTTACAGTTATAGGCAAAACACATTTTCCAACAGAAATGTCATTCTGTTGTGGCTTTGTCCTGTCCCTGCAGGGTGTCTGGGCATCAATTTCCTCTTTTTAAAATGTATGCGACGCTCTGCATCACAGCTAACGGGTTTAGAAATGAGCAATCGGGGCACATGCCTGGAGCCCCAGGACACAGAGGGGCAGCAGCAAAAGGCATCTGCTAAGATGGTGAGCGCCAGGCTGCCGGGACATTGCCTTTGGCGCTCACAAGCCTCAGGCAGCTCTGTGATGACTGAAGTATTTCGAGATGTTTCAGAAGCAAAAACAATCACCATTTTTCTTGTTGCATGGGGAAAGAACAAATCTCTTCACTCCGTGGAATGCAGAGAGGTGGTACCTCTGCATTTCCTCAAAGCAAAGCATAGCCCCCAGCAAAGCAAAATACTATTGGAAATCAGTGATGAATCTAAAGGTCTCATTTAAATTATCAAGAATACTAATTTAATGGCAAAATGTAACTTTGAAGACCAGCCTGAAACTCTACCTTCCTTATTTGTGTCTTAAGTGTATTTTTAACACTTAACACAGTCCAACATGAAAAGGCAAATTAAATTATGTCCCTTTTCTGTACTGAATCTGATCACTGACATGCTGCGGTACTGCAATAGAAAGTAACATTCAGCACCTTCTTTTAGAAACAGAAGGGGCTGTGGTTTAGCAGTAGTTGCAGAAAGAAAAAAAATGCTTGATTTAGGCTTTTTCTGAGGCCAGATGAAGGCCATGATGTGGCAACTTCTGGAGTTCCCCAAAGGGGTCTCCTACTACTTTTCAAAGCCACATCAAGTGATTCCAGCTGAGGTTTGGACCAAAATTGGTTTTGTGTCAGAGCTCAACTTGCCAAGCAATGATAGATAACCTCCAGAAAATAGTATTGCTATTTCTAATAATATTTCCAGGTTGAAAGCGTTAGAAAAATGGCAGAAGATAGTAAGTTGAAAGGCTCACAATTTAATGGGCAACTGGCAGGAGCTAAGAATCAAATTAAAGTTGACGGAGAGATCACTAAGGAGTTCATCCAAAAAGTGAAAGACTTCTTGTTAGGTAAATATGCAAAGTTCTTTTTGTCTAATTTTTAATATATATTCCAATATATATTCCAATATAATATAGCGTAATAGACAGCCAGAAAATGATCTAGCTGTATACACATGAAATTTCTTGTCTACCTCCTGATCTGTGCAGTCTTTTTCAATCCCTTTTTTTCTAGTGCTTTTCTCCCAGGTGGCAGTACTTTATTCATTTTCTAATAGATCTGTGATGTTCTGACTGTCATCTTTCTTTTATTAATGTGCTTAATTTGAAGCATGCAAATAATTCTGTCAGTCCCTGGTTTATCTGAGTAAAGGACTACTAAGATAATTTCATACAATATATAATGACCAGGCATGTCCAATGCATCCTCAAATTGTTATTCAACCCCCTTCTTCCAGGCCCATAAAAACACACTCTCCGTAGGGAGCGTGGGAATTAGGACACATACCACTCCATCATCTCTGTAAAGCTGTAACTCAAGGAATCAAAGGATTGCGGTGGAACTTCACAGCTCATAAAAAATAACAAACCAACCATACATACCCTAAAAATTTTCCACCCTTGCAATTGCAGAAAAATGCCGTAAGAAATGCACCCTAAGGTTTTTTTACCAGAGTTCAAATGTGGTAGGATTTTTTAATCTCTTGAATGTAGCTGATCTCATAAGTTTCTAAGGATTCCATGTTGGCAGTCCTTTGGCATTCATACCTCTACATCCAAATGAGAGCAAGGGCAGAGGACAGAGGACTTCCCTTGTTTGGGAACATTTAAGTTACTTTATTGAACTGGAAGAAAATCTCCATTTAAGTCCTTACAATTCTCATATTTTTATTTGATAGCAATTGAAAATTCCACCTTTGACTCTTCTTTTGTTTCTTAGTAAACATATGGCATTTACTAACAATTACAAAAGCATTTTTTCATTAATTTTTGCTTTTTAAATTGAAGTTTAAGAACAGTAACAGCTGAGATGAGTACAGTTACATTAAATCTGCTGTACTGTACATTGACATGAATGGTAATTTTAGATGAATGTATTTCTACAGAAAATAGCTCTCAGGAATACACTACTGTTTACACAGTAAATGTCTTCTATTTAATTCTTGGTGAGTTACTTTGGAGCATTAGCACAAACATTTAATATGTTTCAGCTGTTTTTATCACCCAAGGTCTTGTCTATAAAGGGAACTGAGCAGAAAACAGAAGTGATGATGAGATTTCACAAGGCATTGACTACTCTATGTGCCTGTGCCTCTTAACAAAGAACTAGAACAAGCTCATTTGTAAGGGGAGTTGTCAAAATACATTTTTTCTACTGTAAATTCCCATCCTATCTGAGTGTGACCCAAGTTCCTTCTGTAGGTCACCCTTTCTCATTAACTAGCGAAGGAACCACTTTCTCAATATTGTGGCGACTCCAGGGAAGGGATTACACCCACCAGCCAGCTTGGAAAGCTCCATTCACACCCCACTCTCTCCAGCACCTCTTTGATCTGGGGGCTAAGGGAGAAATGGGCTCTGACACATCTAGCTGTGCAGTGTACCGATTTAAAACCTTCTGCAGGCTCAGTTCTACATCAGAATGTTAATAACCCAGTTCAAAGCGGGTTCAAATTCTCATTTTAGCCATTTCTGACAACACTAACAGCAGCACCTGGAAGCATAATATTAAATTACAAAATGTTGAAGATAATTCTCTTACCCCCTTGCTGTGCCTGTCGGCTTTATTCTTCCACATAACTCAAAGGGTAGGCAGCCATAATGATCATTTACATTTCACTGGGAGGAAAGAGCCGCTTCAGGATGCCCTCAGCTCCATTTCTGTTGCAGATGAGAGCGCACCTCCAGAAGACATTGAGAAGGTGGCAAACTACGTTCTGCAGATAAACCTTCCCACGACTCCACAAGAGCTCATGGGCATGCTTGGCAACATCAGGAGCATTATGAACCACTGTGAGAAGTATAAATTGAATGCAAGTAAGAGAAACAGGGAGGAAGCTCAGACACTGCTGGTGGAAGCACAAGAAGCTGAGTGAGTAGGGTATTCCTGTACTGATGTGCCACTCCAGCTGGGGCGGCAACGTGCACCATAGGACTGCTCCATACCCCAGGCAGTTTCTTAGTAACACTGGAGGGAAAGTTCAGATGATGGCAGATTTCAGCTTGCCATTTCACAGGGCCTCTCCAGCAGGAACGAGCCATGAGCACTCAGGCTGCGGGAGCCAACATGCTGCAAGGAGGTAGCTCCCGCCAGCTCTTGGCTCCTCTGCCTGCTGAGTCAGAGAGGCCAAAGCAGCTACTTACTTCCGTACTGGACCTAGTGGAACATTACATCTGGCTCACTGGGAGGTTTAGATATGGGTGAGACAGAACCAACAAGAATTGGGGAGGGAGAAAATATGTTCAACCATGCACCTGCCTTACTAGCAGTGCACCACTAGGCAGCCTGCAGCACCCAGCCTCACCTTTAATACAGCAGCTCATGTGCTCCCACACGAAGTCCCTTACTGAGGTTTTGCTTTGCCAACTTATGAACCACAATTTTAACAGCTGTGGCTGTATTTGAGGGAATATTTCTGCATGTGAGCATGGGTGCATTTGAAACATCTTCTTGCTTTGCTCTCCACACCATGATACTACACACACTTCTATTTTTCCACTTTAGCAAGGCAGCTAGAGCTCTTCCACCTGTGGATGAAATCAATAATAAACTAAAAAATGTTGTGAAGTCCCAAGGACACTCCAAAACCACCTTCATAAAGTTACATGAAGAGATACAAGGCACCAGAACACAAATCTCACAGGTATCTTGCTGTAAATCTTTCCATTTATTTACTACATACATTTTAGAAAAAAGATAACTTCATCTCAAAGTTTCCTTAATGTAAACTTAAATAATTAACACCAGAATGTGGTGCAGATATGACATCGATTCCATAATGTTTAAGGGTCTCTTCTCCTTAAATCAGTTGACATTAATCTTCCTCATTACCATGCTCTGCAAGCTGGATGGATGTTGCATAAGAAACCACAGCCTTCAATTGCTCTATTTTAGGCTGAGAACCAAATGAACAAGACAAACGACAAACTAAATGACTTGTCAGCAAAACAGTCCAAGATGGAAGATGAAATTGCCACATTGCAGGCAAAAATGCTGATGAACAAGAATAAAGCTACAAAGGCAAGAGCACAGGCAGAAGCAGCACACAAGCGAACCCAGAATGTTGATAATGTAAGCCCTTCTGTCACGCATTGAGGGAAAAAAGATCCCCTCCGTGTTTAATAGTATTTTTGATTCAGAACTGTAATTGTGTTACCCTCCTCTCCTCAAAACTGTTAATGTTTTTCTTATGCCATGCAGTGTAAAATGTCGCAGGTTAAGATTAATTTCTGTTTTATTTTAAGGCTTCTGGCAAATAACACTTCTGTTTGCTTGAATGAAAGAAAACATACACATTTCTCTGGCTACTGTGACATTTTTCCTTGCACTGTGTATAAGTCTCACAGTCATCATGGGCACCAGTAAACACAACAGAACAAATCACAAAACCAGACATTGAAATACATGAGTAATGGAAGCAGCCTGGCCATTCATCCCATGCCACTCTCCTTCAGAGAAAATTGCTGTGGGAGTTACTTGTAGTTTTTGGTTGGCTGGATGCTTTTCAGTAGCTCCAATTTTTGAGAATGCAGCTAGAAATTTGCTAAATTGCGAGGAGAAACCAAGCACCCACCATGCAAGCTTGGAAAATGACCAAGCTTCGAGGTTATAAGAAATCCATTTGATATCTAACCTGCAGCCTCAAAAGCAACCTGCATCAGCAGGGAATGGATTAGCCAGTAAATATTACTACAGCCAAAAATGTAAACCCACCAATGTTACTACAGATAATTCATTAAATTTTAATTAAGCCTCAAGGCAAAATGAAATTTACAGAAAAGCCCTATCAAAAGAAGTAAAAACACTAAGCTTTAAAAATCTTAAATCATATTTTCTTACATCCTCACCACCCCTTTAAATTGCTCCACTGGCAGTTTGTTTTAATTGATTTGTATCAGGTTTTGCAAAGTATTGTTTGATGTACACTCATTATGGATTAATTTTTTTTTTAAGATTTAAGAGATTGAGATTTAAAGTTTGGTTCAAAGAGGATATTCAAAAAAAGTATAAAAATCTCCTTTCGTACATCAGATTAATTATGAGATGCTCTTAAACTAAGTAATGGCATTTTGTTACAGGAATTTGCTGACATTAAAAGAAAGTACACAATTCTTCAAGAAAAGCTAAAAGCCCAAGGACCTCCAAAAGTAACACTAGAAAAAGTAAAGCAGCTGAAAGAAGCAGCAGAAAAACTGGCTGAAGAGACTGAAAAAAAAATTAAAAGAATAACAGGTGGTGTTCTTACCTCCATAGCGAGTGTGGAAAATTGTGACAGTCGTGAATTAAACTGAAGTCCTTGCCCACAGACTCTAACAGACTAGGTTCACCAGAAATCAGGTTTAAAACAATTTTACTGGTGAAAATCCCTGCTTGAAGCTACTCAAACAGTTTAAAAGTAGCTGAATTGATTTGGTTTATGTACTTTTTCTGATATAAATTGGTTGCTGTAAGCAGTTTAAGAAGTGTCCACATAGGGACTTGCAGTGATTTGATTCAGACAGTTTAAAAACAGGACAAATGCAAAACCTGCATAAAAGTTTGCTGCAGATTTAGCTGGAAGCCTCAATTTATGCACTTGCTTTGGGCATTTGGACGTTAAATCTTCCCTCTGTGCTCCGTTTTTTCTTACATTAACGAGCAATGGCTTGTGTTAGAGCAGCAGGGTAGCTGTTGTCCATCAGTCCATACTTGTTCCCCTTCAGACATAATCTCTGAGCAGTGGCAGAACAAACCAGGCACAAATACTGGCTTGTGCAGACTGAAGCTGACATGCCTGGTCTTGCGGGACTGTGGCCGGGAGACAGAGGGGTCATCGGCAGCCGGAGACCACGGCTGCTGCAGCCATATTGGCACCAGTCCTCACACAGCCCCTTGGGTACGTTCAGAGGGTCATCAAAAAGGAAGAGCACATCTCATGTAACTACACACATGGAACCTAATTCTACTTGTAGTGAAGGTCTGGGCATTCCCACTGGGAATCCTTAGACCTAGGATCCTGCCAGGCTCAACATCCAAAAATATCACGTAACATCAGCAAAACTGAAGAAGCAGCTTCATCCCAGGAGCAAATTCTTCAGGACAGGATCCAGATAAAGATTTCGAGTATATACCTTGAGGAGAAGCATTAAGAGCATCCCAGTCACTCCAAATGCCCAGATAAGTGCATTGGAAAGAGACTGAATAATGTGGTTTTGACTCACTACCAGTATATTTACTTTGGTGTAGCTTAACAGGGACCAGCAGAAAACATTCCTGTAAATAAGGGAGACCTAAGCCAGTTACGCCCAAATTGTCCAGGCTTTACACATTGGTGGACACACTGTTCCTCTGAGTGTTTCCATTTAAAACAGCTCCTTTAAGACCTCCATGTGCTGCCCCATCCTAGCTGACGAACAAAAGCACATGATGAGAAATTAATTTCTTTAAGGCTGTCATGTTTCTCTCACTATCCGGAAGCCAGATTTTTTCCTCCAGTTGCATATATAACATTCTCCATTTGAAATGGGTTTACTGCCTCTAAAACTGCTGGGAAAAGAAATGCTGTTAATCCCTGGATTTTACTTACACAACAAATATGAGCATCATTGCATCTCTCCACTCTTCCAGATTTGGAGAAGAAGCTTCGGGACCTGAATCAAACCAAACAAGACAAGGCAGAGCAACTGAGACAACTAGAGGAACAAGTGGCAGCCATTAAAAATGCAATTGTGGAGCAGGAAAGCAAGTATGCAACATGCAAAAGTTAGGGTCTGAACAGACCATCAGGTAAAATGCAACTGAAGCCTCCCTGCTTACCACTGCCTGAGCTTCCCAGCACAGAGGGCTGTCCTCTGTAAATACATCTGAAGGTGCCCGTAGTATTTTGGCACAGTGAATAATGTCATTTTCTCTTGGTTTTTTGTCCAGTTGAGCTTATATGGAAATAGGAAATACCTTTTAATAAACCAGCTGATTAAGTAATCAGGATGTAGTTTTTGAGGGAGCTCTATAATACAACTCCTGTGCACAGCCTAAGGCTTCTCGCTGTAGGGGGCTGGAGATGAAAAAGGAGGATTGCTCAGAGACCTGCAGGGAACTGCCTCAAAGACAGACTCCCAGCACCCTGTGTCTTCTGCTGAACCCTTCAATAACCCGTGGCTGTGCCACAGCCCCACACAGGGCCACACAGACCACAATGGGGCAATGCAGATGAAGGGCTGAAGGCTTCTGTAGCCACCCCTCCAGGCAACCAGCGGTGTCCCCAGGGTACGGTCACTCCTCCACCCCATCTCTTCACTGAGACAGAGCAGGGGGGGCACTAGGAACCCCTGACCATGTGGGGGTCCCCCTATGTTCACTGAAAATGCACAGCAATGGGCAGTACCTCCGTGCAGCACTGGGCCATTGGAGGTGGGCGACAGGGAGCCAATTCCCTAGCGCCCACTGGATGGCAGTGCACAGACGCTTAATGCCGAAAGCAACTTCAAAATCATTTCTTTGTCAATGTCCCTCCTGCAATGCCAATTTTTCTTATGCTTATAAGGGGTTTCCCACATTTTTCGTTAATGCAACCAACAACTGGAGAATAATTTCAGCTCTTATGTTTAAGCAGTGAGTCTAAAAGGCCACAAATGTTGAAAAACAGTTTCAAAATCCCACCCTTTTATACATACTCCTGCAGGATGCTGAACAGAGTAACAATAGCTTTTCCTCTGCTAAAACCAGTTGTGTCATTCCCGGCTGGACTGTCCCACAGCAAGCATCCATCATGGACTTCATTCAGCTGGTGTGAGGAGCCCAGCGCTGCTTCAGAACTCGATGTAGCCCAGACCACATCTGTAAAGTGAGGAATGCTCTGCACGAATGTAGGGCTCTTAGCATTTACCCGTCTTCATGGCAGCAGCACCTCATGGCAGCAGCAGGGCAAAACAATCCTTACCTAAAAGCCAGCATTGTTTTGATCCAATGGAGATAAACCCTCCATAGTTATCACTCTGTGTTTAGGAGAGCTAAAGTAGTGTTCCTATATGCGGTGGGGGACTTGGGTGGGAATTGCTGGCACAGATGAGATTTCAGAGATACTCCTCTAATGCAAACCAGATGTGCTCCAGGGCAATGTGCAACATGCATTTGCCATATGATAGCTTCTATTGTGAAAATGATGGAATCAAATTAGAACTTTGATATAATCTAACAAAGACATCTGAATGCAGGTATGCACGTAATTTGCGGTTTAACTTTTTCTGAATTTTAGCACTTTAAAAAAATCTTCTGTGAAGTGTGAGGCTTCTTTGTAAGTTACTAGGCTGTAATCAGAGGATTGCATTTAGATTGACTTTGCCATAATGAAATCGAGTGTCTCTGTTTTACTCAGAGCACACAACTCACACACTGCTCACACGTGGGTCTCCAGGTAATGAAGGGTTTCCTGCAGGTTTCAGTGCGGCCCTGCTGCACTGCACCTGAAAGAGGCAAACCGAAGCACTTACATAGAAATTCCCAACTGCATATAAACCAAAACTATTTCATTCATGGCTTTAAAAATCTGAATTCACAAGCAGAAAGTTGAAAGTTGAAAAAATTCCTCCTAAAATCCACTGTTGGCTGTGAGAGTTGCCATATGGCTTCTGACAAGCTGCGAGGATGAGAAGTCTGTAAACACAAAGCAGTTAAACAGGCCTGGTGGGGAGATGTATCCATGGGGAGACACAGAAATTGCTGGAAGAAAAACGGAAACAGGAAGAAGAAAGTCAGCGTGGAGTCTAACCTCCCCTGCCTTCCTCCAAGCATGCTTAGACACACAAAGCAAGCAGACCAGATGGAACCAGCAGCTACAGAACACCAAATCCATCCTGTGACGGCTTCTGAGGTTTACAGTTATGCAGCATTCCCCACCGGAAGTGGTGCAAAAAAATTGAAGTGTTTTTGCAAAGTTAATTTGTGGGCAAATGCTGCATCTGGATCAAAAATACCTATTTTTAGTTCCCCCTGGCTTGCTTTCTTGTGGGCAGAAGCGGCTTCAGAAAACTGTTTCCTGAAAAAAAATATTGACATCACAATCTTGCTGTACAGCATTTTGACTTCAATGACATTAATCAAAACACAATCAATGCTTAAACAAACCCACATATAATCAAAGATGTATTTAATCAAAAGTGATCTCATCAGCTATATTTGCTAGGCATTCAACCACTGCAGTGTTATAAGAAAATGGGTGATCAAGTGTGTCCCACTGAGGTCTAATTCTGAACTTGGGTTCTTTGAGAAGACTTCCAACCTAGCACAAACACAGGTACCCCAGGACTGCCAAGCTGCTTCACCAACCACAAGGATAGGACAGGACACAAAATGGCATTTTTATCATTTGAAGGATCAAATTACAATACTCCCACTCACTATTGCTCACGAGCACTGCTGAAAGGGATGGACACAAACAAGTTCACTGCACCTAATTACCCACACAGTGAATGCTGGTGGTTTTGGCTACCTCTGAAAGGTGACCATGGTGATGGGTGACAGTGGCCACCCTGGTTGGTGGCTGCAACTCCAACTCAATCCCTGATACCGTGCGGCAGGGTCACCCCCAGGCTAGAATGCAGAGCATTGTCATGCCGTCTGCGGCAAGGAGCTCCAGAGGGCAACTTTAGCCCATTTTAGGTTTAGGGAAGGATAGAACTTCTACAAGGCTATGAAACAGGAAAAAAAAAAAGAAAGGAGGATAAAAATAATTTTTCAATAAAAATTGAAAAAATATGAGACAGAAAAAGATCCAGTGGCAATGAAACACTCTGTCCTCACACAGTCACACATGGACTGTTGCCGCTGCCCATCTGCCACAGACTGGAAGACTTTCTAACCGCAGCAGAGTAAAACCTTTTCTGTTAGTGCAACTAAAATGGTTGTTGTACTTAAGTTTAGAAGCAAAGCCACGCTGTGATTTACATGACAGGATTGTGAAACTTTATTAGTTTTGTGCATTTAGAAGACCACATTGCAGAAAAGGTTTAGAATTACAATACCTGCTCTGTCAGCTTAAAGTGGTTTAATTTCCTGGATATCTTTAATGAAACAGCCCCACAAGTTCTTCCGTCAGGAGTCCTAGGTTATGTTTCAGACCTGGTGTTTAACCTTTAGGGCAAGTCACTTGGTATCTCTCTGTTTCTGCTTATCCATCTGTAAAATGAGAATGAACATATTTACCTACCTCGGCAGGGTTTGCTGGGACAGACAGAGCGCAGTGTTTCCACTCTGGCACTGCAAATAGCGAGGGCAAAGTGTTCTTGAGGGACACCGGTACCTGGTAAAGATTTACACAAGTTTACGTGTTACACATATGCCAGCAAAACTCGGGCATATAAACCCAGGCATCTGTCCCAGCCTGTGCCCAGCAGGGCCTGTGCTCTTCAAGCACGTCTATCCTTCATACCCACTCCTCGGCGTCTCTTTACTAGTACGACTTTCCCCTGGCTGCTGAGGGGATGCTGCCGCCAGCCGATGAAGCCCCCGGGTCCCTGGCAGAGCCCAGGAACCAAAGCAGGAGGCCGGAAGCGAGGGGGCAGCCCCACCACATCCATCCACCCCTCACAGCTGCCCCAGCACCCCTGGGAAGGCAGCTGCACCACAGTGCTCGCTCCCAGCTAACGAGACGCAGCCTGGCAGTGGCCGCCCGGGCTCAACGGGCCTCTCTGCCCACGCCAGGGCCAGACCCAGCTGTGTGCGACAGCACGGCCACCGTCCCCGGGAACGGCACTCCTGAGCCACCTGTGCTGGCACCACAGCACCAGGGGATTCAGGGCGGCTGAAGCATCACGCGTGGCAGTTGCCAGTGCCCTGGCCCTTCGCTGGGTTTTGGGCCTTGCTGCACAGGTAAACTCCATCCACCATCCGTCCCTCCCAGGCACCCAGCCCCACCAGCACCCCCGGCAGAAGGCAGGATTGGGTCAAACCCCCCCGCCCCGTTCCCACATTGTTTTCCCACAAACTGGGGCAGAGAGAGGGGTCGCCCCTTCGGGGATCCCCCCACCCGACTGCTGCTCCCGAAGCTGGAGAGCAGCAGGGAGGGCAAAACCGAGGGCGGGGCTGGAGTTTCGCCGCTCTCCCCTCAGGGCTCCCCGGTTGCCGCAGGGCGGGCGACCCCCTCCCCGGCCCACGCCAGGCCGCTCTCCCCCAGCCTCCCAACCCGGCCGGGCTGCCCCTCCTCGACGACGGCCGCTTTTCCGCAGGCCCTCCTCCGGGCCCGGCGGGCCGCCGAGGGAGGGGCCGTGTGGGGCGGCCCGGCCCGGCCCGGCCCCGCGGGGGCGACGGGGCGGAGGAGGAGGAGGGCCGGGGGGCGCCCGGCGGCGCGGAGCCGCTCCCCGGGAGCGGCGGGGAGCTGCGGCGCCTGCGTGGAGCAGACGGAGCAACAGCTTTCGGCGGCGGCGTAGAGGGGGAGCCCCGTCCCGCCGCGTCCCGTCCCGTCCCTTCCCGCCGGTGGCCGCCGCCCGCCATGGGCCGCCTCCCGCTGTACCTCTGCTGCTGCCTCGGTAACTCCCGCCCCGCTCCGGCCGTCGTCGGGGCACGGCGGGCTGGGCGAGCCCCTGGAACGCCCGCCGGGCGGCTCGGGGCGGTCGGGCAGCCTGCCTGCCCGCGCTGCTGCTTCTCTCTCTCATCCCTCTCTCCCTCCCAGCGCTGTGCTCCGCGGCGGCGCAGGAACCCGAGTACAGCTACGGCTGCGCTGAGGGGAGCTGCTACCCCGCCACTGGAGACCTGCTCATCGGCCGCGCCACCCGCCTCTCCGCCTCCTCCACCTGCGGCCTCCGCCAGCCCGAGCCCTACTGCATCGTCAGCCACCTCCAGGTGAGCGCCTCGGGGCGGGGGGGGAACGGGACACGGCGCCCGCG
>JANZLQ010000005.1:15914449-15927393 GCA_026212715.1 Elanus axillaris | reverse complement strand
GCTCGGTCGCCGCCGGCGGGGCCGGGCGTCGCGTCCCGGGGCGAGGGGGCAGCAGGGGCCGCACGCCCGAGGGCATCGCCGGGGCTGGCGCGGTTGGATGAGGTGCTGCCTGCGGGAGGGCCTCGGTCTCCTCCGGCGGGGCGGCGTCCTGCCCCTGAGCGGAACCCCCCGCCCCGTCGAAGCACCCCGGGTGCAGGGAGCCCCTCGCTGGGTTCGGCCCCCGCCCTCACTTTCCTCATCGAGGCTAAGAAGGAGGAACGTGCCGCGGTAAGTTCAATTAATACTTTATTTTCAGACTTACTGGGAGCCGTCTAGACAGCTTCCTGATTGAGAGTGGTCTGTGAGACGCGGGCAATGCTTTGGCCACTGTTCCTGTAATGCAATTACATTTCTATGGTCTCCAAGTGAAAGGATGCAAATGGGGTTGTCTCGCATATCTGGTGGAAAATACAAAGCTTGGTACTATTTAGGCCAGAAGCAGCTCAGCAGACTTAAAATTGCAGAGACAGAAGGGATGGTGGAGAAGAATAAAATATCAGTTATAAGTGGAACTCCGTTGAACTGAAAGTAAGGGGATAATCTCCGGACGAATTTACTGCTGATACAATAGGGACGGATTCTGACACGTGGAAGGAAAACCACGGGAAGCTGGAGGAGCCCTGCCCAAGGGGCTATAGCACTTGGCCCATTTGTGGCCTGAAGTTACCAAATCTTCCCCCCACCATAACCCGCCTTTTGTTTTACTGTACTGCTGTCTGGTAGTGTTAATACTTGATTTAACATGGGGTTTAGCTTCGCTGGAACATTTCGGAGTATGTCGGGATTGACTTTAGCGACATTAGCATCTCTGGTAGAAGGAAATAACAAAGGCACTTTGTAACATTTTCTTGTCTCAAAAAAACCTGAAGTGTTGTAGTAAAATCCATCACTTCATAAGTTCATGTCTGCCCTTATTCCTGACTTCACAGCCCCAGTTCAGCATTTGGGATGTCCCTGGTTACTTCTGAATCGTAAGGTGGTGTTGAAGAAGTCGCAGGAAGGTGCCGAGTATCCTCTTAATAACATGGGGCTTGGCTGCCCTGAGCACTTTGCAGGATTGGGCCTTCTAGGATTTGGTTTTGGTGGGAGAAGGAGCAAGCCGTGGCATGAGACAGGGGCTGTGGTGCTGGCAGAGAGAAGCCTGGAGTGGGCAGGAGGGGACATCTTTCCCAGGACCCCTGTGCTCTCTGCTGAAGGAGTCTGTGGGAGCTGATGGGGGGTGAAGCACCGGGCTTGGGAGGAGCTGCTGAAGCCAAAATCAGTGAAATGGAAAGCCTGTGTGGCGCAGACCTGCGAGCCCTCATGTTCTTGGCTGATAAAGCACTGCATCTGTCTCCATAAACCCACTGGAGGAATGATGCCTGCGTAGCTTTTGACAGTGATGAGTTGCTGTTGTGCTGGGGCTCCCTCGCTGCAGTATGATGAGCTCCTCTGCCCACTCCAGTCTGCCAAACTGCGAGCTGGTTTGGGCAGGAACCCTGCCTTTTGGTTGGGTTCACATCCCACTGTGCAAAATTGGGAAGTTGTGGTTGTAGGCATCAGGACAATGCAAAAATAGCATTGTTTGTAGTAATAGTCATGATGGGCTTTGGTCCTCCCACTGAAGAAGCATCCAGCTTTCCCAAGCAGCACATGCCAGACTGGCACCCAACTGGTTTTTTTTTATGGGCACACCTGGGTTTATGTGCATACCTTGGGTTTGCAATCGCAGGTGAAGATGCAAAGTTTAGGTAGGAGCTTGACAAGCTGGATTCAGAGTAAAGTTAACCCCGCACTGAAAGGGCTTGGTCACTAAATCACTGATGGCCCCTTGATGTGTGCTGAATCTCGCTGGAGGTATCCCTAATGCAGAGAACTTGCATCTCCAAGCTAGCTCCCAAAAAGCAATGTTATTTCACCCAAGTTGCTGAAGATGCAATTTTGCACGTGTACATTTGCAGAGAAGCAATTCAGTGATTTTCTGTAGATGCTGCCTTTGGTTCTGACTTCTGCTGGAGAATACGGGCGCTGGAGGAGACTTCCTGAAACTCTAATTTCAATAGAAAACGTACTTCTCTTAAAAATAAAGTTTATGGAATTCCTGGCATATTTTCCATTTGGCAATTTGCATTAATTCATAAAGGTAAATACACTTATCATTTCAACAAAAAAAATACCTTTGATGACTCCCGCAGGCAAAATGAGTGGAATGTGATATGGATGGAAAATAGCCTTATCTGCAGGAAACAACTATTGCCCCACGGATAAAATCAGTAATGCTGATTATTTTGTTGTTTCAGGAGGACAAAAAATGCTTCATATGTGACTCCGAGGATCCCTTCCACGATACTCTCAATCCTGACAGTCATCGCATTGAAAATGTTGTCACCACATTTGCTCCAAATCGCCTGAAGCTCTGGTGGCAGTCGGAAAATGGTACGAGGTTTGTCCGGGAGCCATTTCCAGGGCTGGGAGCTGCTTCCCCTCCTTTTGTTTAAGAGTACCAGGGGGTTTCCTGTTATCTCTGAACTGGTGATTACTGCCAAGTGAAGGATCATGCTGTTCGAGGAGGGCTGAGTAAAACTGGCTGCTTCTGTGTGCCCTGGAGTGGTCCTTAATCCATAACGAAGTCCCCCTGAGCCCTCCCTCCGGGAGTGTGGGAGTGTTGGAAAGAGCCGTCCCACCACTTTGCAGGAATCCTTTCCTAAAGAGAAAAGTATCCCACACTGGCTCCAGATCTCCCTCGCGTTTGGGCAGCGGGAGCGGAGCAGCCTTCCAGGAGTAAATATCACAGGGCGGCGCTGCCAAGGAAGCACTGCAGGGCTTCCCCGGGTGGAGGGTGCGGAAGGAGGAGGTTTGGGCACAGAGCTGGGGGCTGCCGTCCTGTCTGCAGACCTCCTGTTTCCCTGTCCCACCCTGGGAGAGCAAAGCCAGGGATATCTCTTACCCTACAAACTGCCTTCTTTCTCTTTCCTGGGCTCCCTGTATTTCTGTATCTGTATGGTTAACAGTAAAATGAACAGCAGAAACAAGCCAGCTAGTTAAGAAAAAATATTGCCTGTTAGTTTGGTGGCTTTTTTTTTTTTTTTTTTAAATCTTTACTCTGCCCTTTTTACTTTTATGGTTAGACTTTTGGCATGCCTTCATACACAAAACAAGGCACTGAGGTTTCTCAAACAGCAGTCCTTCCCTGAAGCCTTAAAGCCAGCTGGACAGGATGGGATTTCTGCAAATGCACTGGCAGTAGCTGTCTAATTGTATATGAAAATAAAATGGTAATATTTGTAACATTTCTGCTGCCTGGCAAAGAAGGGTTTTCACTAAATCCTTTTTAACCATTTAGATCAGCCTACAAGTTGCTTGTCTCCAGCGGCTCTCTTCTAGTGTTCCAAATAATTCATGTTTTTGCAACAGGCTTGGCAGCATTCAAGAAAAGTTCTTAGCTCATAAGGTCATGAAAATCTCCTTCAACAATAAAAAACAAATGATTCTTTCTGTCCAATTCATGTTTTTTTTTTCTATTCAGGCATAGAGCAGAAGGGACCATTGCTGCACACTCCACATAATGTTACAGCTGCTTGAAAATTTAAGTGCTTTAATTGGTTTATTATTTTCATTTCTTACCCTTTCTCCTCTCTGTAAATCTTTTTTTTTTTTTTTAATTCTAACTGCAGTATAATTAGTATCCAGCTGTTTTGAGAGGCCTTTTGACTTGACAAAATAATATTTGTAACTGTTTTTCTTCTTTTTCTGTGTAGAGTCCTTGACCGTAGGTAGTCATACAGCAGAGTTTGGAAAACCTTTTGGCTTCTCACCAGTTTCCTAGCCCTCATGATTGCAGAGCAGGACTGTGATAGTTGCTTTAGGGGTATTTCAAAACCAGGTTGCAAGGGAACTGTTCCTGTGTCGAGATGGACAGGAGCATCCAGAGTGAGTGAAGAAAGGTGGGAAATGGCCCCCACCAGCCATCCATGAGATTTGGGCTGCAGAAGCTCGTGCCTCTTGCTGCCAGACGGGCTGCAGTGTGTGAGGACAGCCTGGGGTCACCATGCAGTTCTGGGTTCAGCACCCCCAGTTTTACCAGACACTGGGTGCTTTGGTGCCAGGATCCAGGCTATAGCAGTTCCCATCCTTACATCTAGTGATGTTAGCCATGTTACACAGTCTGAAATAACAGCACTGCAAGCTCACGCTTTGGGGGTAATGTGTTTGGTGCAGGTGACACACAGGAATCTCATGTGCGGTACATTCTTCAGCAGGTCCTTGGTGTCTCCCCTGAACCTCAGTAATGCACTAACTCTCATATCCCTTATTGACAACAGAGACAAGTGGCAAAGAAGAGAGTCTCTGTGCCACTGGAGTGAAGATCTTTGGCAAAATTTAGATGTAGAGGCTGGCAGGTGTCCTTGTTGGCTGCCCGGCTTCTTTTCTCTGCCCCTGCAGGTTTGGAAAATGTGACTGTCCAGCTGAACCTGGAGGCCGAGTTTCATTTCACTCATCTCATTATGACCTTCAAGGTAAGGAAGCCACAGCCTTACCCCAAACCTTAGAACGTGAGGAAGTGAGAGGTCTCATAAGCCTTCGCATCGGTTTGATATTTGGGCTCTGGGCTTTCTCTGAGCTGTTCTGCCTGATTTTTTAGAGCATTAATTCCTGCTGAAGTTGTGCAGGAAGGCCAAGTTGGGACTTGTGGCTTGAGTTGTGTTTGAACTCCAGTGAGGCTGCAGAAGGAGTCATACTGAAGCTGGGGTTTGTGTTGGTGTCTCTCTCTGGTGGTTCTGTTCTAGAAGATTGTTAGTTAAATCCTATAGTAGCAAGGATTTTTCTTCTTTAAAAAATTGGCCATGGTATCAGTTTTCATTTGGCAAATGGAAAGGTCTTCAGGAAGAAGGAACATCTGTACACAAAGTGTCTTTGTTTGTTTCTTTACAAACAGATGTCTTGGAATGGCAGATTATGTCCTGTACATCCTAAATCACAGGGAAGCACTAGAGGCAACCTTCAGCTGAGGTTTTGGGGGCTGCAGTTCCTTCAAGGCTAAATCCCTGCTCTTTGCATGTAGACAAATTAATCTCTTCTTTCTTACACGTCAGCTTTCTAGGAGAGCTGGTTCCTCTTCCCTGTGGCGTCGTCGACTTGGGTTTCTGCCTCTGCCTCAAGGTGGTGGCTGAAGTGGAAAGTGGTCCTTTCTGCTGAACCCTGGCAGCGACGGACTCCTGAGAGACCCCTGATGCAATGCAGGTCCTGTGGCCATTGTGCCCAGGTGCCACTGGGCTTGGTCCGCTGTCAGGAGGAAGAGTGCAGGGGAAAGATAGTTTTAATGATGATTTGCTGACTTTGTTTGTGTGATAGACACTTGAGCTGCCTTACCTCTGGGTTGCTACATTTTTTGTTGGCTGAGATACCAGTTTGTAAGTTGGGTGATATTTTCAACCAGGAAGCAGAAAGAAAATTTCTTTCCAGCTGTGACTGAAATGCTTTTGTGCTTGGCTCTGGGAGGGCCTCGTCTGAATACATAAAACTAATGAAGAGACTGTTGGCATTTCATGGTGGGTGCAAGCCAGGTGTTAAGTTAATATCTGCTTTTTGAAAGGCAGCGTATAAATTGAAATGGGAGATTTTTAGGTCAGAGGGAGTAAAAATCTTTAAAAAATCTCATTATCTGGTTGTTCTAGAGTTGAATGTGTATAGGTAAGAAGGACGGTGGTTTGTGTGAAGCAAATGCAGCCTGCTGGAGTCTGGGCAAGGCCAGCTAGAGGAGGGTCACTGGGGGTGTGGGAGTCAAATGCAGCAAGAGTGGATGAAGCTGAACCTCTCAGTCTCCTTGAAGAACAAGGGTTTTTTTAATGCAGCACAGAGGATAGCTGGCACTGGACAGCAGAGATACTGCAAAAGGTAGTGTGTGTGATCAGACAAAGAGAGGTGGGTGATCCCAGGGCTTTTCTGAGCATCAGAGGTAACTGCTCAGCAAGAACTTCTGGGTGTCAGAGCTGGACGTGAAAGTGGCCTCCCGGTCCCCAAGGCAGGAGAGGAGGCCCACTAGGTCCTTTGCAGAAGATTAGGCAAGGACGTACAGCAAGGAAGAAGGCTGTGCTGCCTTCCACAATCAGTGGAAAAAAATCTTTTGTCTCCCTAAAGCCCTGCTTTAACTCGCAGTTTTGAGACAAGATTTGGAATCAAAAAAACTTACAGGTTTCCTCATTTATTGTAAGCATGTTGAAGCGCTTGGCCACTGAATGCCGTCTTTTTAAAGATGGGTAGTCTGTGGTTTGATGTGTGTTATTTCAAAGATCTGCCTCTGAGCAGAAAGTGAGATATCAGCAGAAAAATATTTCCAGTATTTCCAAATCTAAAAAAGAGAGATCAAAATCCAGACATGTGGATTGCTCATGCTTAAAAGCACTCGATGTAAGTGCAAGTAATAATTAACTGAATAAAATCTCTTTTGGTTTTCTCACTATTAGACGTTCCGCCCTGCTGCAATGCTGATAGAAAGATCATCTGATTTTGGAAGAACATGGCAAGTATATAGGTATTTTGCATATGACTGTGAGAGCTCATTTCCTGGGATTTCAACTGGACCTATGAAGAAAGTGGATGACATCATTTGTGATTCCCGATACTCTGACATTGAACCTTCAACGGAAGGAGAGGTCAGAGGGGATTTTTTTCCACTATGTTTATTGTTTAGGCTTTTTCTGTACAAATCCAGATTCTCTTATTTTTAAAGCTGAATCTTTCGTTGTACCATTTTTCTTCCAGGTAATATATCGTGTTTTAGATCCTGCTTTTCGAATTGAAGATCCATACAGTCCGAGGATTCAAAGTATGTATGCAGTTACCTTCCAGGCTCATTAGAAAGCATTTCTGTACTTAATTTGCTTACAAAAACCAGTAAGCCACAAATAAAGTAATGCATTAGCCCCAATAACAGTTTTGAAGTCATATGAATACATTTGTGGTATGGCTTCTTTTCCTGACTTAGTGACGTGCTGGGAAATAACAGTGTTGTCAACTCAAGTGATTGCTCTTACATGCATCATTGTAGTTGGTCCTTTTCTTAACTGATCAGGGATTTACTTTCATTAAGAACCCTCTCTCCCCAAAATACATGCAGTTGCCTAGAGAAACCTTGGAACGTGATCCTGTAATTGT
Organism: Elanus axillaris; assembly: GCA_026212715.1. Taxonomy (NCBI): domain Eukaryota; kingdom Metazoa; phylum Chordata; class Aves; order Accipitriformes; family Accipitridae; genus Elanus; species Elanus axillaris. The sequence continues at coordinate 15,920,220 of JANZLQ010000005.1, read as the reverse complement.
ACAGTATTCAGAAAGCAAAGAAACAGAACTACAAAGGTACTTGCATCATCTTGCATTTCTAGCTAAAATCAAGGGGGTTTACTTTTTAGAATATTTGAGTCATGACTTTAGAATGGTTGGCTTTGGTAGCAGTGCATGGCTGGGCCGCACAGATGTGGTCGTAAAACACAAATTACCATAGCATTCATGTACGGTCATGGCAATCCAGGAATGCAAAGGTAGAGACATCTGTTGCTGAGCATTGCTCAAAGAGAAACCTTGTGGGGCATTTGGCCTAAGTAGGGTACTGCAGTGCTTGGCCTTAAACTTGACCTCCAGTTTAATATGCATTCTCAGTTTTGGTTCACGTCCTTCAGTGTAAAGCTAACTGGAGCAGAAGAAAATGTCTGAAGTAGAAGAGTGCTAGTTCCTATATCAGTTGAATGTTTTTTTTTAACCAACATTTTAAAGGAGAAACTCTATTTTCATGGGCTTGAAGTGCTTTTTCAAGCCTAGTTTCAAGGCTGTAAGAAATTACACAGGATTCATAATATTAAAGTGAACATGTAGACTGAATTAATTACCGCAATACTGTCCTCCCATGGATTATCCCTTGAGAACTTCTCCTTTGTATTTGGTCAGTGATGGGGTGTTCCTTCTTTCAGCAAAATGTGACTAACTATATTTGCTAGGAAAGTTGGGCGTATAAGACAGAAGAATTATTCGTGTCTTGTTTCCCATATTTTTTCCAAAAGGCTCGTAACTCTTAAAGTTCCTGGTCCATTTGTTGGCAGTTCCTTAAAATCATGTCCCTGCCCATCGTACATTTTAAAGCCCCAAAGAACCAATGTCTTTTTGGTGGTACTGTTGTGTGTGCCTTTAATATTTGTGTTTGTGCCTGTGTATGTCTACAATAAAATAGACTAGTATTTTTTAATTAAGCTTAAACTAACTTATACAGTGATCAGCCTGTAGTAAATCAATGTAATCTTTTTTTAATTCGGGAGTATGAAGTGATGTGATCTGTACTTTGTAAGTGCTGAAATTAAATCTGATCTAATCTAATCTGCCCATAGGAAGTGTGCTTGGGAGGTCACTCCTGGCTTCCTCTGATGCAATACAGTATCTGGTAAATAATTCCAAAACAGAGTTTGTTTTTTTTTTTTTGGTGTCCACTGCAGACCTGTTAAAGATCACAAATCTAAGAGTTAAATTCATCAAGCTGCATACGCTGGGAGATAATCTCTTGGACTCTAGGATGGAGATCAGAGAGAAGTACTATTATGCCATCTATGACATGGTGGTTCGTGGGAACTGTTTCTGCTATGGACACGCCAGCGAGTGTGCGCCAGTGGATGGCTTTGACGAAGAAGTGGAAGGAATGGTAAATATTCACACTTTTCTGCATAAAGCTGTTCCTGTCTGTGCCTCTTAAATAATTTAAACACTTTCCCCACTCCCCACCCTTAATTTTCAAACAAGAAAACAATTAAAACTATCCGTCCTCAGCAAACATATCTGTCATTATTGGTGTTAATCAAGCACAGAGAGCTCAGATTAGGTGAAAATTGTTTTAGCATTCTTCTTCTAATTATGTTGAAGAGCTGATGAAATTAAAAGGCCGGAATGCAGAAAGGGAGTATAACCTTATGGGGCCAGAGACAGGTGTGTGCATCAACTTGGTTACCCTAAAATTGAAGTGAATAGAGCTGTCAAAGGATGAAACACCTTTGTGAATCAAACACAACCTGTGTTTGTATCGGTTGTTATCAGCTGAGAAGTGGAGTCTGTAGCCCTAATTAACAGCAGGGTCGGAAGGAGAATCCTGCTGCCTGCATTGTATGCTGCTGCGCAAGGGCCACATACATCCCTTGTGGGTTCTGGTTTTCCCCATGATTTTTTGCCTGACAAGCAGTAATAGCACCCCTGTTAATGAGTAAGTTATTAACTGGATGAAAATGCGGAGACATATGAGGAGGCTGTGTGGGTTGTCCCAGGGGCCAGGTGTGCTCCATTGCTCTGTGCTTTTGGTGAGTGTCTCCACCCGAGCAGCAGCAGAACTGGCTTTGCCTTTAAAATCATGGCTCCAGTGCTGATAGTCCCTGTTGTCTATGGCAGCAGCTGTCACACAGTCACTGTTGGTCTACTTAGTCGTTGTTCTGTACACGTTTAAGTCTGGGGTTGATGGATAAAACCCATCCAAACTGTTTGTTATCTTTGCTTTGAGAGCAAAGGTAGGGCTGGAAAGAAGGTGCTGGGCTAGTGATGTTCTGATACAAGTAGATGCACATTAATAGCTAATTAACAGCTAAGAAACAGCTAGCTTTTAGGTCAAAGAGGCTTTTTGTGATATTGAGGTGGAACTGTGCTCTCCTTGTTCATGTCTGAAAGCATTTATTCAGGCACTAGTTCCAGTAGGGAAGGAAAGACAAATTTGTATGAGGACATTCTTACCTTGGCAGGTAAAAGACACTCCTCTGGCCTTTTATTTCTTCCTGTGTGCAGTTGTGTGCATTAAAGTCTCCAAAAATCTATCTGTTATGTACTAGCTATATTTTGTATTAATTGGAGCATGGTTTTTTTTTCCCTTCCTCTCTTACAATCAACTATATTCCTCTTTTTTTTTTCTTTTTTTTTTAATGACAAGGTCCATGGGCACTGCATGTGCAGACATAATACCAAAGGGTTAAACTGTGAACAGTGTTTGGATTTCTACCATGACTTACCCTGGCAACCCGCTGAAGGCCGCAATAGTAACGCATGCAAAAGTGAGTTTCAGTAAAATGCAGAACTAAGAGTCTGGTGTGAGCATTACCTGTTGTTATTCGGGAACTTGTAACAATATATGAAGTCCTGCATGTTTTTTGGTTGGCTTTGGTGTGTCTTTTCTGCAGACTTGCATCTCCCCTGGGACCAGACTCTTACTTTGCTTTCTGTCTTTGTCACAGAGTGCAACTGCAATGGCCACTCCAGCCACTGCCACTTTGACATGGCTGTGTACATGACGACAGGGAATACCAGCGGTGGAGTGTGTGACGACTGCCAGCACAATACTGTAGGACGCAACTGTGAGCAGTGCAAGCCCTTCTACTTCCAGCACCCGGAGAGAGATCTGCGGGACCCTGATGTCTGTGAGCGTAAGTGCAGCCCCACTTCTTGGGGTGGGAGTGGCCATGGCATCCCAGCCATGACCCCTCAGGGCTTTCCCTGGAGAATTTAGGATTTACTGGCCTTCTTTTGGCCAGTGCCATGCTCCCGAACAAAGATCCTTGAGGGAAGGTGGTTGTCTTGGAGGTCTTGAGCAAGCCTGGCTGGGTTTTGTTTTCTCTTTGAGAATCTGGAAATTTGTGTGGTCATTACATGTTCAACCCATGTCATGTCTAATACTTTCAGGAATGATATGCTCCCTCTACACAGCAGCTGAGTTTAAATAATTCAGTGTGAGACAGGCTTTTCTTTTGTAGCAGTTAATAAAACACATGTGATGCTTCCTTCTTAGCTTGCAACTGTGACCCAGCTGGCTCTCAAAATGGTGGCATCTGCGATCGCTACACTGATTTCTCCACTGGCCTCATTGCTGGACAATGCCGTTGTAAATTATTTGTCGAAGGGGAGCGCTGTGACCTCTGCAAAGAAGGTTTCTATGGCCTGAGTGCTGATGACCCAGCGGGTTGTCAGTGTGAGTAAAAACATATGTTCCTTTATGTGTGATCAAAAGCTCTCTGAGGAGCTGTTAGAGCTGGGAGAAGTTGGTTTGTGGGGTGGTTTGGTTTTTTTCCCTTTGTTTCATGTTTTTGCTAAAGTAAAAACATTCTTGTAGATCTGCTGTAGCTTGGAGTCCACCTGTCCTTAAAACTCAGTTCCCTGGCTGATCCTTGTAGTGTGTTCAACTGGAAATAGCAGAATCCTCCTTATTTGTTTTTAATTATAAGTCTCTAAGCCAGGGAAGTTTTACTGAGAATGGGTGGTGGGCAAAGTGTGCAATTAATCTCTGTCCTGAGGATTTAAGGGAAAATTTAAGTTGGATATTGTCTAAAATGTAACTCCAGTCCTGTGTTTTGACCTGCCTGTTTGTATTTCCCAATCTAGCTTGTGCGTGTAATCCTCTGGGTACCCATCCCGGGGGGAATCCTTGTGATTCAGAGACAGGAAACTGCTATTGTAAGCGCCTGGTGACAGGAAAGCAGTGCAATCACTGCCTGGTAAGTAGCTTACCGTAAAATAAATGAGGAGACACTAGTGTGAGGGGGGCTAGTGTGCGGAAAGTGTGGAGGAAGGTGCTGGCCGCTGTCTCTGCCTGCCTGCAAGTGGGCATCTGGCGTTCAGGCTGGAGTGGGCACCTTAGGATGTCAGGAGCTGTGAAGCATGCTGTGTTACAGGGAGCTGGGAGGCACATCAAGGCAGACAAGAGCATCCAGATTTATTCCCAGGACCATAGGGAATGAGGCATTAGGATACCTGTAGTGGTTGCTCTGTGAAAATGAGTGATGTGGGGCAGTTCTGCTGGAGCCCTCGCTGGGGTGAAAGACAAAATGGTCAGAGAAGCAATATTACCAAAAAAATTGCTTTCTATACATGCTATTATTTTAGGCAGGGATTACTTCATACATGTTTCCATATAGTGTTTATGCGTGCTGGAGTATTACAGAAATGCACTGTCAGATAACTGGATGTGTTTGTATAAACACTGACAGTCTGTCTTATCTAACAATTAACTGCATGGACAAGTCTGTCCAGCAAGCAAGTTGCAGAGTAGTAGCCCTGCAAGGGCAGTGCCCCACACAAAGCCCCACCACCCCACATGCAGCTGTCTGCTGCGGTGTGATATACTGGGCTGTGATTTTCCAAGCCCTTCATGGGTCAGGAGCCCAAACTGGTGTAAATGGTGCAGTAGGAATGAGGTCTCTGAGCCTGAGTCCTCCTGAATCTTGCCTTTAAAGCTAGGTGGAAAGATGTGGGTTTTTTCTCAAGCCCTTGAGATGGTCAACAAGGTGGAGGAAAGCAGGGGGGAGGTTGTGTTGGTGGTTATGGGGGTAGACCCACAACCAGAGGGTAGCAGGATTCATGGGTTGGGGGGCAGTCTGGGGTGGCTTATGCTGAGTATTTAAAAATGTGTCTTTGAGGTAGATGTGGTTAAGTCGGCACTGGGTTACAGCGCTGGTGATATTTCCTCCCATAGCCTGAGCACTGGGGCCTGAGTAACGACATGGATGGATGTCGGCCATGCGACTGCGACCAGGGAGGAGCACTGAACAACAAGTGAGTCTCAGCCCAGTTACCCTCTTGTAATCATTCACCCCAGTGAGTTTTACTTTGTTTGCAACTACAACATCCAGGGCTCAGTGTGCTCTGGAGGAGGATGTTTGGGACCATCGTTCTGCTCCAGAAAGTGTCAGGTCTTGATTGCAGCGAGGGGTGACAGAGGCATCCATGTCTTTTCCATGCTGAGCAGCCTCTGCTTGTGCCACTGGTGCAGATGAACATGTAGAACTGTTTTTAGTGTAGCTCTACCTTTGGTCAGCCAGGGTAGGAGCCAGCCGTGGACTGAGCTCTGCCTTGGCTGTTACCTGGCTTATATATGGTCCATGTCAAAGCTTTGCTCTTACAGGATCAACGCAGGAATCAGGTGGTAACATGGGACATCAGGTTTGCTCCCAAATTGGCACTTTGGCCAGTCTTTCTGTCTGTTGACCAGCACCAGGGAAGCGTGCTAGCCACACAGCCCGGTGGTGCTGTGTGGGATGGGGTATAGACCTGAAAGTGCCTGTTGGGGGGGGGGGGGGGGCGTTTTT
>JANZLQ010000005.1:15894909-15914426 GCA_026212715.1 Elanus axillaris | reverse complement strand
CAGAGAAAAGCAGAGATTTTGGCAATGCATGCATCAGTAAGAGCACAGAAAGTCCTGGCTTAAATGCCTTGTCAGAGGAGTGCTGTGTAGCCAGACTGCTTCTCCAACCAGAGCAGTTTTCTGGGCATGAGGTGCATGTCCGACCCCTGGCTTTTCAACAGCAGCATGTTCCTTCACTCTTCCCCCCCCGACCTTTCCCTCCATAAACCCTTGGAAACATCCTGCTTTTGTCTAAATCCACAGAAGTTTCCCAAGGGGGTGGATGGACTGTTTCCCACTGGAGCCTGCTGGGACCACACCGGGGGAGTTTGGGACTGGTCCTGGTGTGACTCCTGTAGGTTGTCACAGCGTGCAGACACCCCATCTGCAGCCAGGATTGCTGTGGGAATGTCTTGCAGCCCACCTCTCCCCTCCACTCCTGAGTGAATTATTATTACTCCTTGGCAGACAGTGATGTGGTTGTTAGGGATCATTTACACCTCCGTGCTTGCTCCCTCCGCACAGATCAGTTACACTGTACGGCTCGTAATGGCTCCCGCAGTGCAGCTGCTTCCAGGGGTTTGGGGTATGGCTCAGCCATGGCCTGGCAAGTCTTTGCAGCCTGTTTCCCATGCGCTGAGCCCAGCGATTGCAAAACCATGTGGGGAAGGGCCATACAGTATCCTAGCAAGGGCAGGGAGCAGCTGTGCTTTCCTCTGGCCGCAGGAGAGCTGTGAAGCCTGGCTCTGGCTCCTGGCTTTGCTCTCTAACATCAGCAGGAAGGGGGAGCTTTGCCCTCTCCGGGGCTCCTCTCCTTAGCTGCCGAATTGCTGCCTCCTGGCTCCTGTTCAGCATGCGGGATGCAGCACCTGGGGCAGCCACACCTCGCCCGAAATTCATCCCTGCACTGTAACCCAGGCAGTGGAGTTGTCGCTGTCCCCAGAGGGGTAACTTCCCAGCTCCCCTTCTGGGGCAGCTAGGGCATTTCTGGCATCTCAAAGTGGACATTTAAGTGAATCTTTGCAATTTCAAAAGTGGTTTCAGTTAAAAATTACTCTTAGAATTGGGAGCTTGAGAAGCTTGGAGATTTTCCATGGAAACCAGAGGGGTTTGACTTTAGAAAATGTTTCTAAATTCCACTCAAATTTAAAGAAAGGGGCCTGTTTTGATGGACCAAAAAAACCTTCCTATGAAAAAGCGTGACCAGGCATGTGCAAAAAAAATACAGCCTGCCTAAGAGCTGTTCATAATGCTGGGCGGACTCTCTGGGGACAATAAAACCACCAAAAGGCAGTTTTGGGTTAGAGCTCTATTGAAAAAAGAAAACGGCTCATTATGAAGGAAGTGGAGCTGCTGTATGTCACCCTGGACAGACCTTCTGCATTCCCCAGTGATGGCTCTGTCTGTCCTATGTCTTTGGGTGTGTCTGTCCTACTTTAAAGCAGGCAGGCATGGTTTTCCCCTATGTGTGGCTGCTGCTGGGCAACCTCCTGGGATGTGCTTTGCAGTGTACAAGAGCAGCTCGACATCCCAGGGCATGCAGGGTCATGCATGTTCTTGCTTTGCCTGAGCCGGTAGAAGCAGATACACTGCTTGCATGGCCTGCAAGATTGGAGCTGAAGGCTGCCCTCAGCTTGCAGGACAGACATGCCTCTTGGCTGTACCTGTGGTAGTAAGTGAAGCTCTCCCAGGACTCCTGTCTGGCCCCAGGGAGCCACCTGCATCCGTAGCATGAAATATTCTTGCCATCCAAACAGAGGAAACCACATGCAAACCGCCTGCTGGAAATGGTCCCTGGTCTGTGCTCACTCCCAGCCTGAGCCTAGGAGTTGTTTGAGAGAATGATAGCTGGGTTGAGCCAAGACTGCTCGTGGGACTGTGCTGCCATTTTAGCAGTGCAGATGTTCTCAGGCTCTGCAGCTGGACCATCTCGTGTCTAGACACAGCTGTGTCCAGAAGCACTTCTCCTGTGTTACTTAAAACGTCAAAGCGGAAGGTAGCTCTAGCACTGCCTCGGCATAGCCACGATGTGTCGTAAATTCATTGCTCTTCCATTGTAGCTGCTCGAGTCAATCTGGCCAATGTGAATGCCGGCCCCACATGTTTGGACGTCAGTGCAACCAGGTGGAGCCTGGCTATTACTTCATTTCACTTGACCATTACATCTACGAGGCAGAAGAAGCCAGCTTGGGTCCCGTGAGTAGCAGCTTTAGTGGGCTGGTGTGTCTGGACACCTGTGGGAAAATGGTTTCACCATTTGGGTGTTGGAAGCCTCTGTTTTATACCCTGTGTGTTTGGCAATTGAAATGTGCAAAACGCAAAACTGAATTGTATCAGAAGACTGTCAACCTATAGCTCTTCAATCTTAATAGCGATAAATAATGCAGTAATCAAGGGGGGGAAACTGCCATTTTTCTTTGTAAACCTGTTTCTTTGATCATGACTGTACAGTTAGTTTCCTGTCAGCACCCTTCTCTGTACCCCACTGCATATGCACCCACTGCATGCACTTTTCCTTCCGCTCTTACCTCAAGAGCAGTGGGACACCGACACTGGCTCTTCTCTTTGGTGCCACTGAAACCGGGAGGAAACAAAGCGCGCATTTAATCACACTGCCACAGCTTTTAGAGTTTCTGTACATCAGTAGCATTTATTTTATTAATGACTAAACCCATAGTTGATTGTGAAAAAAACTGGTTTTGTAAGTGAGGTTGCCTATAGTTTGTTTTGCCTGCTGGCATGGTACATCAGGGTCTCTGACTCTTTCTGTTCACCATGGCACAACCTTGCTTTTAATTCATTAACAGCAGTTAGGTGATTACATCAATTATTTTTGTGTCCAGCAAGGAGTCAGGAGATGAGATAATGGTTTCTGTAAAGCAGCAGATCCTTGTCTGACTGCAATTGGGGCACTTGGTCCTAACTTACTTATTTCAGGCAAAATGCAGCCGCTTTGCAGTTTCAGCCAGGGCAGAGGATTTTTGCTCTTGGGTAACTGCAGAGGGGGAAGATAATGCAGAGCAGAAGTTGGATTGCAGTGAAGGGCATGTGAGCTGGCACAGGGGTTTTGGTGCGTTTGTGTCTGCCTGACTGGAGAGCTGGCCTTGCCGAGTCTTGGGGATGGAGGAGCCTGGTGTGAAAACCCACCTTGCCAAGCAGAGAGGGGATATGCCAACAGTTTGCCTTTTGAAACCTTCAGAACAAACCATTTTTAAAAATGCCAATATTGAAAAGCTTTCTTAAAAATCTGGCAGAATAAAATGCTGAATTCCCGCGTAGGGCCCAGCACAAGACAAAATGAAGTGGCACAGAGTTGCAGGGATTCTCAGGCAGTGCCAAGCCCTGTGCTCCCTACAGCTGCATGCCCTCACTCACGTCCTGCCTGCGATCCTTTCTGGGGAGCTCCAACCCTTTGTGCAAAGCTAAGGGTGATAACTTATAGACAGGCTCTCTTCAAAGAGTGTGAGATTATGAGGGGACATCCTGAAGTGATATGTATATATAGAGAGAGATTTCCTTACATTTTATCCCTTTCTACTGAAGCAGCATCCTTATGAATGCACAGGATGTTGTTCTATGGAGAGAACTATTTGTGGATGCAGAGATATTTGAAACGGGAAGTTTGAGCACCACATGTTTCCATTTTCTATTGCCTTTTTTCTCTTCTTTCCTTATATAAAGAATAGCAGATAAAAACCTGGCACCTCAGACTGAAAGGAGTGACCACATATTGATTTGGCTATTAAATATCTATCGATGATTAGGATCTCTGTTATTTAGTGACACCCTACTCACGATGGTCGTGATCTGCTTTTCAAATGTTATCCTGAGCAGTGGTTTGGTTTGGAGCAGCCTGGTGTAGTCAGGAAGTAATTAGCACTCAGTTTGGGCAGTTAATAGAGCAGTTATGTGCTACTGCAGTAAATCCTACAAGTATGATACGAAAGTTCTTATGATGAATGAGATGTTGTAGCTAGTAGATTAGTTACTCAAGTTTCTAAATTTAATTCTTTACCGTAACAGAGAAATGGATGAAGAGTTGTGCAGTGGTGTTTTATTTTACCTTTCTGGATTTTTGTATATTGTTAAGTGGAAGGGCAATGGTGTGCACACATATGAGTTTAAAAGAGAATTCATATTCCCTGGGCTGCAAGCGATGGACGCTGCGATCCAGAAGTGATCCATCAGCAGAACTCATCACTTCATGCACTTCCATGGGGCTCACAAATTTAATGAATCAGTGTTAAAACCTCTGTTCCCTGTTTTTGTAGGGTGTAAACGTAATAGAGCGTCAGTACACGCCAGACCGCACACCATCATGGACAGGCATAGGATTTGTAAGGGTCCCTGAGGGCGCGTACCTGGAATTCTATATTGACAACATCCCCTACTCCATGGAGTATGATATTCTGATCCGCTACGAGCCACAGGTAGGTCTGTGAGTACAGGCATTGCTGCCTCCCAGCAGGTGCTGGCTATCCTGGTGCGTAACTGACAGGAGTCTGGTGCTTCCAGGACTCAACAAGACTCAAAGGCAAGGATGGATGCTCAGTTAAATGTCTGAGATGTGTGAAAAAAACAAGATGTTGACTATTACTAGGATGATTTGCTTTACAGTTTCTTTCATTATTGCATTGTTTCAGCACCTGTTTAATGAGAAAATTAAAAATTCCTGTCAGGACAGATCAGAATACAAATTTGGCATCAGCCAGACTGCCTTCTAGTGGGTGGAAATGCTGTTATGTGCCTTAGGAGACAAATTGTGCGTCTTGGCTGTTGAATGCCCGCAGCTGAGAGTCTGCAAGCAGTCAGTTTTGACTGCAGATAACTCAGAGTGACAGGAGAGAAAAATCCCCTCGGGTCCTTACCTAGAGCTTGGCAGCAATTGACTGCAGTGAAATACTCAGGTGCAGTACCCAGAGGTGGGGGGAGAGGAGGTTCCCAAATCCCCACTGATGCTGTGCTGTTGATGGGACTGCTGACCACCAACACCTAGTCATGGTTTTTTGGGAGGGAGGGAGAGAGGCTGTCATGCTGGAGGATGCCCAGGGCACTTGCCTTGTCTTGTCTCGGCGCAAACCTGCAGCTGGTAGATGCCCCATTGGTGCTTGAGCTGCAAGCCCCATCCTCCCTGAAGCACAGTGACCACCCCATCTGCATGCATGCTTTTCCTGGCCTGAGCTCTGGATGCTCCCAGGAGCTTACAGCCATTGCTTGATGCTGATCAGCCTTTTTTTCCCTCCAGTTGCCAGATCAGTGGGAAAAAGCTGTGATCAGCATCTCGCGCCCAGGCAAGATTCCCACGGGTAGCCGGTGTGGCAATACAGTTCCTGATGATGATAATCAGGTCATCTCACTGTCACCCGGCTCCAGGTAGGTATATCTGGATGGGCCAAAAAGAGAAAAAACACTTAAGAAATTGAAACAGAGTAACATCACATTTTCAATTTGCAGTGGCAGATCCATGAAGATGGATGAAATTTAATTTCCAGTGGGTTATAAAAACATATTTAGCATTGTGTCCATAGTCTCAAAGCTTTTAAGTTTATACTTATTTTCTGATTTGTTTTGTTCACTGAATAAAGAAGCAGGGAAGTGTTTGCACAGCCTGTGAGTGAACATTGGTATGACTCTTTACCGTGCCGATAAGCTTCTCTGGTTCTGATTTGCACAAGCCTCCAAAGCACCTTTCACATTGTAGCTTTTGTTCTGCCTGGTCTTGGCTGCTTTCCATTATCTCAGTTGCTTTATAGGGCCATCTGAAATGCTTTATGGTGCTGGACATTTGAAGTAAGAATTGTTTCCTGTTCCTAATCCAGATACGTTGTTCTCCCACGGCCCGTCTGCTTTGAGAAGGGGCTGAATTATACCATCCGCCTTGAGCTGCCCCAGTACTCCTCGGTGGATACGGAGACAGAGAGCCCATACACGCTCATTGATTCTGTAAGCAGAAATTATTTCAGGGATGTTCTGGGGAAAAAGTGTGTTTAAAAGCCTGAAAGTTTGCATCTCCTCTGGCACGTGTCTGTGTAAATCCAAAGTAATATATTACAGTGCTGTTGCTTACATCTGAAGCCAGATTTTAACTGAACAATGTAAAGCAGTGTAGGTTTCTTCAGTCGCAAAGTATGTGGGTTGTTTTTCTGCTAAGAGGCTTTTGCTCTATTTTACAGGACTGTAGCTAGTTCCACAGGCCTGTGGTTTCTTTGAGGAGGCTAATGTGTGCCATGTATGTCATGAATGTCAGCATCAGTCTTTTTCTTTTGAATGGATAGAATTTGGTAGATTTGGTAAGAATTTGGTAGATACCAGAACTATTCCACCAAAAACTAGAGAAATACTGTCATTTCCCTTCTGAATTCTGTCTGGCTGTTTGCTTTTTGGCCAAAAAATGATGATAGGAAGTGGGATAATACTGAATTTTCATAACTTTGGTGGAGGCTATTTATAAATAGTGACACTTTGTCATTTTAAAATGGTTTTGTAGCTTGTTCTCATGCCATACTGCAAATCACTGGACATATTCACGGTGGGAGGCTCAGGCGAAGACGTGGTCACGAACAGCGCTTGGGAAACTTTCCAAAGATACCGGTGTCTGGAAAACAGCAGGAGTGTTGTGAAAACTCCCATGACAGATGTCTGCAAGAACATCATATTCAGCATTTCTGCGCTATTACACGAGACCGCGTTATGTATGTAACCATCTGCTTCTACGGCAAACAGCACCTGGAAGCTGAGTGGTGCTTGCGGGCAGAGTGGTTTGCATGGGGAAGGCATGTGCATGATGTGAGGCAGGTGGTTCATGTCCCATGCCATGGTACTCACCCCCCCGATGCTTTTCCCCACTCAGCATGCCAGTGTGACCCCCAGGGCTCCCTGAGTTCAGTGTGCAACCCCAGCGGAGGACAGTGCCAGTGTCGTCCCAACGTCGTTGGAAGACAGTGTGACAGATGCGCCCCTGGCACCTTTGGTTTCGGTCCAAGCGGATGCCGACGTATGTTAAACCAATGGCTCTGGGCTGTGCTGTGACCAGGGGCCCTGTGTTTAGGGTTTGCTGTGGAAACACAGCCCCTCTTACCCTCTTCTTGCAGCATGCGAGTGCCATGCCCGAGGCTCTTACAATGCCTTCTGTGATGCGGAGACAGGCCAGTGCCACTGCTTCCCTGGGGTGTATGGGCGGCAGTGCGACCGCTGCCTGCCCGGCTTCTGGGGCTTTCCCAGCTGCCAGCCCTGCCACTGCAATGGCCACGCTGACGACTGCAGCTCCTTCACCGGGGAATGCCTGAGCTGCCGGGACCACACAGCGGGCCACAACTGCGAGAGGTACGGTGTGCATGCCCCCTCCCTGAACTCTCTCCTTCCTCACGGCAGGATTGGTGCAGCAGCTGTTACCCTCTGGCACTGGTGCTCAGGTGTGTGTGAAGCCATAGTGAGAGTGTCTGGACCCTGGGAGCCAGAGCAGTGCTGGTTGTCCCAGAGGAGGATGGGAGCAGGGACCCCCTCCTCCCAACCCACAGCCTTGTGCATTCCAGTAGTGCCTGCCCAGGCAGCTGAGAGCATGTTGCAGGACCCCAGGGCTTCAGAGAGACTTCCGCTGTTGCAAGCCTCCTGAGAAGCATATACCTTGGATCTCCTGCTCTTACACTCGCGTAAACCAGGCAAATTTGCCTCTGTGGGCACCTCTGCTTGGAGTGTGAGTGGCACGGGAGAGCCATAAGGATGTTTCTGCCCTTTGATTCTTCACAGTGGTTGAAAACCTGAGTGTAGTTACAGCAAGGCTGCAGTCTGTTTGCCTGCGGTCCCCTGCATGCTGTCTACCCCATTACACAGGTGCCAGGCTGGCTACTATGGAGACCCTGTCCTGGGATCAGGCGACCACTGCCGCCCCTGCCCTTGCCCTGATGGTCCCGAGAGCGGACGCCAGTTTGCCAGCAGCTGTTACCAGGATCCAGTCACACTGCAAGTCGTGTGTGTCTGTAGTGCGGGCTACATAGGTACTTGGTGGGTGTTGTGGAGGGGGGCTGGTTGGGTTGGACCTCCTGGTGTGCAGGGGTATGTTCATATGGGTTGTTGGATGTGACCACAGTACCAGCTTCAGTGTGTTGCTGCTGGAGGTTGGCAGCGCTTGGAATGTGCTAAGGCAGAGCAGCTTGTGCAGGCGATGCCGGCACCACTGTGAACCTCATCCCGGCAGCATGGTGAGGGATGACCAGTGGTTGGCAGAGGTGGACAAGACAGCAATGGAACCGAGGGGACAAGCGTGCTGGCAGCTGGGCTGCAGCACCATGCCTTGGTGCCTGAGGCAGTTCCATCCATGCTGCACCAAGCTGCTGCAGTCTCACCAAGCACTGCCTCTGTTGCTTTGAGCATGATCCAATTAACGTTGCCCCCATTAATGGCCTTTATTGTCTTGCTTCAGTCTTGCCCTTTATGGGGCTGCACGCTAGCAAGCTAGCTGTGATGGTAATTCCTACCGTGCCTGTTTGTTCAAACAGGCAGTCGATGTGATGAATGTGCGTCTGGCTTCTTTGGGAGCCCCGACGAGGTTGGTGGTGCCTGCCAGCCGTGCCAGTGCAACAACAACATCGACGCCACTGACCCAGAGGCCTGTGACAAGAAGACTGGAACATGCGTGAAGTGCCTGTATCACACAGAGGGTGACAACTGCCACCTCTGCAAACAGGGCTACTATGGGAGCGCCCTGCAGCAGGACTGTAGAAGTGAGTGGGGAGACATGGCCGCAACCCTTCCGCCAGCCATGTCACAGGGTGCCAGCGGCTGCCTGAACTCTTTAATTGACCTGGCAGCATTTAGGGCTGGAGGGGAAACCTCATTACCTTCAGCTGGAGTTGTGTGCAGCTGCCCTGCAACTCGGTGGGGCTCCTGGCCGGTGGGCGGGGCGGAGTCCTTTACATTTGACTGGGAGAGCAGGGGCAGCATTTACATGTGCTGAAAGGACGAGGCTTTTGCCGGTTCTTGCCCTCATTAGCAGTCTTTGTTTACCTCTTCTCCAGTGATGGGGGTGGCGGGGTGAGGGTTTGGCTTTTGTTTACACCAGCGTCCCTGCAGACGTGGCTGGACAGCGGGAGCAAGGGCCGCAGCGGGCAGCCGAGCCGGGTGGTGGGGAGGCAGGCCCTCCTCTCCCTCTGCACCAGACGCAGCCCGGCAAGGCAGACGGGTTGCTGTGTGGGTGAGCAGAGCCCGGCTCTGCTTGGCACGCCATCGGCCGCTCCAAGCAGATCCACCACTGTAGCCAGCTGACAGTAGCTGGGCAGGCTTGGGCTTTGGTTGTGTACAGAGGGAGGAAAGAAGAGTGGGAAAGCTGGGCTCTGTGAACAAGGGGCTCCTCTCACCTCCTGTCTGCTCAGGCAGAAGCTGTAGAGGTAGCCCACCTGGGACATGAGGAGGGCTCTTGTGTGGTGCCGGGTGTCATTCAGGGTTGGCTAATCCAGGCCTGGCCACACCTCTGGGGAGTCAGAGAATAAACTAAACGCGAGCTCTGGGCAGCTTGGTAACGAGAGGATGGGCTGACATAGAGGCTCCATGCTCTTTGCCTCACAGAGTGCGTCTGCAACTACCTGGGCACCATCCGAGAGGACTGCGAGGGCTCAGAGAGCTGCCGGTGCGAGGCAGCCACGGGGCAGTGCCGGTGTCTGCCCAACGTTGTGGGGCAGACCTGTGACCGCTGTGCCCCCCACACATGGAGGCTCGCCAGCGGCGCTGGCTGCGAGCAGTGCGGCTGTGACCCCACACGCTCCCTCGGGCCTGCCTGCAATGAGGTGAGGGGAGCGTGGGGCATCCTCTGACAGCTTGGCCTTCACTTTGGCGTGGGACCAAGCTGCTGCTGAGGTGGTCACATCTCCTGTTGGGGTTTGTTTTGGCAGTTCACGGGGCAGTGCCAGTGCATGCCGGGCTTTGGAGGCCGAACCTGCCGGGAATGCCAGGAGCTCTTCTGGGGTGACCCGGGCGTGGAGTGCCGAGGTGAGTCCAACCCCGGCACCTGCTCCTCTTGGAAATGACCCGTTGGCCAGTGGCCAGGTGTGCCATCACCCCCCGGTACACTGGGACACCCCCACTGGGAGCAGCACCTCCAGTGCCCCCTGCCAGTGCCCACACGACCCTTGGAAATGAGGGAAGAAGGCATGTTGGGGTCTGTCCCTGGGATTTTGGTCTCTCCAGAGATGGGAGGCACAGCAGGAGCCTGACCTGATGTTTGCTGGGCCCTTATTTAGAAACAAACCTCTCCGTTTAGAAACTAACTCTCCTTTAACCATTAGGCTGCAATGCTGTCAGGTAAGCTGGTGTGGTAAGAAAACATACCACAAGTGTTTGGGTTTGAGAATTGGTCTGGAGACCAGTTTCCTTTGCCTTTCGATTGTACGTAGTGGAAGGCCACTGTCTCCTCTTGTGTCTTGTTAGGGAGACTGGGCCTGAAGAAATAAGTTTTTTGATTTAGTAGGAGATTTTCCTTATATTTCAGATGAAAATAAGGGAGCGAGCAGAGAGCATACAGCAGGTTAGCCATAGCTATACGCTGCAAAACAGAGTGCCATGAAGTCGCTTGTTTAGAAAACTGGATGCTCTCTGTCCTTTTACTATAAACAAGCCTGTTCATTAGTGGGAAAAGAAACTTCAAACACTGTCCAGACCAGAACAAACTTGTATCTCCAATCTGTTCAAATAGGAGCCTTTGCCAGGAGGGTTTGCTGTAGATTAAGGTATTTTTTCCTGCAGGGAGGAATGTGCTTGCTGTGGTCTTTAATAAATCCCTTACAATAGAGATACCTTAGAGCCCATTATCTAACCAGATAGGCAGGTCACAGCTACTTGGTTAGTGCAGCAGATGAAAGGACCTGGGAATTGTCCCAATTCCTGAGTACATACTGCATTTCTTGGGGGGCAAGGCAGCCTTTCTGGGAGGCTGTGTGTGTTCTGACGTGGTGAGGGGCGCTGACCCTGCTGGCTCCAGGGCAGGGCTTATCTCTTGGTATCAGCTGTCTCCATTAGGTTTTATTGATGGAGTCCATCTGCATACCTTATCAGCAGGATTTTGCAGTGTACCAGCATTTCTGATCTCTGATGGGAGTTTCTGCTGCCTTTTGAGCATGTGAAGACCTGCTTTTTAATGAAGTAAAGAGAAGATATATTCTTCAGAGACTGTTTTTACAATGCAAATGTTTTTATGCTCTCCTTC
Source organism: Elanus axillaris (assembly GCA_026212715.1). Taxonomy (NCBI): domain Eukaryota; kingdom Metazoa; phylum Chordata; class Aves; order Accipitriformes; family Accipitridae; genus Elanus; species Elanus axillaris. The sequence goes on along the minus strand of JANZLQ010000005.1, from coordinate 15,903,253 downwards.
CAACCCACTGGCCCTAAGTGACATGGGAGACTCGCTCAGGTGGAAATGCAGTTTTTCCTTCAGGATTGCATTCAACAGGTCTCTGTGTCAGCTGGGGAGAACTGCAGCCTGTGGCACGATGCCCCAGATAGGTTCCAAGCAGGCGCTCGCTCATGGAGCATATCCAGTGCTGTGGTGCTGCCGAGCCTCCCATCCTGACTCCCATCCTTCCTTGGCAGGGAAAGAAGCAACTTCTTGGGCCTCATGTACTCCCGGCGAGTGGAGGGGGGATGTTCAGGCTGGCAGACATGCAGCTGCTCTGTGGGGAGGTAGCAGCTCTTGGCTGTAAGCAGTTTGCAGGTGAACTGGAAAACTGTGCCGTTTAAGGAACCGCAGAGCAATGCCCCTGGAAAACAGCTTAAATGTGGCCTGTGGGTTAGGTGAAGCTGGAACTGAGACAGGGATTCATCACAAAGATGTCGGCTCCCGCTGCAGGGGGACATGTGGACTCCTAGCCATGGTGTTTGCCACCTGCCCTCAGTGGCCTGCTCATGCTGTCCCAGGCAGCCAATACAGCCATATTTTGTGCTGCATTCAGGAAGAAAATACAAACCTATCTGGAGGGGGAATGGCGAGAACTCTGAACCGTTTGAGTATGAACGGACAGTCTTCACTGCAGGCATTGAGCTGATATGGAGGTGTGGATGTTTGTCCCGATGACTTCAATGATGTGGGAACCTCCACTTGGCTGGGGCAAGTGGCTTGTGCTCAAGCTTGGAAATTGCATGGTGCATCACTCAAGGGACAGTAATGTGTGATCTCTTCACAAGAGGTCTTCAGGCTGTTGGCACCAAGAGACATGAGCTTCTGCTGAGAAATGGGGACTGTACTGACCAGATTGCTGTGATACCATTTACAAATTTTTTAATTGCTAAAGAAAAAATAATAATAGTGTGGTCATGTGAACACAAGTGCCTGCAAATAACCTCTATACACAGCTATGTGGAGATGTACAAAATGGCCCATGTAGGACAGGCTGGAGGGTGCAGCCCCCCACAGGTTCCTAGGCACTCTGAGCTGTGGATGTGGCCCCAGCGTCCCAGCATGCTCTGTTGGAAACCAGACTCCAGGGCATGCTTCCTTGCTCTCCCCTGTCGGTGTCGGTGACCATTGCAGGCTGCTGCCTGTGACTTGTTTGGTAGAAATCTTGGTAAGATCAGAGATGGTGAAGCAGAAGCTGGGGGACGTAGGTTTTTGCACCTGGTCTGAGTGCTTTGATTTGCAGTCTGTGTTCCCTGTGGTGGGGAGAGAGAATGATCTGATGTCTCCTCGCTGCATGTTGCCAGTGATAACATTGGGACCAGACTGCTGGGGCAAGCTGAGGTAGGTGCCTATGTTTGGGTAGCATCTCGACCCCTTGGTACTGGGTACACTCCCACCACCCGCAGATGTCTGTTGGGGATTACACACCGCAGAGTCTGTAGGGATGGGTCTTCAGAGACTGCTTACTCCATGCTTCAGAAAACCACAATTACTCAACATAGTGCATAGGAACAGACGGCATACAGGATAGGGAGAAACCCAACGTGTGTCTCTTGGCCTTATGCAGGTCCCTGTGAGGATTACAGCAAGCAAGAGCATCAAACTCAGGTCTCCCAGGCATTCTGCTGGAGCTTTTCCAAAGCCTGGCAACCAAAGTGCCGGACTCGGCATGCTGAGCTCTGCGCCAACTTCAGCCTGTAAAGCACATTTCTGGTAGGAGGCCCCAGGCTCCTGTGAAGCCTCCGAATTACAGTGTGGCTGCAGAGGCCGCTTGAACAGTGCCCTTGCACAGCAGATATTTGAAGTTTGTGTTTCATATAATACAGAGGAGATGACAATTTTACTATCATTACTCTTTTAATTGAACAGAGCAGAGTGCAGTTAGTAAAAGGTACTGTATGAGATTGAAAGTTATGTTGTATTGCTTTCTCCCCTTTACAAGAAGCATACCTTTGTCAATATTTTTCTGTGTTGGACTTGAGTATCAAGCCTTATTGTCAAAAACAGAATTTAATTGAACTAGATGAAAAAAAAAGTAATATTTTATCAAATACTCATTACAGACATTGGCAGAAAGTTGTTTTTCTCTGGTTTTAGTCTTTGTTATGTACCTGTTGCTGAAACATGTGTTCACTGAAAATTACTCTATTGCCATTTAACAATAGGCTTCATAATTTAACGCCTGGGTCTTAAAACTAGTCACATAGGCTGCTTTTATAGGAGGTGTTTATGGTGCTGAGAGAAAGATTAGCAGATGTTTCTTTTCCATCTGTGATAAGTCTCTAAAGGAAGTCAGACAAATTCTGCGCTAAAGGAAATGCATTTTCACTTTGAGTTTCATAATTTCAATTGACCTGTGGTCTTAAAATATTGTAATGTATATTGATTGTTTCCAGAAAATTGCCCTTTTGGCAAGGTCTGCTAGCATGTTAAAATGCAGCACAACTCTAGTAATTCTAGGCTGGGATCTTATCTTAAAATCGTAACACTGAGGAGTTAGCAATATGCTTACAGGGTAATTTAAATCAGTAGCTGATTATTCAGAATAAATTTGCTAGCTCTGCAAAACTTTAAACCTTACAAATTGCTGAATGGTTTCCTCATCATAGTGTCTCACTACCACTGGGAAATGATGCCAGGAAGTCATGTTTGAACAAACCCTTTGTTTTTTTGCTGCGGAGGAGTTAAACATCTGATGCTCTGCATCCCTGATCTCAAGCAGTATAGAAAATATTTCTAGCCTATTTGAGTACATCAGAAGCAAAACTGCCGTAGCCGAGAGCATCATTAGCTCTGGACTGTATAGGGGTTGACTCACACAGTGGCCATAGGCGTAGTTGGTCCTTAGCAAAGGAGGTGTTAGAGAAGCAAGAACTCTACTGTGGCTAGAAGTGATGCTGGGGTACTCTGGACAGAAACAATGCTGGGCATGATGTGCTGGGTGATTCTGGCATGGTGTTTGCTGTTTCTAGCAGGTGATAGGAGTCAAGGTGTCTTCTGTTTTCACATCCCAGTTCACTGCCTGTGATAATCAAATGTCACATGAATCCTTTTGGTGGATGTGCACCCACTATCGTTCATGGTAGAGGTGTAAAGTTGCTTTTTTGTAACTTTAGAACAAAGTTGTGCTCTGAAATCTCAGACTGAAGCCAGCGGGTTCTTGGTAGGCAGGCATTGCATGAGGCAGAGGTGAAACCTGTGCACTGAGCCATTTGCCTGGTGGCCCATGGGGTTCAAGGTGCTCCTCACTACCTAGAAGGCTTTATATGGTCTTTGCCTTGGCTTGCCTTCCTCCTCTTGAGAACTGGCCACAGCTGAAGTCAGTGGAGGGTCTGATCCCCACCATGCTGTAAAGGGAGGATACTCTCTGCAATGGCCTTGGATGTGTTCCTTGCTAGGGTGTAAAATAGCCTGTTGGTGGTGGCCAGGGCACAGGATGTGGGACTTGACCACTAGAGGTGTTGGGGATGGTGGAGGTCCTGTTCCACACAACCTTGGAGTGCAGTTTCTGTGGGTTTCTGGCTGGCTTAATTTAATTATTAATGCTGTGTCCAGAGATTGGGCTCCAGCTTCTGATAAAAGTACAGTGAGACTGACTCTAGCAAGGAGCAGAGATGGTTTCAGTCAACTCTGATAGAAGCGCTTGGCTGAGGTCATCTAGACTTTAAAAAAGACAATCACATGTAACCAAACACTGGCATGCATGTGTTATTTATGAGGTGAAAGGTTTGCTCACAGGATGTGAGCTGTAAGAGGAGCAGTGATGCTTTTGTGAGAATTGAAAAAATGTTTCAGTCAGTGCCATGGCAAGGAATTGTCCAAGGGCTGTAGCTAGAGAGACTGTACCACTAACATGTAGAAATGCCTCCCAAATTTTCAAAATGGAAAGAAAATAAAATTGACTGGAATCTTCTTATTCTAATACTGAGGGAGGCTTTTTTTTTCTTGGTTTCCCTTAAACTATGTGATTTTACTTAAAAATAAAGTTTTCTTCAGTTTTATCCTTTGGTTTGAAAGCCGGTGTGGTCCTGTGCACGGTTAATGACTTCGGAAGATCATGAAGTAAAGAGGGAGCAAAGGTGAAACCAGTGCTTTTGAAAGCCATTTTATGTATGTTGGATTCACACTACTGAGGTAATGCAGAGCCAGCATTGCCTGTTTCTGGGCTTGACAGAGAATCCTAAAATGGAGGTATAACCCACAGTAATGTTTCTAGCCACCCTGTACAATTTTCTCGTGGGTGCCACACAGCTCAGTTTGCAAGTTCTGCAGAATTCTAGAAATTTGATGATTCTTCCAACTGTTGTGCTGCATGTAGAATAAATTCTTTGCTCTTTATCATCTCCCAACAGGCAGCCATGTAGTTTGGGCTTTCACTTTGCAAACAAGTTAGTACTTAAATTGTCTTCTCTCCTTCCCCAGCATTTTCTGGCTCCAGAGGTTTTGGAATTCACATTACCATGTAAATGCTATTAAAGCCATGTCATCTGCCTTTCTTGAACATGTGGGTATTCAGGAGTAGAATTCCGAACATGGGCATTTTTTCTCACTTTAAGCTTTTTTAAATCTGCAAGTAAATATAGTGATTTCATTTGCCAGCAGCAAGTATTCATGTAACATGATCAGATCTCAGGGTCTTTGAGAAAAACCACATGCCATTTAGCCTCTTTCTGTGCAGAGGAATTTGGACAATTCATCATTATACCGAGGGCCTTATTAGTTGACAGAAGGGTTAACTGACCTTCAAACAGTTTGCCTGCAGGGAACATACTCCATGGCAAGTTGACTACTTAAGCACTTTCGATGTAAAGTAAAAACAATCTCTGTGTCAGGGTATAATTCAAAGAACAAAGGACCATTTTGCTCAATTGTGCAAGCAGCAGAAGTTATTTTTGTCTTTTGCCTGTCATATTCACATTGTACAAGAAAGTCGTTTTGTTGAGGAGGGATTTGTTCTGCTGAGGCTCTTTGTGTAATTTTTTAACTGAAGACCACCACTGTGTTTTGGCATTGAAGCAAACAACATACAATCTTGAAAATGGCTTTGTGTTTTGCCCTTTTTTCAAGGGGACATTGTGCTTGGGGTGTGTGAATTGATTTATGGACCTTTTTGAGCCATTAACCTCCTTCAGGGATGCGTGGTAAATGGATGTGTATGTGAAGGCTTTTATCGGGTATCACAGTCCTTTTCCTGTTCAAGGAACCTGTGCTTGACCTGCTTTGGGTGTACTCTGCCACAATGGTAGGTAGATGACCTGCATATTTTCAAGGCGTCTCTTTTTGTTCTTTGCTGCCATCCCTTTATTAAAAGCTTTGCAGGTTGGTAATTTCCTCTGCTGCTGTTGCCTGCGTCATTAAGGAGGAGGAGAGGTCTAGTAGCAGTCCTGCTGCAAAGACACGTTTTTCCAGATAGCGTTATTGTGTACAAAGTGTGTCTGTGCTTTTAGAAATTACTGTGCATCCGGAAGTTAATTAACTTCTTTTTGTGGTGGGTTAGTGCCAAGGAAGTACATCTTTATTCTAAAAGCTTGTTAAAAAAGGGTGTTGCCGAAACCTTATCACTCCAATTTGGCAACCACCTGGAGCCCCTGGGTCTTACCTGACTAGCATATAAAGATAGGTAGGTGTTCACAGTTACAAAAATAAAATAAGAATGTAAGTCCATTTCAGGAAGGTGTGAATACTAACTCCTGAGTTGGTGCTCAAAGTGTGAAGTAATTAAAAAAAAAAACACCTGTTAATCATCCTCATTCCCACTTGAGGGTGACAAAGCATGTAGGTTCTTTGTTGTTAGCACTGTGTTGGACTTCTTTCTTCTCCCTTAGGGCTGCCCATGACCACATTCTTTGTTCTAGTCTACTATTCCCTGCCTGATTTTTTCCCATTTTCTTTATATGCAAACCATCAGCCCAGTGCTAGGCTCCTCAATGCATGTTGTGGATGTTTTCCCACCATCCCTGGCAGGAGTAGGTCCTGAGCCAGGCTCTGTACCTCTGCATAGATCTTTCAAGGGCTGTTACCCCATAAATTTGTCATGTTCCTCTTTGAAACCACCTCAGCTTTTAGCACCCACAGTTTCTTGTGGTAGGGAGCTCTGCCACTTAACTAAGTGCTGTGTAATCAACTGTCTCCTTTTATTGTGCTGTATGTGGGAGGTGCAGGGGAAGGTGGTTGGTTTTTGATCTGCTGCATTCCTCAGTTGACACTTACTCCTGTGCTGGAGGAGACAGTTAAATGGTTGGTCCTTGTTCACTTCCCCCATTTCACTCCTGTTTTGCTCTTAAACCCTTTGCTGTGTGCCTGCCTGTTGTTTCTTTTCCTGTCTGGAAAGCCTTGCTCTACTTACTCTTCATTGTAGGAATGAAACTGGGATCTTTCCTTTGTCTTCAGTTGCTCTCCAACTGATAGCCAAACGTTGCAAGAAGTGTCCTTCCTTGCTCCATTATTGTGCCTGTTTCTGAAACGTGTAAATCCTGGTCTCCCCTCGAGTTATTTCCCTATCTCTCTCCCCTTTCACCCTCAGCCCTGGTTCCCCCATACCCAAGCAGACACATCCATAATTAGCTGTTTATAATCCAGATAGGGACCACTTCCATACTCATTTCACCACTTTGTTATAACCGATATTTTTTTTCTCCCCGCCGACGTCACTGTCATTTCCCTCAGCGTAGCCTTCACACATGCATTTTTCTCCTTCCAGCATGTGATTGCAACCCTCATGGCATCCAGACCCCACAGTGTGACCGTGCTACCGGGCAGTGCATCTGCAATGAAGGTGTGGAAGGGCCACACTGTGACAAGTGCTCCCGGGGCTACTCAGGCTTCTTCCCCAACTGCGTGCCATGCCACCAGTGTTTCGCCCTCTGGGATGTGATCATCAGTGAGCTGGCTAACAGGACCCAGCAGTTCCTGGATAGGGCTAATGCCCTGAAAATCACCGGAGTCACTGGCCCATACCAGCAGACACTCAACACCCTGGAGGAGAAGCTCAGTGAAATTAAAACCATCATTGCTCAAAATCCAGCTGCTGAGCCCCTGAAGAACATTGGGAATCTCTTTGAGGAAGCAGAGTGAGTACATTTGCAGTTGTGTCTAGTGTGGGAAGGAGTAGGAGTGCCAGTGAGATGGATTTACTTGAGTTACTGATGTCCCCATGCTGGGCTGGGGACAGCCTGGCTGCGCTCCTCCAGCTGGACAAGTTACACTGTGGCTCCTAGCACTGGTGGAGCACCTCGCCATGCTCAGCACCAGCTGTAAGTATTCATCCCACAAGCAGAAACCTGGCTGGGGAAGGAAGAAGCAGTGCAGCTACCATGCTTTGGGCAGGGGTTGTCCTGCTCCCACTGCACACCAGGCAGCTAATTACCACGGAGCCACTCATGCTTGCCTTGTGCTCCCCCAGGGCAAAGGACAAATACTGCTATTCTGTGAGAGAATGAAGAGGGGAGAGATTAAATTCCTGGATTTCCATGTGTAGCTGATGAGTTGGAAGCTTGTGCTCCTTTCTGTACTCCTGAGCATGTGTGGGGGGAAGCACCAGCTTTATAACAAGGATTGTTTCCATTTTTCTCAGGGTGGGAGACTTGTATTTTGTTTTAGGGCTAAGCATACAAAAGGTGGTAGTTTGTGCTTTTAGAGATGGGGCAGTTTAATATCAGGTAGGATTACAGATGCTTTCTAGCCCTGTGTGCAACTGCTTGAACTAGCTTGTGCATTGTAAAGGGGACTGCACAAAGCAGAGGGCTGAGGATTAAAGCACAAATGTCTGAATTGGGGATATGCTTGTGGCCTGCATCTCCCTTCCTCCAGCTGGAGGTTGCTGCTACATTTGGGCTCTGTGTGTACTGAAGGAGGTCAGAGCAGCTGAGGAGCTGCTTTTCCTTAACATATGTAGTTCTGTGTATCTGTTCTTGCTCCTGTCTGGCTGTATAGAAGAAGTACTGAGCTTTGGTGAACTCCTGGAAAATGGCAAGCATGCTGCTGGGCTATCAAGAGAGCTGTAAACTGATCATAGAGCTTGAATACTGCCTGATTCTTTCAGAATGAGGAAATGCTGGGTTTGGTGGGATCACCATGGATGGGAATAGCTTCTTATGCTGACTTCTGTTCCGCAGCAGCACTGATGTGTAACATGCACTTGCTTTTCCTTTTAGGGTTATCCCACTAGCTAAAGCCTGCTCCATGGCCCACTGAGGCCATGGTGAATGCTGAGTGTGGGAGGTTTTCCTTCATAGCCCTAAAGAAACAGCTAGTGAAGAGGGATCTTTACAGAGGATTTAAAAGAATCTATTGTGTTCAAACTAAGGCTTCCCCCCTGCCCCCC
>JANZLQ010000005.1:15868983-15894898 GCA_026212715.1 Elanus axillaris | reverse complement strand
CCCCCCAGCTTCCTGAAGTTCAAATCTGTCCCATGAGCTCATAGTAATCAAAACTGCATTTGTAGCTGTGTGGGATGGGAAGCAAATTATGTATGGATCATAGTAGTCAACTCTGACCTATGCAGTTGCCATGGTACAAGAGCATTACACCAGTCCTCTGGAATCTGCCTCCAGTTAATCTTACACAAAGCAGCTGTTTTCTGAGCAATTTGGTGCTTTGAGTTTATAAACATGCTGTAGATTAAAAAGTAGTTTTGTATGATAAAGGAAACAAAACAGTATTCTAGGTAGGCATGTTCTTACAAATCACTTACAGCTCCACTGAGGGAGGACAAGTCCTGCTGTGGGAGAGGCTCAGCACAGCTCTAACCACCACTCTTCAGTGAAGCACCAAGGCTTACCACCCTTCCACCTCCCCCTGTTGAGTCCTGTGCCTCTGTTTTACAGAAAACTGACAGCAGATGTTACAGTCAAGATAGCTGACATAGAAGAAAACCTGTCAGCCTTAGCAGTGAAGAGCAATAGCACAGACACTGACCTGACCATGCTGGAGACAGATGCCAAAAGCCTAGACCATGTGGTGAAAGAACTTGCAGAACAGCTAGAGTTCATCAAGATCTCTGATGTTCGGGGTAAGTGTCGCAAGGAGGGGGAGAAAGCAGTGGGGTAGCTAAAGATTTAATTAGTGTATGGTTTTAAATATCAGGTTAATCTTCTGATTTGTAATAAAACTCAGTTGCTAGGAGGGCAGCTTCTTTCTGTGCATGGGCAGAGTTGCTGAGGCAGCAGGAATTCTATTTTGCTCCCTCACCCCCTCTCTCTCCCTCTGCACATTGCAAAGCCAGCTCAAGTTCTTGGGGCAGAGTAGTCTTAAAGGCTCTTGATTAATACGTTTTAGACGAGACAAAACAGCTGAAAGCACGGCAGTTCCAAGATCTCCCTTGCTTTCCCCAGTCTGTGAAATTGCTGTTTCTGGTTGGAAAAACTACCTGGCTCTTGGTGACTAAGAGCACACCATAAGGGCCTGGTTCTTCTGAGCCACCCAAGCCTTGCATGCCCATCGGCACACTGAAACGTGCCAAGAATCAAAATTTTCTGGAGAAAGAGGAATGTCACCAAATTCTTAGGAAATTCTGAAAGCTGACTTTACTGCAGCTTTAAACAAATGATTTTTTTATTATTATTATTTTTTAATTTCTGCTTTGCAGGAAGTCTGAGGTTGTTCCCAGTGAACATGGGATTTTGCAGAGCGAGGCAAGTAGGATGTAGAGCAGGAGAGTCCCCAACTTGTGGCATTCTGCAGAGGAAAGCTGCTCTGAGGTGCAGAGTGTGGCCACCCTGGCAGGGTCCCTTACACCCTCTCAAGGCCTCTCCAGGAGTTGTCCAAAACTTAACAGTTCCACAAATCAGCATCTTTTGTCAAGCAGTTGTTTCTTGGGAAAGCTGACTAGTTCCCAAGCAGTGACTCCATAAGCCAGACATCCCAGGGCTAGCAATAAGAACTAATGGGATAAGTGAATCCTTAGAACATAGGCTGTTGCCCTATAAACCTAAAAGGGTGGATCTTTTTTTTGCCCTCAGGGCAAGCAGAGTTCAGTCAATAAGGTTAGAGAAAGGCTTAACTTCAAAATCCAGCAAACTTGACACACTGTCAACCAAGCAAAAAAAATTAACTTCATCCCCCCCTGCAACAGGCCAAATTCTGTCATCCTTGAAATGGCATGGAATACAGCTGCAGAGGCTAGTGCTTCATTTAACTTGATATTCATATCGTTTAACCCTGATGTGTCATCTGCCAACCTCCATAATATAAATACTTTGGGTTACTTAACACATTTCTGAGCAGCCCCATCTGATTTCTGCAGGGGCCTTGGATAGTATCACCAAATATTTCCAGATGTCCCTGGAGGCAGAGGAGAGGGTCAATGCCTCCACTCTTCACCCTGATAGCCCTGTGGAGCTGTCAGCACAAATGCGGCAGGAAGTGGAAGACTTAATCAATGAGAAAGAGGCCCAGTTCAAGGCTAAACAAGAGGAGCAGTCACGCCTTCTGGATGAACTGGCAGGCAAGCTGCAGAGCCTAGATCTCTCCAAAGTTGCTGAGAAGGTATGCAGCTGAGAATCATTGGTACAAAACTTGTAGCAAAAATAAAGTCAGGTTTGTGAAGAAGCAACAGGTGGGGAAGAACAGTTTGGGGCTTGAGAGTGAGATACACAGTTTGTTCATGAAAAATGCACATTTCTTGGATGATGGGGTATTTTGCAGGCTAGAACAGGTGTATTTAATTGGTGGGCTCTGAGACCTACTGGCTTTCAGGCACCAGCCCTTCATGTTGGTTTCCCTCCTACCCTTCCTAGCTCAATAGAGCACCCAGCTTTTCATCACCCCTGCTCTAAGGCAAAGCCCTTTGCTGTAGACAGAGCTGCCATATGCAGAAAAGTGTAGCGAGTCTGCTGGACAGAGAACCATCCTCTTAAGCCTGTCCTCAGTTCATGTGCTTGCATTCTCTAGGCTCCTCTCTTCCTTTTAGCAGCTCCACAGGGTACATGCTATGCCTGTGCAGTGCCCAGCCAGGCAGTGCTTCTACTCACACTGATGGGCCACCCTCTTTGGCATCACCACGTTCCCATCCTCGTTCATGAGACAAAATAAAACTTCTAAAGAGCTGGAGTCAAAAGGGCATTTTCTCTGTTGAAGCTGCCTACTCATCTGTAAATACGATCAAGGGTGGCTTTTGCTTGGGAGAGGCTGGGTATTCCCTCAGTTTTGCTTTGAAGTCAGCCAGCTGCATTCAGAGAACAATCCTGCATGAAGGCAGGCTGCAGGGGACTGCTCATTAACTCCCCTGGGCAGGCCAGGCCTGTGTTAGAGGATGAGTTCTTCACATGCCGAATTGTCCCATCCTTTATAACTCTGGTCATCCCTCCTGACTCCGCCAGCCAGCCAGCCAGCCCTCCTTCTCTTTCGGGAGGGAAGAAAGAGGCATCTTTTTGTTTAGTTTCCCTTCCCCTACATTCCTGCCTAACTGTTCTTGAGGACTGAAAATCTTGGGTAGATGTTTATCAGGGCCATAAACAGGGAGTTGCTTGGAGGTGTAATCATGGGACACAAAAAAAAAAAAAAAGTCTTTTTGCTTTCTAGCTACTGCTGGGTTGCATGCCAAACAGGTAAGAGGGACTCATTTACACTTCACAGGAGGCAGCTGCAGCTAACTTGGCACAGCCCCCAGGTTTTCCCAGAGAGGTTTTTTGGCTGCAAAGTCTGTCGGTTAGTGACTATCATTTGGCAAAAGGGGTGGAGTGAAAAGGGAGAACCACCTCAAAAGAATGGGGAATTTTCCAATTTTTCCCTCTAGCTAAAACAACTCCTAGTGATTTCATTGTCCAAACAATTGACCAAGTAGTGGGTAATTCTCAGTACAAATGTTGCTGATGTAAATAGTTTTGCTTTAAAAAAAAAAAAAGTCTCCCCATATATTTTCTATGGGAACACATCCTTGACAACAATTCACAAATTGGAAAGTGTTCTGGAAAGATGAAACGGGAGCAAACATTTGGTGGAAGGGTATGGGACAGCTTTTTAAGGGAGATGAAAAGAAGTTTCCTGTTCAATTTCATTTCTATGCTTCCTTGCATTAGAGCAAAGGAAGAGACAGATACTACTCTGCACGAAACACTTACTTTCTTCCTTATAAAATAGCTTCTTGGGATGGGCAGTTTTTCCTCCAACAGTAGTGAAGACTGATTGCAAACAAAAGCCATACAGACCGTACTAGCTTCCAGCTTGAAACCAAAGCTTAAACGCAGCTTTCCAGTTAAAGACAATGAAGGTGCAGCAAGGCTTCTGTCATAACCTCCAGCTACTTCAGCATCAGGGAGTTGCCTATTTGTAACTGAGTTAAAGGCAGGAAGGTGCAGGGGCACAGTAGGAAGATTAAAATCATGCTGGTATGGCCCTGCTGCAGGAACCACCTGCTTGCAGCTCTACTGCAAGGGGCAGAAACAACATAGTTGTAAAGCAGTGTCCGACTCAATCCCCCTCACAGCTCAGCAATGGGAATAGAGCCGTGACTGTTTCCCTTGTCTAACGTGTCTCTGCAGACATGTGGCACTCCCATGGGAGCCTCTTGTGCTGAGTCCGAGTGTGGTGGTTTAAACTGTCACACAGATGATGGAAAGAAGTGTGGAGGACCTGGCTGCAACGGGCTGATGACTGTAGCTCACAACGCCTGGCAGAAAGCCATGGATTTTGACAGAGACATCCTCAGTGCATTAGCAGAAGTTGAACAACTCTCCAGAATGGTAATATGCCAAATTAATTGTTAGATATTAAAAAAAAATCTTTTAGTTGTAACACAAGTTTAGACACTAATTGACAAAGTATGTGCCTGGCTTACTTCAAAATACTTCTAAGTTGCATAACTTCATCATGCTTGTGAAGATCCTAAGAGAGGGAGCTTGCTAAAGAGAAGCTTCATGGATAACTCTAAACATGAGCCTGAGTTGTTTAAATTAGCATTGGTGGTATGGATCCTGGCCAGCTTTTAAAAGTGTTGTGTGAGTTTTATGAGAAAAAGCATTTCTCATTACTATTACCTCTGATTCCAACTGAATCTTTTGTTTTAAAACAGGCGTTAAAGCATAAACAAATACGGAATCAAATATTCCATTTTCCTCTCTTTAGGTTTCTGAGGCTAAACAGAGAGCTGATGAAGCAAAACAAAACGCACAGACAGTTTTGCTCAAAACCAATGCTACAAAAGAACAAGTGGACAGAAGCAATGAAGATCTGAGGAATCTTATTAAACAAATTAGAGACTTCCTAATGCGTAAAAACCTTACATTTAAATTATATTTTAATTCTGGGTTCGTGAAAACTGTCTTTAGCTCTGAATCATCCTCTTAAGGGGTAAAAGTTGTGTTTCCTCCACCCCCCCCCCCTTTCAGCCAGACTTAGTGTGTATGATAAGGTCTTGGAACAAGAGAAAACCAAGACAATAGGAAAGGGAGAGCAAACTGACACGTTCTTGTGTTCTTTTCAGCTGAGGCTGTTGTACTGCTGTAGTTTGCCAAATGCATTCATAAGTTCTGGCTAGAAAGACAAAGTACTATTAAAGGGGAGGAAAGTCAGAAACTGAGTTTATCTCTCTGTAAGAAAGCAGGTAAAGGTTAAATGAGGGCCTTGTTCGCTAGCAAGCAGCAGCATGGCAAACCCATTCCTTCCCTGTTTGCACAAGGCTGAGTATACTGTTAGCACAAATACATTTATGTGCAGCTGTTGGCTTCATTTCCTGTGGGCTCAAGTCTCTTCCCCACAGCCCCAGCATGGTGTAGCTAATCACAGAGATCTTCAAATAGGTTCCAAGAGATCTATGCCAGCAAGGCCTATGCGCCTGCTGGGCTTCGCCTGAGAGAGGTTTCACCCTAAAGAAGCAGTTTTAACACCTTAATTTTCTGTAAGTCTGGGGGAGGAAGTTTTCCCATGCTTTTCCTTCTTAAAGGAGCAGCTGGACAAGAATTTGAGTACTGAGACTCGACAGAGGGAAGTGTTACTCACATCTTCTGTCATTTGTGTCCATCTACTAGAAGACAGCGCTGACCTGGATAGCATTGAGGCAGTGGCTAATGAAGTGCTCAACATGGAGATGCCAAGCACTCCCCAGCAGCTGCAAGCCCTGACAGAAGATATTCGTGAGCGTGTAGAAAGCCTTTCTGATGTTGAGGTTATTCTGCAGCAGAGCGCGGGAGACATTGCTAGAGCAGAAATGCTACTGGAGGAAGCTAAAAAAGCAAGGTATGCAACCCTGTTCTGTATTAGCTGTTTGCTATCACCAGGAGCTTGAACAAGACTTTCATTTCATTGTATCAGAAAAGGCAGAGTTTTAACTTGCCCTGATACAGATTCTCATTCCTTAAGATGCAAAAATGGCCCTTTGTGATGTATGACTAGTTCTTTTTCCAGTTCCAAAGTAAAAGCATTTTTAGCATTAACATAGTTTTGCTCCACAGCAAAGGTGCAACAGATGTTAAAGTCACTGCAGACATGGTGAAAGCCGCACTGGAAGAAGCTGAAAAAGCCCAAAATGCAGCTGAAAAAGCCATCAAACAAGCTGACAAAGATATTAAAGGAACTCAAGACCTCCTGACCTCAGTGAGTTCTTCATGAGTATTTCTTAAGATACAGAAATGGCACTAAGTCTGATGCTTAGAAAGTGATGTAAGGCTATCTAGGGAACGCTCTTGGGTACTGCATATTGAAGACTGCACTTAAAATCACATCAACTTTTGAGTTAGTATGACAGATGCTAGGGTACCATTTGTTCTTAAAAAAACCCAGAAGGCTTTCTCATCCCATATCCTGCACCACTGAAGTTAAATGAGCAGGATGTAACCCTCTAACATAGCAGGTGTGCCAGGATCCCTGGAAAGTCATACCTGTCAGCCACATGGTAGTGTATAGATGTAGCCATACTATCAGTGTCATCCACCACTGCAGCATGAGACTAACAAACAAATGCTGGATTAAAGTGGCAGTTGCTGTAGTCCTGTCAGATAACGTTTTTTCAGACTTCATCTCAAAGCCCTCATGAGACCATAGTGCTAACTTACATGGAGTCAAAAGTCTGAAATTTTTCCTGTGGATTAGGCAACTCCTGCATGTGTAATACAATCAAGTACTTTTTAACCATGTTCCATTAATGCTTCTGCAGCCCCATATGTACCCCATCTTCAACCTGCGGGCTCTTTCACCTTGATTGCAGTTGGCCATTTGCAGCAAAACTAAACCACTTTTTTGTATCAGTTCTTGGGCACATGAACTAATTAGTTGATCAGGGCTTATCCAGAAAGTTTCATTGTTATATTCAATGTCTTTTGAGAGTGTAAACTCTTATCCCTCTTTCTGATAGATTGAATCTGAAAATGCAGCATCTGAAGAAACACTGAACAATGCTACCTTACATCTGTTTGAGCTAGAGAAAAGTGTTGAAGACCTTAAGCAGAAGGCTGCTACAAATTCAGAGAATGTGGACAATATAGAAGAAAAAATTGTTACTGCAAAACAAAATGCTGAGGAAGTTAAAAAGGTGAGAAGCTTAGGAAAGCTGCTAAGGGAAAGCCAACAAAACTCAAACCCCACATTTGGCTAAAGGAACATCAGTGAATACATGCAGTCCATTTCATTTATTGGTCAAGTAGTAGGGCCAAAAAAAAAAAAAGGCACTTAGCAAAGATAGCTGCTTTTTACTTTCTTTGATACCAGATACAGAGAGAAAGAAGTACTGGGAAGTTTTCAGATTCTAAAATAGCTGCAGGAAACCTGTCATACTGTCAGCCTTTCACAGATTTGTTTCTGTCCCTCAGCTTTACTATCTGCCACAGGAGAACTGGTAACTTTTTTTCCCCTTGGATAGAGTATGTATGGTTCTGTGACAATGACAGGTTCAGGACACACAACCCAGAATTTGGCATATACAGAATCAAGCGGCAAGTCACTAGCTCAATATAAACCCAAAGTAATTTCTAAATATCAGAGATGTAAAATTTGCTCTGTGACCACATGGCATTGCTCCCAATGTCTGCTACACACCTTCGTAACAGCAAAAGAATGTTTTTAACAAAACAATTGACAAATCTGCCAAAGGAAGTTTCATTGCTCCCATCTGTTCTCTACAGTTAGCCCACCAGTCTCCAGAGAGGTATTTTCTGCCAGGAGAGATGTATTATCCATCAAATCAATTATTTCTGACCACTAAGTAGTATTTCAGGTGGCTATCAAGTAAACACAAGAGACTTCCAGTACTGCTGCAGCTTGTTAACTTGCTTATTGCTTGAATTCAGTTGGGTTCCAGGACTTCTTAATCTCAACCTTGCAGGGAAATGCACCACTGAGAAAGCAATCTCATGACTTCTCCAGCACCTTCACCTATGCAAACTACACAGCTGTTCTCATTAGTGAAAGAGTGACAAGGGTATTCCTTCCCAAATGCAAGCATTCAACCAGAAGCAGTGCCAGTTCTTTACCACATGCAGCCTTCCAGATGTACTAGGGGCCATAGCTTCCATTAGTTACAGAATTGTGTAACTGAATCCCATAAATCCTTGCCAAGTGTCAGTATTAAAGCTGTAAAACAGCCACAGATCTACAAAAGGGCAACTGATGAGTCTTCACCCCAACAGTCTTGAATATTAAGTAGGAAATACCCCAACACTGTTTCTGCTTTTGCTAACTGAGCTAACAGTGTAGTCTCTCCTTACACCCGGATTAGTAAAGAGGGAGGGGAAAAAATGCAACCTCCCACTGTATTGTCTTTTGAATGAGCTCCATCTTGTGCTTGAATCTGGAACAACAGGTCCTCAATACCGAGCTGAACGACAAGTATAAAACAGTGGAAGATCTCATTGCCAAGAAGACGGAAGAGTCGGCTGATGCTAGGAGGAAAGCCGGCATGTTGCAAGATGAAGCTAAAGCCTTGCTGTCTCAAGCAAACAGCAAACTCCAGCTGCTCAAAGGTAAGGCTGTTCTGAGGAGGTAAGTCATCATCTTAGAATATGAAGCAATTTGATGCTGTTAAACTGGCCATTCATCAGCAGTAGGGGAAAAAAAAAGTTAATTCTTTGTTACTGAGGTTTGATCTGCTCTGCTTATTCTTATGGCTACAACATAGTCTTCTGAATTAAAGATTTCTATAAAAAAGCTGAAAGTTAGAAGTGAGATACAAACTTCTGGTATGGCATCTATCACTGCTCCAAGAACCACTACAGGGAAGGAACATTACTACTACTATGCTTAGGACAAGGAATAACCTGTTCAAGCAAGACCTCTATTTTCAAGCAATGCTCCCCCCCACCCCACCCTGGAAACCTATTAAAACAAAAGGTGATCAGGGTACATCAGTTCCAGTTTACAGATTAATTTAACGTTTGCTATCGACAATTAAAGTTGGTTGAAACAGGAGGGGACAATCTGCCCGTAGCTACCAGGGAGGGAGCTAAGTTTTCCTTCTTTTTTTGCTAGGCCAGGAACTCATTCTTCCCCTTACCTGCTCCTGCACAATTAATGACTCACTGAATAGTCTTAACCATAACAAGCCAAAACATTTCACTGCTCTGTAAAAGCCACCATAAAGCAAAGAATGACAAATTATTTTCAACATGAATCAAAGTATACTTTTAGATTTTCACTTACAGAAAATTACTTCCTTGTTGCTTTATGTCCTAATGTTAAGACAACAAAAAGGTGCCATTCCAGCCTTTGCTTTTTTTTCTCATCAGATTCTCTTCCACAATAAAAATAAATTTGAATAGTAGTTTATCTGTAACCATAATGATTTATACTTCTCTACATTAAAACACTCTAATTAAGCTGGTTTTCCCCTTCCTTTGCTGACAGACTTGGAAAATACGTACGAAAACAATCAAAAAGTTCTCGAAGACAAAGCCAAGCAGTTGGTGGAGCTGGAAGAGACAGTTCGCTCCCTCTTACAGACAATCAGCCAGAAGGTTGCTGTTTATAGCACTTGCTTATAAACAGCAGCAGGAAATACTTGTGTTCAGGATGGGTTTTACAAGTATTACACTAGTTCTTTTTGACATTACACTAAGACCTGATAAAATGAACAGGTTTTATATTGACTTTCAAGTCACAGAACCAAAGACAAGTAACATTTTGATGTTGAAAATAAACAGTACTTTTGTATCACTGTATATACCTAGTATGACTCATTAAGTTCCTTCCTATTTTCAGTAGGTGAAATGGTACATCATTTAATCCTTTAGCAAGTCTTGTTTTTAAACTGGTTAGAGATCTAATAAAATCTTGGCTCCAACTCTGTAGTTCTAAATAAGGGCTCCAATTACTATGAAATATAGGATGGTCACTCAGAACAAAAGTTACAAGTGAATGAAGAAATACCATCCTTGCGGGGTTACCTAGCATTATGCCACAGTAGTCAATAAGGATTATTTACCCTCTGCATGATATCCATTTAGGCTTAACACTGGTTTCATGTCACTGATTATGAAATACTTAATATGTGAAGTGAAAACATAGGTCAGTACTGAAGGGTTGAATGTAGTTTACATTTCAAGCACCAAATTTATGTGATAAACCAAGCTTGGAGGATCAAGCCTCTCTGCAAAAGAAACTACAGAAGTTCACAGGGCACTTCAAGTGACTCAGTGAAGGAGCTGTACACAGCTCCCTAAGAACAGCTTGCACTTAAATAAGACGTTCAAAGTGCAAGAGTAACATCCAGTTCACCATACTTAAGCTCAAAGTTGGCTGTAGAACAGTGTACCTTCACACAGTTGTGCAGTACTGCACAAACTGATTACAACATTGATCAGCTACACAAATTAGCATCCAAAACTGCAACATATATTTACACATCCTGACTGCTAACTCTGACCTGAGGAACACAACTACATATATAACCTTGATCAGCACCTACCTAACCTTGACTAACATCATTGAGAGTCAGTCAGGACAACTATGGCAGAATGTATCACCACCTAAGCCATCTGAAGAACGGTATGTTTAAATAAATAATTACCCTAAACTCCATAGGTTATGAATGCTACAGCAAAAAAATCCATCACAGGAATTGATTACTATATCAGCATCATAGACCATTTCACTGCCACTATACTAAGCAGCTGTTAAAAACACAATTTGCAAATTTTGCAACATTCAGACTTAACTGCCATCAGATCAATGACAGGTGGCTCAGTAGCTCATCTTACTTTTAGCTTTACAAACACTCTCTATGTACTAAACTAGAGCAGAAATGACAGCAAGAGAAGTGATAATACAGTAACAATTTTAAGGCCTTGAATTTTATTTTCAAGTGTCTGGGAAACTAGTCTCCAGTGTAACTTGATTCAAGTTTGCCTAACTTTCCAACCTTCATTTAGCATGGACAAAATGAGATAGGAGAATTTCTAAGTGATAAACCTCAAGGCTGAACTACAATTGGACTGCTACAAGTATTGAGGGAGTTGGAAGGAGTGGACAGAAAGCTGATTCTGAAAGAGCAGGGCTTCAAGGAAGAACTTGCAAAGGGCCAGATTAACCCTTAATAGCATTTACCTGCAGCAGGTAGACATGATTCCAAAATGCCAAGATCTATTGGAAGGATCAAGCTTTTCTTTCCTCGCTATTGTCTCACCTCTGCATTCCCTTCAGCAACTTCCTACTAACACCTGAAAGCAGATTCACATTAATTCACTTAACCCAGCATATCCATTAATCAGATTATCTCATATCCTGGTGATAAGCTTAATGAGCTGTCATGGTTTATTTAACCTCATCTACAGTTAAAACAGGAGTTAAGCAAACCAAAATGAAGAACAGTATTACTAGTTTTTGTTGATGAACTGATATCTTATTAAAATGGTAATGTTGGCATCTATTTCCATCACTCAGTATGGATAATGGATCAATACTTGAAGAGGAAGCTCTGAAGAAAGGTAAAAGGATATAACAATCTTGTCTATACACAAAAGCAAGTAGCTTTTCCACTGTTTTCTGAACGTACATTTCTCATTCCATTGGCATAATGAAAAGACATGCACAATACCAGCAGATACTACGGTTTTCTTCAGGGCAGAAGAGCCTAACAAAAAAACCCCAAAAAAACCCCAAAGAAACATCACCCTGCTAAACAAAACCTAAAGTGAGCTACTGGAATTGGGCACATTCCATGTACATCTTGGGGATCTTCCGAAGATGCCATTTGTTTGAGAGTTTCTTCATGTATTTGACAACCTAGACACTAAAAGGCATAACAGGGCCTATCGGCAAACAAACCCAGGAATACCCTCCAGCCATGTTAAATATTTATTAAGCTCTCTTCCTACAGAAGAGGTAGAGAGCACAAAATAGAAAACAGGAGAAGAAAGTATGTCTTCATTGTGTGGAGAGCTGACACTGCAGCCCTTATATGTGGAAGGTGCAGAATAACCCTACCATAGCACTTAACAGGAAGTGCTGCTTCACTACCCAGTTCTAGTCTTTCAAGTTTAAGAGAGTTGAACAATGGAAGCTTTAAAAACAAAAAAGATTAAGTTGCAGTAAGATTAATTTTTCTTCAATCTCACTTCTCCATCAGCCCTTGATTTTCCCCCGATGAGTTTTTAATATGAAAACATGATGTGCGGAGAATCTCACACACAGAGAGTAGGTCAAAACAAGTTTTGGTACTTGTATGTAAGAAGTAGGTTAAATACTAAAGTTAATCCTTTCAGAAGGAAACACATATTTGTGCGGAAATGACAGTGGCATTTTAAGTGCCAACGGCATTATAAGTGCCAGCATTCAACTGGTTTAGTCTATCACTACTTCAAATAAGAAAACACCAGGTACGCTGGACACTTACCCAGAGTTTTGACCAGCACACCTGATAATCCCATGCAGCAGCAAAACGTTTGGTTTTGAAAAAGAGAAGAGTTCTGTCAGGCTGTTTTTCTGCAACATTAGTCATGTAAATAAACATGTAATTTTAACTATTTGATTTACGGAGACCAGATAATTCCACTTGTTCCAAACTCTAATTGTTTAAATATTTGATGTTTAAAATGAAGAGATTCACTTAGTTAGGTCCTAAAATCCTCAGACTCAGCCTTCCATAAGGGCCCACAGTCCATTTTCAGAGATGTAGTATACAAAGATCTGCTCTTTCATTTTAGAAGTTGATAGCTTTGCCAAAAGATGCTGCTAGGTTTGCTTCCCTGAAGGCTTCTGACACTGTCTGTAGAGAGGAAACACAAAAAGGTACAAGTCATTAATAGTCACGTGTAATTACAGCACACCTGTGTAACCCTGGTGTTCCAACAGTCTGTTTAGAAAAAAAAAAACTTACTGGATGAGCATGGCAAACTCTGGCTACATCTTCACATGATGCTCCATATTCCATAGCAAGGGCAGCTTCATTAACCATTTCGCCAGCACCCTGTAAATTTAATGGTATTTGTAATTAGCACAAATCTTTATGCAGTTGTCTAGGTTCTCCTGAATCAGTAACAGCTTGTAAATAAGCATCTTTCGCTAAAAAAGAAAAGTTGTGTTATAACTAGCAATTCAGCTATGTTCTAATATAAGTATATAATCTATTTGGTGACTGTGCTCAGGCCTAGCATAAATCTAAACATAATTCTTAATGAGAGTATTTTTTCTCTCATTGCTGAAAGTTGTGCAAAATCTGGGTGGGCATTTTTCCACTACAAGATACTGGTCAGATAATACCCACATTCTCAAAGCTGCAGTATACGTTATCACTGCTGAAACCTCCCCAAAACTTCCAATGCCCTCTTAGAAAGTTAAATAGATAACTAGATAGACAAAAGCATGTTACTACATCTGCACCCTCATTTTTGTTTGTCGTATTTATGTGCATTTACTTGGAGAACCTTTGAGGATTCAGAAACAAAAAGCCTATCCACTAGTGTTGACATTATATCCACTCACAGGAATAACATTTCCTTCCAGGAAAACATAGAGCAGTTTTACTGTTCTTACTCTTAAAGAAAGCTGTATACAAAGATGCGTGGAAGTGCTTCTGCATACATGTTTAGAAAAAAAATTATTTAAAGCTAAGAAACAAAAGAGAGAGGCTCGAGCTTTGGAATGTGTGGGACAGGAAAATGATACTTTTCCCAAATAGAAATTCCTGATTTCTCATCTTTACAAAGGATTTTTAATTAAAGTTCCGTAAGTTACCAACCCCACATCTGGCAACTGTAGCATAGGTTACCAGCTTTGCTGAAGTCTGAAGTTCAGAGAGGGAAAAAAAAAAAAACCAAAAAACCACCAGTGAAAGAGCCACAGTCTGTTCAGCTCCCTCAACTTCCAGAACCTGAGTCAACAATTTCTGCTGTTCTCTCAAGTATTTGGCAGAATTGATTTTAAAAAATAAAAAAATAATCAGAGAAACCAATTAAACCTAGCAATTCGGGGGGTGGGGGTGGGGGTGGGGAGTGGTGTGCGGAACACTGGAACTAACACCAAAGTAACAGAAAAGTGAGAAGGATGGTGGGGCTGCAGAAGAGAACAGTAAATAAAAATTACTATGGTAGACTCAAATCTTCCTTCTTTTTACAAGCACCACTTTTCCTAAATTGACAACTACTTTACAACTGTGCAACACTAAATAAAAAGACCCTTACAAGGCCAAGAGAGCAGCACAATTTACAATACTTACTGCGCCTAAAATGTGAGCACCCAACATCCTGTCTGTTGATTTTTGACTAAGTATCTTCACCATGCCATCTGTGTCAGCATTTGTCTTTGCTCTACTGTTTGCAGCAAATGGAAATTTCCCAATTTTGTATTCTATACCCTACAAAACAGGTATGTGTTACTGAGTTCATGACCAACATAACAATGTAACCATACAGACAATTTGATAAATACAAGAACAGAAGCAATGCAAAATGACACACGACACACAGCAATACATAAGAACAACCACCAAAAAAGGCATAAGGGGTTATTAAAAAAAGCTTAATTATCAAATGAACAATATTAACTTCACAGGATAGAAGACATTAAAGAGAACTGTGATCCTCAGGAGAGTGGCATGCAGGAGGAAATCATTCAGTCACACACCCTAAGCCATAAATTCAGATGCAGAAATTCTCCTGGAAAAAGTAGCTAAACTACTAGACAACAAAACCATGCCCAAGATAGAAAAACAGTTTTGTCTGAGAACAGTACCTCTTCTTTCAGCTGTTCTTCTGATTTGCCAACCCAGGCCACTTCAGGGTGAGTGTATATCACAGAGGGTACGCAGTTATAGTCGATGTGAACTGCTCCCCCAGCCATCCCTTCTACACAAAGAATGCCTTCATCCTCAGCTTTATGGGCCAGCATTGGTCCAGCAACTACATCACCAATAGCATAGATGCTATCAGACCAATGAAACAGAATAAGACACTGTTTAAAAACATCCTAGCACACCTAGGCTACCTTATATAATAGTTTGAAACATGTTACTGAAAACTCTAACCAACACAAAATGAAACTGTATTTCTTTTGAAATTTAGTAAGAGAGCAGTTTCCACAGAATGACCACACTTCAGGAAGCACTAGTGACATGAAACAGAGTGACTTTTAAATTACAAAACTTCAAAGGTTGACTAAAAATCTTCAGCTCCTGAAATACAGAAATCTTGAGTTTTCCTTTCAGAAAAGAAAGCTAGATTTTGAAATTTAAAAAAAAAAAAAAAAGTGCTTTAGTAGGTTAAACTTTTAAAAATAAGAGTTCTGCTTAAAAAAAGTAAAATATTTAGTCTCACTTACTTCGGAATTTTTGTTTGGAATCTGTTATTGACTGGGATTCTCCCCCTCTTATCAAGTTCAATTCCAATATCCTCAAGACCTAGATTTTTAGTAAAAGGACGTCTACCGATGCAAACTAGGAGCACATCACAAGTTATTACTTCTGCCTTGCCACCAGCAGCAGCTTCAACACTATAGAAAGATAAGCAGCAAAAATGCTAAGCTGTAAACTTTCAGCATTGTATTTCTCCGACTAGTAACTAATATAATCCAGATGGTGACCTACTGGCTGGATCTGGCATCCAAAACACTTGCATTCAGCCTGCCCCACTCTTCTTCCTTGCAAGAGTTGAGGAGTAGAAGGAGGGAGGAAGGGACAATAACTCTTACTATATTTGTTAACAACTCTTAGATACAGAAATACAGGCTATATATCCACTAGCAAGTAGCATGACCTGATAGGATCAAATCTGTACAGCAAAATTGACATCCAAACTATATACGTTTTGCAGTGGGGTAGAGCCATGTATTCTGACCAAGCTTTCTTCTGGCCCAAGAACCAAACATGTGTTAGCAGCTGTCCTTCATCAGGTGCGTCCCTGAAGTGCATGTTTGTGTTTAATTGCACCCAGAACAAGTTCATTTGCTCTGAGAGTGCAAGAACCAAAGCATGGTAAGTAAGCATAAGTAGAAGTGTGTTTCAAAAGCATACTCCTGAACCAAAATGAACTCTAAATATAGAAACAGACTACAGAAGAGCTCTAACCAGCATCAGCATGGTATGTAAAGAAGTCCAAACCTAGTGTTTCCTGTCAGGTGCGGGGCAGGGGGAGCGTACTGCCACATCTAGGACCTTTACAGTGGAAGAGGACAGACTATCCTGAGCTACGGCAATACAGCAAATACAAGTCACCATATTAAGATTCCAGTGAAAGAAACATTTAAGCTTACTTTTGTTAAGTAACATTAAGCTTTTTTCTTAAAACTCAAGCTACAGATTTCTGCATAGAGAATACATTAACAAGAAAAACAGGCAGTGTATACAAATAGACTTTGACAGAGCAAATTTGCTTTCTATGTTTCTATAATAGCTATTCATCTGTAAGTCTTCAAAGGGCTTTTAGCATGACCATTAGAAGACACTCTGGGGTAGTTTCATTTATTTCTGCTCAAAAGCAATAAAACCTCTGCTATGCTTCTTTTGAGGCAAGAGGAGGTATGGACAAAATAGCCCTCATAGTAAAAAGTCAAAAATTAATAGCCTGAAAATGACTGTATGAACAATCATGATATTTATGTTAATTATACCAGAAGCAAAGATCTTCCATGAAAAGAATGATTTAAGGTTCTGTTTTTATTACTGATCTCACTATAACAACACTGGTTTTATATTAGCACGCCTTCAACTCATGTCAATGGAACCTCTCCTGTATAAGCAATCTAGGACTCAGTAAACCCAAAATTACAAGCTCTGTAGGTTACAACACAGGATAAAAATTAAATCTTACTAAAGAATTTTCATCCTAAATCAATTTTTTCATGTTTAAAAAAAAATAATATCAGATTGTATTTTTAAATAGGTTTGATGGATTGGGAGGAAGACTATATATGACGTTCCTTTAGTTTTACGTTAAACACTTACGCTACATCAATTTTTCCATCTGGTTTCTTGGTAGCACCAGTAACTTTGGTGTTCAGTTTAAACTTAAGTCCCTGTTTCTGAAGAATACGTTGGAAGTTTTTAGAGATCTCCATGTCAATTCCCATTCCACCAACATGGCCCATGAACTCAACCGCTGTCACATCTGCACCAAGGCGCTGCCAAACTGAACCCTGCAGTCACAACAATATAGGTAAAGTTTTTGAAAAGCAAACTTCAGATTTCTTTACTGTAATTTTCACCACAGACTGTAAACTTTTCAAAAGCAGGACAATATATAACAGCAAACTGATCAGTTTTTACAAATGTTACAGTGCAGAATAAAACAAGTCCAGCTTTCCCCAGCCTTTCCACAAAAAAATGTATTTATCACTGCTTGTTTGCATACCCAAAACTTCAATGACTGAATTCATGGAATTAAGCTTTTAAAGAACTAGCTAACAAAATTAAGTATAAATTAGGTATAGTTTAGGTTACAGGTAGAGAAAAATTCAAAATCAAAGAATCAAATAGCTCAGAAAACCCAAAGGAAATTGCTTGTGGTGTTCTAATACCACTACAAACTACATCAAGACAATACCACATTAAGGCAGTTTTATGCAATAAAATGGAACCACTGCTGCTTCTATATATATATATATATTATATATATATATATATATTTATGACCATAACCACTATTATCAGCTTCACCAACAAAACCCATATACCAAACCATACACCAAAACCCTATTTACCTGCAGTTACCCACATCCATCCAACAGTATTTCACTCCACTTACTCTTTCCCTGCTTAATGGTCAGCAGGCTAAGTAACCACCAAGCAGATGTGCAAATTTTCAAGCAGTTGCAAGACCAGCAAATATGCATTCTTTTTGAAACACATAGGTATGAGGCAAAAGGACTCAGATCAAGATGAACTACAAAGTCTCCACTCCTTTGGCTGTTAGTTAGAATGTGTGCAATTGTATCACATAAAAATTTCTTGGGATTAACTCTGACACACAATAATTTATCCTGGTTTAAAATGAACTTCCCTTAAAAAAACAGAAGTTCTGTAATCTGTACACAGAGCAGGTACAAAACCTCAGCAAAAGTTAACCCCCACGAAAAAAAAACACCTGCATGTGAAGCCCTGTATGTTCCTCTCTCATTTCTCTGCTTAGCTAACCAGCTGCAGGAGTGCTAATCCTACAAGCACTTAACCCAGCTTTTATGGTAGAAAAGGGAGGCTATGAAGGCTGAAGAGTTTGATTACAACTCACTCAACCAAACATCTGCTAAACCACAGCAACACCATGAAATGTAACCAAAAAAAATAACACACTGTTCCTTTTTAAATTAAAGGCCAAGTGGTTTAAATATCCTCTCACCAGTTCCACACCAATGACTCCTGCACCAATGACAACCATCTTTTCAGGAACTTTTTTCAGGGAAAGCGCACCAGTGGATGACACGATATTATCTTCATCAATCTAATGACAAAGAAATCCACAAAGGGAAGTTTATAATCTCTTTTATATGTTATATAACACACAGATGGTGAAGTGCAATCAGATGCAAAAAATTTATTACACATTAAATTATGTGGATATAACACATTGAAAGAGAATACCTTTAAGACTTCAAATACATACAGTAATTCCAGGAAAGGGAGCAACTTCTGAGCCTGTGGCTATAAGTATGTTCTTTGTATTGATAACTTGGGTGCTGCCATCTTCTTTGGTTGCAGTGACTTGGTTTTTGCCAGTTATTTTTCCAAACCCAGATACATGTACAACCTTTAGTAATCAGAACATAGTCAATTCAGATTCAAATTACTTTATATAAGAAGTTATGCTACATTTAATCTGAATCTCACTTTAGGGAAGCTGCTAACATGTACATTTACATCACCATCCAGTACAAATCACAAAGTAATTGTATACTATTCTTTTAAGTAGGTTAAGAATGAAGGAACTGTTAATTTAAAAATTTCCTAGAAAAGAAGCATTCAAATTCTGCCCTTGCCAAGTCAGTCAGTCGAATTAATTTATGTGGCAAGAATATGAAAATGTAAAAAGAAATTCAGATCAGAAAAAATTATGGATATACCTCAGTATATAATCCAAACTAACCTTGTTTTGTTTAAATAAATGAGCAATTCCACCTGTTAAGGCCTTCACTGCACCACTCTTCTGTTCCATCATCTTCTCTAGATTCAAACGGATTCCTGTAACTAAAATTAAAAAAACAACTTTCTGTCAAGCATTGCAGTGTTTTTATTTAAAGGAGCTAACCTAAACACAATTAACAGTTCTGACACAGTAAGATGTGTTGAATGGCCCTACTAAATGCTATAGGTTACATTCAAATATAACTTATCTATCCATGATTCAGCATTCAAGGAGCAGATGTGTCCCTAACCTTCCAACTGACAGATAAAGGATATTATTTATAAGTTTAAAGTTTTCTGACCAGAAAACTATAGTAATCAGATCTGAATTATTAAATTTCTTGTTGATGGAAACCACTCATGTTAACAGGCACTGACTAGTTGCTCTTCACACTCACTTTCAATTCCTCTATTAGCGAAATCTTTTCCATGGGCCAAGTGATACAGATGCGAGTTGTTCAGCAAGGCCTAAAATACACACACAGAAATGTGAATTGGGACATACATTCACAACTGAATTAATTATTATATTGTCGGGGGGGGGGGAAATAAATCTGATGTTATTTGCAAAACATTCTCAATATTAAGAAAAAGCCTGACATATCTATTTAAAAAGGTGTATTTCCAAACACAGAAATCGTACACAGTAGCTTTTACTGAAGTGTTTTATAGTTACATATTTAACATAAAAGTAGGAAATAGTTACATTCACAGCTATCCTTTTTGCTTATTTCACCAGAGAAATTAGAAATGACTCCATGGGGATTAAAAAAAAAAGTAACAGTAAGACTTTAAGTAAAGGAAAGAAAGGTGATTCTGACTGACTCACAGGAGAATTTCCTTACTACCTCAGACAAGAGATTGCTCATCAACAAAGAGGATACAGAAAAAATGGGTAAGGAAAACCTATACTGAAATCCCTGTTAAAATTTTAGCCTGTGTAGACGTATGCAAGTTAAATTTTGTAGTTGAGTTGTGTGCTGAAGTTACTATGACTGCATAGCTAGTTGAGCTGAAGCTAGGTGGCTTAGAGCTAGCTCAGGTCACCAGACATGCAGAATTCAAAGATAAAATTAGAATAGTTTTTGTAAGGATGTCTATAAATCAGCAGCTTGAAATAAAAGTACAGTTATAGAGGTTCTGTATTAGAAATAGCATATAGTTAGGCAGGGTTCTTGGTAAAAAAATCATGTCTTTCACTACAGCCATCCCAAACATGAAATTATCAGTATCTTTGCAAGGACAACAGTGCAAGTCTGCACAGGCTGAAGTCTAAAGCAAGCACAGTAAAAGATTCAAAGCACATTTTGAGATATGTGCCTTATATACACATGATTGAGTAAAACTAATACTGTCAGAATAAGATAATTCCATTTAATTCAATTTTTATTAATAAGTCTTACCAACTCCCTTTAAAATTCATTTGCTCATTTCATGTAACTGTCACAACCCTGAATCTCTAATATCCAAAATTAAAGACGCAGCCACCACTTAATACTTCAGCAATTAGAAAGGAAAAAAATTTCATGTCCAATGTATTATTTTGGGTGGCTTTTGGAAAGGAGTATTTGAATAATTTGTTACTGCCTCAGTGTATGCAGCCTAGGTATTCACTTCTTAAGAAGTTTATCGCTGTTCAAAAAAATTCTGGATAGCATCCAAGTTTAGCCATGAGCTCAGAAGTATTTTCAGAAGAACTTCAAAGGATTAGGGGAGGGGAAAAAAAAAAAAAAAGACTCAAGAGGTTAGTTAGATCCTAGCAGAGTTCCAAACTTTCAAAGTAACACTGCGTTGATTGACATCTCATTTTTGAGTTTTGCTTCAGTATATTAATATATTCTGAACTTCATAAGAACTGTTATTAAAATGTTTAGGAAAATTAATATATAATTTTTAAAACTTTGTGTTTAATACATACTGTATTTTCTCCTACCATGCTAATGGAACCTCTCTGAGTAAACGGATTAGAAACAGCAACACAGTTAGGAGGAATCTTGGTAAGAATATTATGTCTGTTACTATAGCCATTACAAACCTGTCATTTCCAGTGTCTTCCTTCACATGCTACATGCTAATGAGGCACACTCCTTTCATCTAGCAATAGCATTGTTCTTACAAGGCCCTAGTTCTTAAATTACTTAAAACTGGATTGACAACATCAAATATTAGGTTCTTCTGAATTTCTTCTCTACTTTCTTTGAGAGGGCATGCCTTGGACTCTCCCTTTTTTCTCCCCGCCTGTACTACTCCACACAAACGCTACCAGCCCCACCCTCCAGGCCATCTTTCTGGGCTGGTGAGAATACTAGTTTAGCTCAAACTAGTATTTTGAGAGCTAATCAACTAGGTTCTTTCTACAGTCAATGGAGAGAGACAGCTCTCTTCAGAGCATAGTGCATCCAACCAAAACAAGAGTTCATGGTTTTTCAGGGGTGCCTCTCTTCCTCCAATTTAGATTTACTTTCTCTACCTACAGTGACACAGTTCAGCATTCCTTTAATGTAAGAACACCATCTGTGACAAAACTACAGGTTTATTTTGAACAAACTGGTATGAGACGATCAAGAACTTCACACAGTACAAGAGATACAACCAATTGAAACAGTAGTTGTTACTGGTTACAACACAGACTCTCACTCAGAGTGAGAAGGTACACCTCTATGTACCTCTGGTTTTCATCCTCTTTTCTCTCATCTGGGAAAGCCCACAAAACAAGAGTTTGCAAACAAAACATTTCTAGTGAGCAAATAAAATTATAACCCTTTGTGTTACTTATATTTATTTGGATCCTCAGCTCATCTGCCTTACAATTTCAATTTTTAAAGAAAGTACATCAACCTTGAGAAACCACTTCATAACCTCTTCCCAAGTGACATATACAATATCTGTTTTTTTTAATGAAGTTAAGACAAACTATGTATACTTACCTTGGACGGAATACATCCAACATTCAAACAGGTTCCACCTAATGTTGCATTTTTTTCTACACAGACAGTCTGAGGAAAAAGAAGAGGCGAGGGGGAGAATTTTTTAGCAAGACTATGCTACCATTTCCTTACAGGATATCTCACAAATTAGAATTAACGACAAAGATCAGGCATTTATCTAGTAAACCTTCCTCTACAGATGTCTCAAATTCATTCTTAGATTTATTTATTTTATTTTTTCCTGATTTAGGCTCAGATTTCTCCTCCCTCGATTTTTTTTTTCCTAACTTAAAACCCACAAAGTGGGTCTTTGCAACAAAATTCTCTGCCACAAGACAGCCACATTCCGCACTGCACCATTTATCCTTTCATGCCAAGTTTAAGTGTTGTTGTTCTACTTCAAAAATCCACGAAGTTGCCTCAGTTAAATACAACATTTGGTTCTGTGAAAGATGTTCCCCTTACAATTAAAAAAGCAAACAAACCAACCCTGCAGAAAGCAAAAAACATGTATCATGCACAAGATTCCTAAAAGCAAGTAATTACAAGCAAACAGCAGATAAAAGAACCAGCACAGGTTAAAACTGCATGGAGCAATCTTTTCTTTAAAGAAAACAAAACAGGACAAAACCCCCAAACCACAAACAACATTTCCCTCTCTAAACACACTATCCTGCAAGACCCATTGCTATAAAGTTGTGCAAATACCTATAAAGAAAGAAAAAATAAAAATCAAGTAAAGCAAAACCAAGCAAACACAAGGTCATTACCAGCAGGGATGGAAAACATTTAATCTCTTCCTCATCACCTTGCCAACATCAAAGTGCACAAAGGAAAAAAACAACTGACAAAACTTCAAGTAAAACCAGATCACTTTGGGAGGCTGGGGGGAAGAGAGTATTGTACACCTTTTTTACAGAAACTAAAGAATTGACATCTCCTTTGCAAGGTGCACACATGTTCAAAATAATAGTTCTTTGGTTTATACTCCAAGAGCTACAGTCTTCTGAAAAGTGACTACCCAGGTGAAAGCCTTTCATCATTTCTTTAAATTGCTGCTTTTACACTAAAGTAGAGGTGATGGTAACATGAAGAGCAAAATTCACCATATCAAATCACAGAAACGCAGAGACACACCGATCCCTTCTCTGCCCTTCTGGTTTAAGCACATGAACACATGAAAAGTGAACAAAGGGCTTTAAAAGCTGCACTATGGATCAAACAGCACCGTGCCAAGAAAGTAAGCTGGTGTCATGTTAAGGAGTGAAAGTAAAAAATATCCTGAAGTCATACCCATTATTCTCATAAATTTAGAAAATCTGAAATGCATTATGCAAATATAACTCACAATACTCAGTTAAATGACACATCATTAGTACACATCAGACAAAAGTTGCCCCTTTCAAAAGGCATTCAAAGACAACAGACAGAACAACAGAGATGAACATAAACAAATGTAAAATTAGATACTATAGTATTTCTACAGACATATTTTTGCCTCTAAAATTCTTACCTGGCAATGGAATTCCTCTACTCGCATTCAAAAAGCACATCAGTTGAATATTGTTTTTTCCTCTTTTGAGTTCCCTGTCTATTCTTCAAGACAGTTTTTCAGTGGCCTTTTTGTCACTATCTCTTTTTTTTTCCCCACCCTGCCCCCTTTTTTTTTGTTGGGAGAAAAATTCCCTCCTAGCATTCTTTTCCCACTTTCTCTTCGACAAGAGTATAAGCCCACCTCAGTTGTCACTTCCAACCAAAAGCACACTGTCCTGAGCAGCTTTGTCAGTAGCAAGGCTATAGACAGTAATACCTTCACATTTCCATTTCAACTTCTGTATAATCTGGGTAAGCAAGGTAAAGAAAGATTATGAACATGACAACAACGTCTGGTGGCCCAAGATGTGACAAAAGAATTTCAGTTTTTCAGTATCACACAAGCACCTTTCAAGTTCATCTGGATGAATATTCTCCTACGGGAGTGAGGCAACTCTTTATCTTACCTTAAATCCAAGCTGAGCTGCTTTGATAGCAGCAACATACCCTCCAGGACCAGAGCCAATAACTGTGACATCGGAATCAACTGAAACAGAAAGGATTTGCGTTATTTTTGTTTCAGCAATTAAAATTTTACTGCAGAAATATCATTTTATCATTTCTGAAATAATTCATGTTTGAAAATATGTATTTAAAAAAAGCAAAATAGCTATTAAAAATTATGCAACCTAATAAACTAGGCTTAGATAAGTAAATTACACCTCACATCTGAAAGTAACTTTCTGGACAAAGGGAAAAGCTGCGTGGAGGTATTCACTCTGCAATAAAAACAGCCAGTCTTAATTTTTAGAGGGAAAATAATGTAAAAGGAAGTGAAGAAACTGACTTCTGTCTGACCCATCCCTCTTGCTATAAATCCTTTAAGAACTTAACCCAAGATGTTTGGATAGTTTACTGTAACATTTTTCCAACATAGCTTCAATTGATGTTTAGTGCAAAAGATAAATGCTTACTGAATGCCATAAAATCAGTAGTTTATAAAGGAGAAAATACAGCTGTTATGGATATCTGTGCAACCCCTATTGATTACGAATGCAGCAGAAGCAGTGAACTTTGTACCTAATTCATATCTTGTAACCCCAGTCTCCTTTGGAACATTAATAACCATCACTGTTCTTATGTTATATAAAGTTCAACTTTTATTTATAGCTTTGCTTGACATCAAATAAGGCAAATAAGCCATTATTTTTCATCTAAATCTCCATGCTGACGTGGATTCCACTGTCACTTGCAATACTGATTTCTGAGTTTGAAGCACTGCTTTGGTTTTTGTGGGTTGGGGGGGTCGGTTTCTTGTCCAATTAATTACCTTGATCAGCATAGGTCCTTTGTGACACTGCACAAAATCCCTGGAGACCATGATGAATTTGATCAAAATGGCTTTTCTAGAAAGGGAAAAAAACCTTAGTTTTAAAAGCTGAAGTCTACCCTTGAAGAAAAATAAGCATTCAGCCACACACAGGCAAACACACAGTTACAGTCACCAGTTAACCAAAGCAGGAGCAACATGACTGAGGCAGATGTGGAGGGCACTGACTGGAACAAGAGGTAGAATTCCCTCTGCCACTTATTTACCTGCTCTGCAACCTCAGCCGGATCGGTACACCTGTTTTCACATCAGCCTCGCCTAAGGCTGCCTCAAATTACTCAGACTTTCAACTCTTCAGACGGGGCTCTCAAACCACTTAATGACATAAATTAGACACCCACAGGAGTTTACGAAGTCTTGTTCTATAGCCATCCCCTTCGGCCACGTCCTGTGAACAAGCAGCACCTCTGAGGCGGCTCTGGAGGGCCAGACCTTTTAACCGCAACGGGGCAGCAGAGCGCAGCTGCGACAAGCACCTCACGGCCCGGTCACCCCGTGACTAGAGTACACGATGCTCCTCGAAGTATTTCTGACGCCGCCGGTGCTGCTCAAAAGGCGGGATGGGACCGGCCGACAGCGGCCGGTTTCCACAGCCACAGAGCTACCGTATCCGCCCCCGCTCCCGGCTCCGCCCGGCCGCTCCCTCCGGCTAGGGCCTCCTGCGGCCCGGGGCACCCCTCCTCCGCCCTCGGGAGCTCCAGCGCCGAGGTACCCGGCAGCAGGGAGAAGTCCCCCGAGCCCACCCCTCCCGGGGCGGCGTGACGCCCGCCCGGGGCCAGGCGACACCGCCGGCACCGTATCACCTCAGCCGAGCCGAGGCCGCGCTGGGCGGGGAGGGACTCCCCCCTCCTGCCAGAGAGGCGAGCGCAGACAAGGCGGGGGAAGGGCAGCCGAGCCCCGCGCCCGCCCTGGCTCCGCCCGCCCTAAAGCCCGCTCCCGGAGAAGCGGGGGGGGGGGGGGGGGGGGGGGGGGCG
>JANZLQ010000005.1:15852499-15868883 GCA_026212715.1 Elanus axillaris | reverse complement strand
GGGGGGGGGGAGGGGGAGCCGCGAGGAAAGCCCTGGCCCGAGCTCCCGAGCGCGGAGCAGCTCGGCTCGGCTCCCCCCGCCCGGCCGGCCCGCGGCAGCGCCATCCCTGACGGCGCCGTACCCGAGCGAGCGCGCAGGTGACGCGTCCCCAGCGCTGCATGTCCACCGCTCCTGGCCTGCGCCCGCAACCGCCGCTCCAAGGACTCCGCGGACGCGCGCAGGCGCAATGGGCCGCGGGTGGGTGGTGGTGGTGGGAGCGGCGGCGGGAGGCGCAGGCGCCGCCGCGCGACCAGGCCCCCTGGCGGAGGCGGCAGCCCGGTACAGCGCAGAGAGCAGCACCGGGGCGGGGGGGTGGGGTGGGGCCTGGTGGAGTGGTGCGTGGCCATGCAGATGAGCCTCTTAAAGCGGCAGGGCGCTCCCGGGGGCGGGTCCGCACAGCCCCGCGCTGAATGAATATTCAGGTCAGGCAAAGAAGCTCACAAGCCCACATCTAATGAATCGAAATAAAATTTGGGAACAGACGGAGAAAGTAAAGGCGTTTCATTTTTCAGAATGGAACCGCTTTCATCTATATGACAGTGAAATGTACATGAATTCAATTTTTAAATATTCAAAAGTATAAAATCTAAGATATTTCATTTTCGAAAGAATTTTAAGTGATTTGGAATAATTGCTCTCAATTTATTTAATCAGGAAAAAATTGAACTAGAGTACTGAGACTTTTTTATAATTGGCACACTTTAATTTAATGCTATTTACATTCTTCCAGACTATTTGTTCTCTAGAAAAAAGGGTGCATGCCCCACGGTCGTCTGTAATTTGCACTTCAGCACACCAGTATTTGAAAAACCTGAATTCTTCATCGTCTGTGGGGGAACAGCAACAGGCCAAGACCATTTTCCTTCTACACTGAATTCCACCCAGTTTAGAACATGTGCAATATCCTATTCAATAGCTAAAAACATCTAAATGTGGCTTTACGTAAGTAATATGCAACATAGTTCATAATACTGATTGCCCATCTTGCCCAAAAGTGAAATTATTTTCTGTGAAAAAGAGTTCTCAAGTTTTCTGACTTACTAATTTCTTGCATAAAATCAAGTTTTCCATCAGGTGGCAGTGTTCTGTTATTTTCCACACAAAGAAGCACATCACTGAGCACAAATTTTGGAGATCCCTTAGAGGAGAGGCATCAGACTCATAAATGCCAGGCTTTCTGATTAGAGCAGACTTAAATTATTTAGAAGAACCACCTGGGAAAAGAGCAATTCACCCGTTAAAAAAATATAGTCAGATCCGTTGAAAGTGCATTAGCTAGTGAAGGTGCCAGCACCTAATAACACTGTGTGAAAGCGCCTGGCTTCAAAATGGAAGGCCATATTCAGTGGGCAGAATTCCTCTTCTGTCTTTCTACATAAGGATTTCTCTGATTGCACCTCCACCAACACTGGAGACTGGATGTGCCTGATATTTTTACATTTAAATCCCTAACTCTTAGGATGTCTAATGAGAAACCATCCTGGAGTCCCCAATGCTTGCAGTGAAAGTATCATGGTCCCATCATTTCCTCCCATCCTTACTAATGAGCAGACTCAAGAGAATAAAAAGCAAAAAATCCTCCAGCTGTACCTAACTGAAAGTATTCAGTCAACACATTTGAATTCCCCCTGGCCTCCCAGCCCTGGTGTGCAGCAGGGTGCCGGAGCCCACCTTTCTTCACAGGCAGTGCTTGGCAGCACGAGTGTTTCTGGGGAAATTAAATTTTTTTCCGACATAGATCTAAATGCCATGAGCACATTGTTATTGCTAGCAGTGAACAAGACCATCTTCTGTGACAAGAAATGACTTGAAGCTCTGAAGAACATGCTTTGGGCATGTCATGTCTTGCTAAGAGTGCAATGTCTGGGTAGCAAGTGCAAGAACAGGACGAGGCAGAGCAGATGGCTGCCCATCCCTGTCCCCTCTGAGGGGGAGGCCGAATCCCTAGCAGAGCTGCTGGAAAGCCTCATGGGGAAACCTCCACAGAGATGCAGCATCTCTTTGCACTCCCTGTCCCCCAGCCGGAGGGCTCAGCTGTGGGTTCAAGTTGCACCACGAAGTTTTCCCAAATTAGAGAAGATGCTGATGATTACTCTGGCCACCAAAGGGAAGGGGGCTTGTGTGGTGATTGCTTCAGGACCCAGGAGTATTGAGAGGGTGTAGAAGACCTGGAGAAATGCAGAAAGCATCAAAAAGTGTCTTGGTACATGGGGGAAGTGGGGAGGCAAAGGGGCACAGCGGAGTGCGGGGCTGGACCCCTCTGTCCCATTCACCGCAGTCCTGGCAGTCACCTCCAAACAGCCTTGTCCATTAACTGTGTGTCACTTGGGGTTGTGGTGCCTGGGACTGCCTTTCTCAACCTTCCTGTTGACTTTGCTGGAATATGGAGGTAGTTAAAATATTTTCTTGAGGTTTTACATCTCTGAGTAATAAAGACCATAAAGATCAGGTCCTCAGTGGATTGCCTTTAGGACTGTGGTAGCTGTAAACAACAATCATCCAAGTGCTTTTTGTTCTATTGTTCCTGGCATGACTCTAGCTCACCTTTCATTGGTGTGGCACTCCTTTCATGAACACTGAGGTTATGGTACCTGGGTACACTCCTGCTTTTTACTGCATTCATTAGTATGCATGAAATGTCCCCTTGCAGGAAAGCAGGCTCTCAAGGATCCCAGGCTGCATTAGGCAAAGCATTGCCAGTACA
This sequence comes from Elanus axillaris, assembly GCA_026212715.1. Taxonomy (NCBI): domain Eukaryota; kingdom Metazoa; phylum Chordata; class Aves; order Accipitriformes; family Accipitridae; genus Elanus; species Elanus axillaris. The sequence continues at coordinate 15,866,140 of JANZLQ010000005.1, read as the reverse complement.
TGGAGGGAGGTGAGCCTTCCCCTCTGCTCAGCGCTGGTGAGACACAGCTGGAGTGCTGGGTCCAGCTCTGGGCTCCCCAGTGCAAGAGAGACATGGACATACTGGAGAGGGTCCAACAATGGGCCACAAAGATGATGGAGGGGCTGGAGCATCTCTCCTGTGAGGAAAGGCTGAGAGAGCTGGGACTGTTCAGCCTGGAGAGGAGAAGGCTCAGGGGGGATCTCATCAGTCTGTATAAATACCTGAAGGGAGGTTGCAGAGAGGACAGAGCCAGGCTCTTCTCAGTGGGGCTCAGTGACAGGACTAGAGGCAACAGGTGCAAACTGAAACACGTGAGGTTCCCTGTGAACATCAGGAAACATCCTTTTACTATGAGGGTGATTGAGCACTGGCACAGGTTACCCAGGGAGGCTGTGGAATCTCCATCCTTGGAGATACTCAAATGCAATCCAGACAGGGTACTACGTAACATAGTCTACGTGACCCTGCTCGAGCAAGGGGTTGGACCAGATGACTCCCAGAGATCCCTCCCAACCTCAACCATTCTGTGATTCTGTGTCAGGAAAATAAACTGCATCATGAAGTCTTCTGGTTAGCTGCCCTGAGAACAAGTCAGCTCAGACTTGGAGCTAGAAGAGGAAAGCTGCAGGCACGTTCTGAAGTCAACAGAGGGCAACATGACCGCACAGACTAATGGAGATCTGCAAGGATGTTTTTGAAAGTACACATAAAAACCTAGAGCATTATATTTCTTTGAAATACTGAATATTTTCTTGCACTACAAATGGCATTTTTACAAATATGCCTATGCACACATGTTTATTCGTACACATAAGGATTATCAAATTATCAACCTAGAAAGAATATTAACTGGCTCTGACCTAGGAAAACAGAACTGAAAGACCTACCATACCGCATCCAAGGCTTGGATGATTCTTCCTATCTTTGGTAAATCCTTTTGGTAAACTCCTCTCTTTGGTGAAAGTGTGCACCATGGCAGGGTAAGGTATATCTAGAAAGAGACATGGGTGGCATTTTGTTCTGTACCCTTGTCCAAAGCAGGGTATTGTACTGCTTTCCAAACTGTTCAGCTTACTGCTCTGCTTGCAAAAGCTTCCTATCACTCAGGCATTAAAGCAAGATCAATAGAGAAGTGGAGAGAAAGCTACAGCAAGTCTATGACCTCTGTTTGAGGTTCTGCCCCAATATGTGGGCAATATGGGATAAATAGGAAGGAGTAAGGCAAGTGGGATGGGGCCAGATGCACAACAGCAGCATACCTCAGATTCACCAAAGAGGCAGGACAAGTGTCTTGAAAGCGTATCAGGAGTCCTGGTATGTACTCTGTTTGCAGGTATTTTACAAAGATCTGTGTCTCCCAAATGCTTGCAGGGGAGTTAAGTGGTCGGGACATTCCTCTGCTAGCTGGAGCTCTGAAGGAGCACACGTAGGCAAGCAGGGGGTTGGGGAGGCTGAAGTGCTGCATTTTCGAGCCAAAGGGAAGTTAGGCAGGAGTCCCAGGCCCTACGAAGGGCACCAGAGCTGGGTCTGGTGGCAGGACCCATTTGGGTTCTCTCACGCCACATGGTAACCGCAGAAAAGGGCATCGGTCCAAGCTGTAACTACGACAAACCTAAGGCCTCGTTACATACCATGGTTAAACACCCTGCTCCTGGCAATTAGCTTGTGAGTGAGGTGCAATGTAGCTGCCTCACCTGAGGGAGTGATGACTTTGCATTTAAAGGTACCTGGTGAACCTAGTGAAGGTTCACTAACCATCCTCCTAAGGCAAGTACCTAAATTCCCTGGATGGACAGCAGGTGCCTGTGAAAATAAGCACCCATGAGAGCCTGTCTGCCTATCTTATATGTATGCACTGAGGCCAACACAATCTTCCTTGGGGCCTTCAGAGATTCCTGCTTCTGCTTTTATTACACAGGGAAAGCAAGCAATCAAGGCAGGACTTGCCTCACCTCACTGCAGCTGTCAAGGTTGGACATCTGGTTTGGCAGGTCTAAGAGAAAGCTAGTCTCCTGGACTTCCATGGGAGATGCAGAAAGACTGGTAAACTGAGAGGGTTATTCATCCTGTCCCAAGGTGAGTGTCAAGGATTGCCCTCCAAGGGCTAACTAGTGCTGCTGTCAGCTGAGCAGGGGGGGGACTCAGATGACCTGCATTAAACATCACATCTAACTTTGAGATAGTCAAAGCCGGTGGGAAAAAAAAGCTTACCCCATTTACAATGGAGTGCCTCCATAGCCATGGAGAACTTGGCTTGCTGTTTGGGCATTGGGGGCAGTTCAGCTGGGTCTTGCACTGGGTGCCCCAGGGACACCACTGCGCTGCTGCCCCTCAAAGGAGGCAGAGATGGATCTCCCTTTAGTTATCAGGTTGCTTAACTTTATCAAGTCTGTGCTGCAGAAAGAAAGTGAGAGCTCTATGTCTGATGTCCTTCCCTCTGATTTCCTTCCATCCGACTTCCTCCTGGGTATCAATTATTTCGCAATAGCAGTGAGTGGCTTTGCATATCAGTAATTCCGTGTACCCTGTAAAATTCTGTTCCCTGCACATTACCCAGTTCTGAAGATTTGTGACCTTCTAGTTAGAGAGGTGATTACAGATGAGGCCAATGCAGCATATGAAACCCCGGGTTGAATCTGGGAAAGTCTGCGTTATTTCTAGTAGGTTATGCAAAAGAAAAAAATTATTAACTGCAGGATAAAATTGTGCAGTGCCCATAATTCAACATCTTTGCAATGAGAATTATGATAGGATTATGTATTTCCTGTTCTCAATTTGTCATTGTCCATTTAAACTTCTTAATAAATATTTATACCAGAGCTGATCATAAAGTGCCAGTTAATTTTCACATGTAAGAAAAAAATCACTTTCGTTTGTTCCAAGATTCCAGCTAAATTTTCAGGGTTTTAATAAAAAACAAAACTACAAATATTTTGTCTTTCTTAAACATCTGTAAAATTCACTAGTTCTATTGTTGGAAAACATGTAAATCTAAACCGAGGTCGAAAGGTTCCACACAAGTTTTCATATTAACTAAAATCTCACTTTTGTCCCCAAACAAGGCCATTAAAAATGCAGCAACTATGCATTATTTCATTTTCATCGATTCCAAAAGCTCTGGCAAACAAGATAATATAAATAAAACTAAAACCTAAAGAACAAGGCAATTAACTCACAGACACCCTTCAAGAGGATGGGTTTTCTCATGCTCTGCTCTCCTAATCCAAGATCTGGCCCTTAAATCTCCTGAGCAAGGGAGTTTTGTGGCTAACATGAAATTTTGCACCAGGAGTCAGGGACATTTTCTGTGTTCAGACAGAAAATCTTCCAAGTAATAAATTCCCATTGTTAGATCATCTTGGCTTTATGAAAGTCAAAGTTCTCTCTGAAGCACAATGTTATTGTGCAGCTTGGATCTTTCTCAGTGATAACAGGGTGATAAATAGAGTGTATTTCCTGCATCTAGGATCATTGCGGTGTTAACGTTGTAAGCACTGTATGGTACCTGGACAGGAGAACTCCTGATCTAGCACAGCAAACCAACTGGCACTGTGAAAATCAAGGCGCACGTACCGTCATAATCTGCAGTTTGCCCTTTAAGAACTGTAATTGATTAGTTATATTAACATTAGTGTTTGCTTGTGATGTGGTGTGCTAGTCTGTTAATATAGTACATTATAACAAAGTCATGCACCTGGGAAGCACTAACTCCATGCTATAGTGTAGGCTGAGTTCCAGCTGGCAGGAAAGCAGCTCTGGAGAAAAGGGCCTGGCTGTCCTGGTGGGCACCAGGTTGACCATGCGCCAGCAGTGTGCCCTGGCAGCAAAGGCTGCTGACGTGGTTTAAGCCCAAGCAGCAACTAAGCACCACGCAGCTGCTTTCTCGCCCCCTCCTCACCCAGTGGGATGGGGGAGAGAATCAGAAAAAAAAAGTAAAACTCATGGGTTGAGATAAGAACAATTTAACAACTAATGTAAAAGAAAATATAATACTAATAAAATACTAACATAATAATAATAGTAATAGTAATGAAAAGAAATAAGTAAAATAAAATAAAACCCAAGAAAAGACAAGTCATACACAATGCAATTGCTTACCACCCACTGACCAATGCCTGAGCAGCGATCCATGACTCCCAGCCAACTCCCTCCAGTTTATATACTGAGCATGACATTCTGTGTTATGGGCTATCCCTTTGGGTAGTTCAGGTCAGCTGTCCTGGCCACTCTCCCACTCAGCTTCTTGTGTACCTGCTTGTTGGCAGAGCATGGGAAACTGAAAAATCCTTAACTTAGGAAAAGTGCTACTTAGCAACAACTGAAAATGTCGGTGTGTTAGCAACATTATTCTCACACTAAATGCAAAACACACTGTACCAGCTACTAAGAAGAAAATTAACTCTATCCCGGCCAAAACCAAGACAAAGGCCAACAGCTTCTGGGCTACATCAGCAAAGTGTAGCCAGCAGGTTGAGACAGTGGATTATTTCAGTGCTTGTGGGACTACATCTAAAGGTCTGCATCCAGTTTTTGCTCCCCAATGCAAGAAAACATGGTGATAGAGGCAACAACCACAAGTAGGAGCACAGGGGCTGTGCCCCTGTTCTTGGCATCTGCCCAGCCACCCCCGAGGCTATCTAACCTGCTCTTTAGGAGCTCCAGGGAGATTCTACAATGCTGTTGGCTACCTATTACTCAGCTCTAGTATCGTTATCATTAGAAAGCTTTGCATCTACTTTAGATCTACCCTGGTTACCCTATCAAAGCGAAGGTTTTATCAGTTCGATACAATTAGTTCTTGAAAAAAAGTCTGTTCATCATTGCTTATCTCTTTATTATCTTCAGAGAAGGGGGGATATTCCGAGTGATGGCATTTGTCTTCCCAAGTAATTGTTATGTGTGATGGAGCCCTGCTGTCCTGGAGATGGCTGAACACCTGTCTGCCCATGGGAATTGGTGAATGAATTCCTTGGTTTGCTTTGCTTGCATGTGCAGCTTTTGCTTTACCTATTAAACTGTCTCTATCTCACTTTTACCCTTCCGATTCTCTCACCCATCCCACTGGATTGAGGAGTGAGCAAGCAGCTGAGTGGGGCTTAGCTGCTGGCTGGGTTTAAACCACAACATACGTACAAACAGGAGTGAATTTGTACAGCAAAGCAGTTGGTGCTGAGGACCTGAAATACACATTTCAGTGTTTTTCTTTATTTTGGATGAGCTATATAGCCTGGCTTTTTTGAACTCCCCTTTGCAGCTGCTCCTGGATTCACTGCTGGAGCACAACTTCCTATTCGTTCCCATCCCCAGGAATCTGGTTCATGCAGTCTGAGGCTGCTCTACCATGCAACCCAAAGAGAGGAATGAGAGGTGATCAAAAGATTTGCTACAAAAGTGGACTTGTGTTCTGAATCAACACACTGATGTAGATGCTCCCAATGAGACTGCAGGAGGAGGCTGCAGGTGCTCAAATAAAATAAATCTATGGCAGAAAGTTTGGAAATGGCACTGAAAGAGAAGAGGTAATTCAGAGAGAGACTTAAAATCATGTACTAGCCTACAACCTCCACTTTTAAAAAGTGCACACATGGCAGAGAAGATGATCTTGATAGATTACTCATACTGATACCACAAAAGGAAAGAACAATAATCATATGATTCTTCTAAACTGGACACAAGGCTATCTTTAGAAGTTTACTAGATAACTACTGTTAAATACTGTTCCTCGCCAGCCAGCCTTAATAAACACTGAACCCAAAAATGTGAACTTCACCTTCTCTTCTATTCTACATCTTAAACACAACATCTCATTGTCATTAACACATTAACATGGAGATGGGCTAGGAGCTGTCTGGAAAGTTATTTTCCCTCTGTTCAGGCTCTCCGGCTTTCAGTGTGTGAGAGCAGTCAGTGCTGGGATGGCAGGAGTGAGGAGGAAGCAGGTCCCAGCCCTACAGCAGGGGAAGGCCCTGGGAATGCAGTTTGGGATACCGCACACGCATGCCCGCAGCAGGGCTGTGCTCCCTTCTGGCAGCTTGGTTTGCCCCACTCCAGCCCAACACATCATACGTTGTATCTTTCACTCTACACTGTGGCCTAGAAAGCAGTTCACATACTTGAGCTCAGCCACTTTTCCTAATCCTGAACTGGACACCAGCACAAATGTGCTTCTACTGCTGGCACTCCTGGACCTAGATGCACAGGAGCCTCGACAGATGTTCTGTGCTACCCCTGTGACTTCTTCAATCGAGAAGTCTCCTTGTATCCAGGTTCATGGACTTGCAGGCAACTTTTCAGCATTGGAGGAAGGTGAAAGCATAGTCAGAAGTGAGACAGGGAGCTAGTAAAACGAAAAAAAAAATGGAAAAAATATTGGATACAAGAACCCATCAGCTGCAGAACAGAAAAGAGGAGGTGGACCAGTTTATATGCAACTGGTTGCAAGTCAGACTGGAGTGTTTTCTGTTATCAGCATCTAAATTAACCATTTATAGCCAGTTCAGGTACGTCTACGTGAGTGGGACTGAAGTGCAGCCATACTCCTAAACATAGCTTCAGGGTGATAGGAGTGCCTGGATAAGCTCAGCAAGGCTCAACTTCTTTGGGAAGAGGATGTCTGTGGATCTTTGAGGCTGCTTTCAAGTAGAATAAAAAAAGAAGAATGCAGAAAGGTAATGCTCTGTGCAAACTGCTTGGCAGATTTGTCTCCACTGCCTTGCTGGGTCATCAGATGCTCCAACATCCCAAAGTCACCAAGCAGTAGCCTACAGCACATTGTCAGCACCTGTGAGGACTCCGGATCTGATTCTTCTGCAGGATTAAGGAATCTTTATTTCAGAGATTCTTACTCCCTCCAATGCTCTTATTAACTTGGGTATATTGAGACATTGATTCAGCAACACCCTAAAGCAAGGGTTAAAATCCATTTCTTTTCTCTATCAGTTTGTTCTAGAAGGATATTTTCATGGCCCACCAGAGATATTACTAATTGTATTTCTCTTGCAGCCGCAGCCATCTGAGTGCATTTTAGAACAAAATTTAGAGTAACTATTCTGTAGCTCAACTCCAGATTCAAGCACATTTGTTCTGCCTCACTCTAAAATAACTTCTGTCCCTCCAGAGGGAGCTGAGGGAACTTAAAAACTCCAAAAGGCACCGGGGCTGGGGAAGGATTGGCACTATGGACTGTGCATTGCGTTGCCACCACAAAGCTCACTTACAGTACACTGTACAGCACACTTACAGCACACTCACTTACACTTACACTGTTGGCGGAAGCCTAGTAGTAGAGATTCATTCCAAAGCTTTTGCTTTGCTGTTGCTCCTCCAACCTGATTTATGCTGTAAAACTGTGATCTGACTATGCCAAGGGGAGATCTAGTAGGTTTACTTGGAAAATTGCAGAGCAGATTCACAGTATCCGTCTTCACTGGTAGTTGCCAAGTTTCCACTCATCTTTCCCCTCTCCTCCTTACTGTTCCTTTTCTGTCTGTTCCTCAATCAAGCTACACATTAGCAACTTTGCTGTGGGAAAAAGGACACACCAGCAATGCACAGCAGAGGTGTCTGGGTGCTGGAGAGGGGAGCAGGACTTGCACCCACAACCTGACTGACCTGATCTCGGAGGCCACTGTCAGTTCAGCAAACAAACACAGGAGTTGCCTTATCTCACCGCACTGCTCTGTTGTGACCCAAACCAGACAGATGTTGGAACTTCATCTTCTGTTCCTGAAGCTCTCTAACTTTTTCAAACCTCCCTTTAGTGGCACCTGCCATTACACACCAAGGATAGGAGTCACTGGACTTTAAACATCTGCAAAGTCAACACCTACATGTGGGAGACTCCTGTGGAGTCCCTCTGCAGTCAGTGGGAGTGGTATACTCACAAGGCACAATTCAGATGACCTCCTGCAGACAACCACCATGGTTATGGTGGGCTAATCACACCCTGGAAGTGCCCACCTTTTCATAAAGATGGCTGAGTGTGATAAGCTCAGCTATGATTATAAGCCAGCCAATCCATCTCCAGCAGAGACTTCTTTTGGTCTGAAAGAGGCAAGGGTCCTGTGGAACACAGCCATGAGATCCTGCAGTTAGTGTCTATATCCAACATACATGCGCATAAGCAACCTGCATTCTGTCATGTCCTAATTTGAGATGGTTTACTTTGCAATCTGAATACTTTTTTTTTAAAACTAGTGGTTTTTTCTGGGCTTTTTAAACAAATTATAACAAGAAACCAGGAGACCCAATACCTAGCTTTGTTTTGGTCCCCTCTCAACAGGTCTGCAGCCTTGAGGCCCACTGCATGGAACAAGTCGGGTAAGTTGGAGTGTCAGTGAGTGGAGGTGGACATTTCACGGATAAAAGCTGGCAGAAAAGGAAGGCACTCTTCCTAAGTCACATCCTTAGAAATGCCTGAACCATTTGGACTAAATCCATCCCAGAATTCAACCTGAAGCAGATTCTATACACAGGAGCTTATTGCAAAGACCTGGAGCTCAGCACAGAGCACTGCAGCTGCAAAGTGGGGCAGTCAATATCCACTTGCTAAATTCCTGTTCAACTACTGGCTTCGGCAACACTGTATGGCAGGATTTTCACCTTGAGTTGGGCACTTGGAGAAAAAGAATTTCCTTTATGGGTTTTGAATTTGGCTCTTTCTAGTTTCATTTACACTTTTTTGTTTCTAATGTTGAGACGTAGAGAGATCAGGAGCTCCCACTCAGAGCGTCCTTTGCACAGAGGTACATGTGCCTTCCTATAGCCGCATTCTTAACATATTTGTGGAGTGCTGTCATATTAATGCCTAACAGACTAATATCAAATACCTGCAATGCCCCTCACAGACCTCCCAAACAATCTCAACCGCAGTTACTGCAATTCTGGAATTCTTGCTGGTGGCCTAATCAATAACTAAAATGGATTAAAGAGACATTGTTGGGAAACAATTAAGCAAGACATCTGATGAGACATCTTCATGGATGGCAGCACACGAACAATAGGACCTGAACACTCAGGCCACATGGCTGAGGCATAACAACCCACGCAAGGACACGGCTGCCTGCCCTGTACAAGCTAGTTGGTCCATGCACACTCCTGAGGGGGACAGTGGTAATTTTGAGCTGGTTGGTAGCAAGGGAGATGGAAAACCATGTCAGTAATCCAGCCCCACTCTGATCGTGACAGAAGAGCATTAGCTCTGCCAGCAAAATCCCCATTCTGCTTTTCACAGCCTGCTTCCCTGCCTGAAGGAGGGAGCAGGTTTCTAGGGCAGAGTTTTTCAATCCAGGCATCTTAAGACCTAGAATAGTTCAATGACCTGCCACTGACTTGAAGCATGAGTAAGAGAGAATGTAAAGAAGGTATTTTTCCCCTTGAAATAATTCAAAGCTTGCTCAGGCTGTCAGAAGGCTTCTCCTAGTCAAGGTTATTTTAATTCCAGAACAATGAAGAATATTGATTGCTATGAGCTAATATCTGCCTCTAACAAAAGCCACACTGGGCCGTCTGGGCTGTCGCAGGAGAAGAAGTCCTTGCAAAGGAAGTTTCAAAAATATCCATCAATAAAACATCCTTTGATGTGACACTGAGTAATTTTTACATGCTTCAGTTTCTTTTAAGTAAAGCAAATATCATATGTTTATCTACTATGGAAGGCTGTTATAAAGCCACACTAACAGTCATAAAGCAATTCAAGAATCCTGAGTGGAAGGTCCTAAAAATGACAAGTGCTATTATATCATTAATACATTAATAGTGAGATACCTCAGGTAATGTTTAACTGTAGAATGAGACAGTAGTAATAAAAATGACACTTAAACAAGCATTAATCATTCTTCTAATCAAGGTATTGTTCCTCTAATTGAATGATTATCTTCCAAAAAATTGGAGTGATTAAATAAGAGGCATATTTACAAACACTTTATCTTCAGACAGAGTGTAAAGTTTATCAACATAGGTTTATGTTAATAAATTACACCTGAGCAAGAATTATATTTTGGATTGGTTTTCAAATGCTAACAGGGAATACAAGACTTCATTGGCATTTCACATGCTGTATTTTTAGACTGTCAAGGCAAAATATTATATATATATTAATATCAGTATCATAAAATATCAATATATATAAAAAGAATGGTTTATAGCAGTCGCAAAAGCCCCAACTCATTTTTGTGTATGATCAGGCCAGTCTCATGGTTGTGTTTGAATTGTCATTAATACTGATTAATGGCTGTGTTGGAGTTGCTACTAGTATTCATTTGTGTTTTCATAAATGTACATAAGGAATACGGCATAAGCAGACATAGTTAGGCAGATGTCTAGAAAGTGAGGAGAGAGCTTTACATATTGATTCTTAAGAAAAACAGGTTTTCGCAGCTGCATCAATCAGGAGCAGGGTGCCTGGGATATTCATCCTCAATCTTTTCTGCTGAAGATTCAGACACTAATTTGTTGGTGCCTTAAGGAGATACCCACCACTCTGCAAGTGTTATTTGTTCTTTCTATGCATTATGCTGGCACTTTGTTCCTCTGCCACAGACATGATACTCTTTCGTCCTCTCTGTCCTGCCTTCACAATACTAAAACTATCCAAGTTTTTCTTGCCTTCTGTGAGCACAAGGCACATGAGGTCATAGGACAGCATGGGTGGTTTTCCACAACCATTAATAACCTTAGTGCTCCACCAAATTTGCTCTCCTCTGCACCCCCAGCTGCATCTCTGGCCCCCTGTGCTACTCCCACTGCTCTCTAATCACAGGGATGAAGGCAGATAGGTGACAGCCATGGTATGGTATGTGCTGGGTTCCTGTTTGCACACCAGGACTCCTTCCTAGCATGACTTTCTTCACTCTCCCAGAACACCATGCAGGTCAGCTCTCATGTGTGATAGCTTCACCAGAAGTACTGCTTGCAGCCCTCTGGGACAAGCCCAATTCATCCACTGTAAGTTCCAGCCCACACACCTTACAAGTTCCTGGTCTGCAGGAGAACGTGCGAGCTCTGCCATTCAGCAGCTCAGACCCACCAGGGCTGTCTTGCTTACGCAACCCTGCTTAAATCACAAACCCTTCTGGGCTTCTGGGATAAGAGTCAAAAGACTGAGTTTAAATATTAATGAAATGCTGTGTGGTGCACAAGGCAGTCAAGGCTGAACACAATGTTCTGCAGCTGAGTTGCACCAGTTTGGAAAAATCTTAGTTTTCAGTTGCTTCGTGTATACACCATAAAGGTTCATCTTCCTTCATGCAGGCAGTTGGCAAGAGATGACATGATCTGTTGTCCTTAAGGAATTCATTTTTTACCTCATGTGGCTAAATAAAGCTCAGAATTGTCTCTTTTCAGCGCAAGATGAGTGCTCAGCTGTTTCTGCTGCCCTGTGGATGGACAGGAGGAGGGGAAGAGCTGGGAGTAGGGCCATGGGGACATGTCTCTGCTCCTCCTCCTCGGTGGGGCCGATTTCTGAGCCCCCTGAAGGACCATTGCAGGAGGGTCTCCTTTCCACAAGAGCATGCTGGCAGCCCTCTATGCAAGGGTAAGACCTCAGCTGGGGGTGCAAGGAAAGCAGCCAGACTACCCTCCCTGTCCCTAGCCCCCTGTGCCCTTCTTGCACACAAAGGTGTCATAGGACCCCACAGGAGCTGATGCTGGGGCTCTGTACTCATGTCCCACACACATGCCAGGCTGAAGGCACAGAAAACCCCTCAGGAGCACAAGGCCAAAGTCCCTTCATAGCTTAATTTGTATTTCTTCATCTCTTATCAGCCTCCCCAGCAAGCTGCCTTTCCTGGTTACTTCTACCTATCTCACCCATCTGCAGCTCAGCATTTCCACCTGTACTCTCCTAAAAGTGTCCTGACTTCCTCTTTTGCTTCACCCTGATAATTTCCATCATTTTTTGTATGTGTCACTACAGAGAATTGTGTTTTAATTAGTCATTGAAAGGACAAACAAAACCCAGCTGTTTGTCACTGAGACTTAGCTTCAGGTAGAAGAAAATTGTCCTAGAAACTTTAGGAACATCTTAAGTGCACAAGAAAGGCAGAAGGGTTCTTGTGAAGGTGGATATCCTTTTGGCAAAGCCTCACTTTACACCCAAGAGATGAGGTAGAAAGCTTTTTGGACTTGCCACTGCTGACAGCAGTAGGTGTCTCTGCCTACGCTGGGCTGGCCCAGGGCCCATCAGGACCCAGGCTTGTCTGGGCGATGCAGCCTTTCCAACCCAAACAGCAGCAACTCAGCACTCTTTCAAACACCACAAGTCACATACAAAATATATCATTTATTTATTATGATATCTAATTAGGAGCTGGGAACAATGGGAATAACAGTGCTGCACCATACCTTGCATCCCATAGCTCAGGTGACAGTCCCTGCTCACATTGTCCGGATGGTGAATCCTGCCGATTCAAAACAAGTTGCAATCTGACTCCTCACTGTTGTTTAAATCAGGCTCTGAGTACATAGTTCAGTAAATAAAGAGCTGGATTGGCTAGAAAAACAGGATGATTTAACAAAACAAAGGAATCCACACGTGTTTGTGTTGTTTTTCCACGGGCATATCACAGGACAGAGGATATTTAATTGGGGCTTGTACTGATAGTGGCATTAGACCACAACCAACTCACATTTATCAGAGGTACTTAGATACACTGTTTTTATTTTAGGCCTATCCTGAGTCATAAATAAAAAAGTCTTTCCAGCAGACCTTGGAAAATATTACATCATGCAAGTGCAGCCAGTAGGTAAAAAGTAATTAACTTTTGATCATAAAGGCAGCTAATAAAAAGAATACAGATATTTGGATGCTTTTTTTCATGAAAGCCACTATTATACAAAAAGGAACTACTATATTTATAATGATTGGTCTTAAAGAGTTAGTTATGATTAATGCCTTTGTAAGGGATATGACTGAAAGGGATAAGGGATATGACACGACTGAGGAATTTCCTAAAACTCTGTGGCACTTTGTAATATTGTTTCAGGACTGAGCTTTAAGCCCCAGAAATGCATGGGAGTATGGTGTTACAAAGAACAAGCATTTAATTTCCATTGACAAACAGACTGGATTACCCAGACATACTCACTCCAAGCACATCATCTGTATGACCATTTTTTCATGCAAACGTCTTGGGAAATGAGAGAAGAAAGATATTTTGGACATATGAAGGAGGGTCTGAAAAGGGCCGATTCATTTTCTGACCTACCTTTGGAAGATCACCTACCCAGACCTCCAGCTGTAGGTTTCTACCCAGCTGACTCCATTTTCCCCATCTCCCTTTGCCCAGCCTGGACAACCACCCCATTGTGCTTGCGGAGGCTCCTGGGTGCTGTTGGCCCCGTCCTGAGGAGCATTTGCCTCCTCACCCTTCAGGGGAGAGCCCTACTGAAAATCCTGCTCCTATTTTATCCTCCTTCTGTTTGCTCTAAATTCCCTGCTTCATAAACTTTGAGGACTGGGTGGTAAATACAGGCATCTCCCCTTTCCCCTGCCATTCACTGATCCCCAAATTGTTTGTTTTTAAGGGACTTGTGTCCGGGGTTATGATTGTTTTTCCCAGCCCAACGCTGCCCTTCAGGCAGACCAGTTTCTTACTGCCTTATCTTGATGTGATTTTGCAT
>JANZLQ010000005.1:15814530-15852475 GCA_026212715.1 Elanus axillaris | reverse complement strand
GGGGGTGTCCCTTCTTAGTTTCACCCAAAAGACTTATTCATTTCACTTCTGCAGCTCAGCACTCCAAGCTCTCAATGGGAATGATGCCAGCTATTGAGAAAGAAGCTCATTTCCTGGAGCAACTATCTTTTCCAAGACGGCCTTTATCCTAAACTGATTAGACACAGTATTTTTAGCTTGTTTGATCTGGCACAATTACAACCTGAAGCAGTCTGTCAAGGAGCTAAGGGGAGCATCAGTTCCAGCAGTGGGTGCTGTGGCCAGGGTCTGTTTTCCAGAAGTTGCTGCAAAAGAAGGTGCCACCACCCCTGGACTGGAGGGTTTTGTCATTGCTGTTACTACCCACTGGTTGCAAAATGGCTTGCACAGCTGGCTTTGGGATTTGTGGCTTTGCATATTTTTATCCCAGCTGGAGGAAGTACAGCTCTTTTAATCAATAATGTTATAGATCAGAACTGCAATAGTGGCCTCTTACTTTGAGATCCAAAGAAAACTGTGGGCCTGATAACAGCCCTGGGTGGCCAAGCTTTCCTTCAGGTTTGGCACAGGGAGCAAATAAGCCTTTTTTTTTAAACTGAAAAAACCAGTTAAAAAAAGAAGAAAAAAGCTGAAACCATAGGCTGTATGCAAGTCACAGCTAAGCCACGTGAACTACAAGGTTTCCCATTGTCCAAGCAGAGGCCAAAGTATCAGCTACAAACATCGTGTGAAGGAAGAAAAAGATTGGGAATCAGGGCTCAACTGACTGAGGGATACTGTGGATGAGCCCAGGAGTCCTGGAGCTGGAGGGTCTGGGACTGTGAACACAGAAATATAGACATTGCTACCTGCTCTTTGTTTCACCAAGTGATAAATGAAAGTTCATTCAAATGCTCGCCATTCTTGTAAACCTCCTCAAATAAGCAGTGCTGGTAAGGAGTGCTACAGCTGGGATTATCTCATAGTCCTGAATTGCCATAATTCTGCCTTATCCCGAGCAGACAGTATGCCAGGTCAGGCCACCTGCTGAACTACATAAAGATATTTTATTGTTTCCCTGTGTTGGTCTGCAAACAGGCAGACAGGAAGGATATTCAGGGGTGTGAATGCAACAGAGGGTACTGTGGGGCTTTTTAACAGCATGAGAAAGATCTCATTTGTAGATTGAGAGGGATGAACAAAATGATGTTTAATTTCTGCTTACAACTAACTCAACTCAGCTCTTGATTTTTACCTTTAATTTGCCCTACTCGTATTTATGATAAGAGTTATTTTAAAAGATACTTAATATTTTTAGTGTTTAATATATTTTAATATTTTTTAAAGTATGTGGTGTCTGTATGATATAGAGAAACAAAGCTTAAAGAAGTGAAAGTTTGCTGGCACTAACCTAAAAAATTAATCTAAACTACTGATTTTCATCATGTGGTCTTTGAACCTACTGCTTTACTTCTAAGGGTGTCTGTCACACAAGTAAGAAAAGCAGGCTTTTCTGTGCTAGATGGCAATGTATACTTGGGAGACTTACATGGAAATGTTTATGAGCCCACAAATAAAAAAGTTAAGTATGTTAACAATAAATAAAAAAAAACCCAAAGGCATTTCAGTGACAATTAATTGCAATACAGAAGCTGGAAGTTCCTCTCTTAAAAACTACGAAAATATTCAAGAAAGTGGGAGTCCTTAAATAATCTGAAACTACCCTGACATAAGATCAAAAGACAAAAGACTCCATGTCCCATGACTACCCACTCTGTGCAATTGCAGGGGAAAAGCAGGCTGGTAATAAAGGTGAGTTCAGGTTAAAATTTCCAAATCTAGATGTGATTTCAAATGGTTATAAAGAGCAGGGCTATACACACCTGAATAGCTCTAGAACAAACACTTGGTGATGGTGTGAGCCATGCAGCCTGCAGCTAGGTGAACCCCTCTGCTAGATGAACACAGCAATGTTGTTCCATGAGCAAAACCTCAGATAATTTCATTTTGCACATACTTGCAAAACAAGCTGAAGCTGATAGGAGCCCAAGAACTGATAAGAGACCTGATGAAATATTGGGAAATACATTTTTCCATGTAACTGTTACCTGAGGGAAACATCAGGCATAATTCACACAGTTTAAGGAATGGCACAGTCTAAAGTATCTGGAGATAATGGAGTATTTTATTGCACTGCTATCTGCAAAGGTACACCACACAGAGAGACCTAGAGCACAAACATAAATGATTACAAGGAGCTGACTCTGACTTAATGTTTGAATATATTCAAATGTTCTACCAGCTACATAGAAATATCTGCTGTGTATTTATTTATTTAGGTTATTTTTAACAGTACCCTTAAGGGTATTTCAAAATGGATAAGGAACTAAAAGTGTGCTTAGCTGGACTTTAAAGAGGAAATTGGGAACAGCGGCCAGGGCTTGCCTCAGATATACGGTGCCAGCATGCGTTTGGAGAAGCTGCTTGTATTCTGTCAGGCAGCATTTTGGCCATTTATAATTACTGTTTGGTTTTGGTTTTACTTTCATGCCAGTTTAACTTCACTCTTATTTAACAGAAATGTTTTGGGCTTAGTAACTGAAATTCAGGTGACTGCTGTTGTGGTCTTCAAGAATCATTTTCTTGACTGACCTCTGGGGAGACAGAACCCAGACCGAAGTTGTGGCCTGGGGATGGTGTCATGGACAAATGCTCCAGCAGTGCTGAGGGGTGGGAAAATGGGCCTTTTCTGCCCCAGCAGTGCTGGACATGGACACTAGTGTCAGGCCCCATCCAACACATGCAACAGCTCCCAGGCTGCAGTTGACCAAGTCCAGCCAAAAGAGGAATAAATTATTCCTCCTTTTGTCTTGCTTGCTTGCTCCTGCTTGCCAGGAGGGAAGGATCTCTAAGGAAACCCAGTGGGGACACCACAGAGTTCCTTGGGGCCAGCACCATGTTTCCATGGTACTCACACAGCAGACCTGCATAATCTCAGCTAGAAAGGGCTATGGCACAAAGCCACAGGCCGCTGGCACCATGGCTTCCCAGAGATGGGAAGGATAGAGGATATCTCCCAGAGATAGAGGAAGGATATACATAGCTGCTGTATGCAAGCCTGAGGTGGACAGGATCCCCTACAATGCCTCTCCCTTAGCCTGGGGGGACACAGGATGTTTTTACACTCTCATGGGGCTGAAAACCCTTTGCAAATGGGTGTCCCATAAGCATCTCTTGGAGCAGGTATCCCTGGAGGCAACGGGAGGGAGCTCAGGGTGGAGAGGTAAGGCTGAGCCTCCCGCTCCAGCACGGCACAAACAGGGCTGTCTACGCCTCTGCTTTATTTTCAGGTACCTGAACACTTGTTACTCTCTGTGTTAAACACAACTCCATGCGCACATAATAGTATCTGTACCAAAGGACAGAGCACAATGGGCTGTGATGCTGCAGATTCCCTGACTCACCCATCACTGGCAGGAGAAGCTCCGCAGGGCTCTGTGACTATGCATCCTCCCATCGCTGTGATTCCCAGCCTGTTCAAGTCTCAAATAATGTGTTGCTATATTCAGGCACAGTGTAAAAATACATTTACATGGTAAATCAACAAGTCTAATCTAGTTGGTTGCTTCTGAGGTAAGAGCTCTCTTAAGAAATTAATTTGTTTCATGAAATCAAGAGACAGACGGCTTTGAATAAAACCAAAGGAACTACTTATGCCTTAAGGAAAATAGGAAAGTTCATAAGACAGAAAAGAATGTTAACACTGGATTAAAATATGACACTTTTATCTTGAAGAATGAAGTCCAATTTTTAATGTTGGCAAAGGAGAATGAAAAAAACTCTCCCTGCTCTGAAAGGCAACGTGCAGAATTTTGTGTTTGTGCTCTTTATGGTGTATTGCCATCACATAAACACCTACCATCCATGCCAAGATTGCTGGCTTTCAGGGCACAATAACTCTTAAGTCCATAATAAAAGGGAATTAAAGTACATAAGTGTAATAAAAGAAGTGTGAATAAAAAATGAGAGGGGTGTGAATATGACACCAACCCTTTTATTGGAAATTTCCAGCTCTTCTGCATGATACACTGCCATAACATCACTGGGTGATCCTGCTTGCTGTGTGCTCTATACAAAGGACTGTTAACCTTCAATGACCCATATCCTAGCAGGGCATTATCTCTTCCTGAGTCACTAAGCAAAATTCAGGCTGTCTTTTTCTGCAAGTCTTGATAAATTTGAGCAGTCCAGAAATATTGCTGTAATAGAACTGACCTTTTCCTGCCCAACCTCACTGCCTTTTCCAATCTTACGGTGACTGGCAGACATTTGCTTTTTAAACCTAACTTATTCATCCTCCCCCCATTTTATGCATCACCACTGATTTTGACCCAGTAGCACAGCTGATTTGATTTGTGCCTCAGGGTACTAGAAAGAGAAACTTGCTGTAAAAACCCCAAGGTACTAGAGGGTATAAGAAGCTGGAAGTGACATGACATTATTCTTCCTTCTGGTGTCAGTGTCCTGAGCCTGTGAGTACAAGTGACACCTCTGCTTTCCATTAAGACCTCTCAGGGCCATCCAGTTTTCCCTTTCTTTCTTGGAGGTCCCCAGTGGGGGCTTCAAATCTTTCTGAGGATGCCATCCAGAGTCTGCAGTCCCTGTCCTTCCTCCAAAATGGGAGTAAGGAACTGGCACTCACCAGCAGTGCATGTCCAAACTGACTACCACACTCACCACTGAGCAAAATGTATTTCTTTCACCCACTGACCTGCCCAAGTAGAGCAGCGTGTCATATTTGAAAGGGTTGGAAGAACTGGAGCTTGGGGTGTTTTGCACTAGAAGTGTCAGAGTATATGCTATTGTGAGCAATATTTTGCTTGAAGGTTTCAGGAAGAATGTGGCAGCAGGGTGACAAGCTGGGCAGCAGAAGACAAGACATGGCCAGAAAGCTACACATGAAAACAGAAGCTTTATGCAGCTCATGGTGAAGGAAAAAGTTGGGAAACACTAGAAATCCACACGGGCTGATGCTGTTATTCACATTCTCAGCCCAGCTAATCTCCCAGTATCAATAATGGTGTTTATTTAACACTAATGAAAGACATGGAACTCTTCACAAGACAAGTAAAATGCATCTCTGGCAGAACTGTTTTCTTCTTTCTCTGTGAAAAATAGCTTCTTTCTGCAGTTGCAAGCCACTCAGACGATTTGTTACTGTTTTATCTCCCTCCAGTCACTTGCTCTTCCCTTCCCATCCTGGCCGGGGTGCAAGGCTGCACATGTGAAGCCCTTCAGAGCTCAGATCATTAAGTAGCTTTCAAGAGCTGTGGGTGGTTTTCAGCTCACATGAAAGCAAGATGGAGCTGAGGGTACTTGAGATTTGGCAAAGAATCAGGCTGTGACTAATTTACGGCACTGAACTCTGCATTTCTGGGGCTGCCTGAGAGAGACTGAGCAATGAGAAATCTTCATTTCCTCCTCCTTTGCTCTGCCTTGGTAGCAAAGGCCACACTCTCCCAGTTGGTTATGGAGTTTAGCTGGTGTTTAAGCACCTGATGTAAAGACCTGATGTTTGCACAGTTGAACTTCTGCAGTGTGGGACAGAGACAACCTGCCCCTGTATGACCCTAGTGCATGAAACCTCTTCTGCACCATCAGGAGAAAATCATGTTCTTAACATTACTGCTGCAAACAGAAAGGCCAAAGTGTTTATTCCCTTCATCACTCCATGTAGCACCTTATTGCTTCAGTGAATTAGTGGAAATAATCCAAGAGTAAAGCACTTGCAGGTGGACGTGATGAAGCCAAAGACAAGACTCTATGGACTTCATTAGAGCCAAGGGTCCCTCCTGCATTTAAGCCTAGCCCTAAAAAAGCTGTCCTACTATTTTACATTGCAGCTTCTCATGACATATCCAAAATGCAAAGAATTAAGAATATGTTCAACAGTTCAAAGGGTTTTAAAGCACTTCTATGACCACATCATGCCTGCACTTTGTGGAGGGAGGCCAAAAGCTGTTTAGTGGTTTTATGGTTTGAGCTGTTCTACATCTTTTTAAATGTTTGTTATTTTAATGGAAAAGTAATTTCTGTGTCAGATTTACAAACTGCAGCAAATCCCTTAAGCCTAACAGCAGTTACCAAAACCAGGCGTTTGCTGTCACAGAGAAGGTACTCTCGACAGTTTAGGAAGTGACTTGGGATCTTCACTGACCAGGGGAGCTTATGGTCTTGGCTAGAAGTGTAGCTCCAACTTTCAAAGGCACCTGAGGTCCATAAAGACTCTCAGGGAACTCAGTCATGGGCTAAAGCACAAGAAAGGAATTCTGATTGAATGGACTAATAGAGCTCTCACCTTGTGGGAATGGATATTGGGGTCTTGCTTGCTTCATGATTTCTTGGTCTAATCATTGACTGAAATATGGGTGAACCATCTGAGAGCAGAACCTCAGACTCCTCCTGCCTCTTCTCTTCCTAGGCCCATGTCCCTCCAGCGTACACAGGTGCCCTCCCTCACGCCGTGTCCTTTACCAGATGAAGAAAACTCTTTCTTCAAGGGGAGGGTCTGTGATTTAAAATCCCCAAAGGCTAAGGCAAGCTCTGTCTTCCAGCCCGGATGAGTGCCCTAAGAAGCCTGGCAACCCACTATCTTCCTGATACCATGCGTGTTTCTAGCTAGCTCAAGTCTTTCTAGGTATTGATGGCAGCATGACCTAAGGAAAAGGTTGTAAAGACAGTTTTTGTCAGGGAACTTTGATGCTATGATGTCCTCAGCATTGAGGGTTTACTGCTCTCCTGAACAGAGGCCACCTGAACAGAGGCACCTGCAACTGAAGTTGCAGCCTGAGGCATCAAAATACTATTATTTCAGCTATCTTCTTAGTTGGTTTTAGGTATCTCAGGGAAATGTTTACAAAGGCTCACTTTGGCCTAGGGAGGATGATTTCCCTTGATTCCTCTGCAGGCAGCGGAGGGGAGCAGGATCCTGCAGGACAGTCCAACCCTTCTATGCCACGCTGTGCCCCAACACGCGGCTGCACACACAGTCTGCACCTTTCCACTGCCTGTCACGAGGTGCCACAGCTGTCAGCTCCACCAAGTCACAGCCGGCCTTTGGAAATCCCTGCAAAGGCCATTTTGGGCAATGATCTGAGCATTCAGGAATTGCTTCTGGATACACAATTTAGAGCCCCTTAAAGGTGCTTCAGAGGAAGGGTTGCAGAAGCACACCTTGCTCAGATCTGGCAGGCCCAGTGGCCCCATCTCCCTTACCCATGATTCACGCTCCTTCAGAAATGAAGGGTACTGTAGCTGAGCTCTGGTCACCGCTTCCTACCATGCTCAACAGAAACCTGGCAGATGCACAGCACAGGATTGCAACAGACAGTCCTTCTTATTCATCTCTATTTTCCCGTATTAGTCTCTGCAGACCAATCAGAAACAGTTCACCAAACAAAGTTAAGCAATATCACAGAGAACTTTAAGAAATGACTCTTATCATCCCTCCTGAGGATAGGCTCAATGGTCAAGGCCACAGCGAAATCTTCCTTTTCTTGTAAAAGTTAACTGAAGTTAGTTATTAAAGTGCTGCAGTATTTAGGGACGTTCTGAAATGAAGAACAGCACAAGATACCTGCACTGCCTCTGAAAATTTCAAGGATATCTTTTTCCATAAAATCTTGGTCTTATAGCTTCTAAGAGCTTCCTGGAAGACATATCAGGTACAATTTTGACTTGCCAGTCTGGATATGGGATATGTGAAGTAATGCTTATAAATTAAATGCTTCTAGTCATGTGTTGTATTTCTTGTAAAAAGTAAGTTTCCCTTTTGGAATTTGTATTTTTCAAATGTTTATTTTGCAGAGCAGTAGAGTTTGTGAGTGCATATACAGAAATTGAAAAAAATGGGATGAATCTTGTTAATATTTAATTATTCAGTTAAAGTTACCAGATTTTTGTGTACTTAGTCAGTATTTAGGATAAAGTAACAAAGGGGAAAAAGTATCCCTTTGTTAATCCCCTCAAGAAAATGACACACATCAAAATATGCATTGCCAAAGCTTCACAGACATGGGGGACTAGCAGTGGAGTTTGAGTATTTATGTGAGAGATGGTAATGCTGTTAATTGCTGGCCATGAGAACAGGATCAGAGGCTATATGGAATAAAACTGAACCAGAATCTTATCTCTTGGGTTTCAGTTCAGACCTAGTCTTGGTCAATAGTGAGTGAAAGTTGTTATCACTCAATAGCTGTGCAGTGTAACTTGGTCTGTGCTCCTGTTTTCCGTGTGTGGGTGGACACATTATAGGAGACATCAGAAGAATTGTGCTAATTGGTTGTGTCCCACAAGGAATCAAATGACTTAATGATGGGAGCACTCCAGAAAGGCAGCATGGGTTACTGGAGTATGGACCTCTCTTTTAGGGGATTTGTGCAGGATGTTGACCTCCACTATGCTGGTACTCATCACAATATCCCCATTTTTTAAAAAAACACCTAAAATAAGCAATGATGCCAACAGCCAAAAAAAACCTACCTACACAGAGGGCATCCTATCTTTCTAAACATATATGGGAAGAAAATGAGAGTGAGCAAGAGGAAGGCAATACTGGTTGAAGTCATGGTAACTGACAGCTGCCAACAGAGTCTGTGGAAGGGGGGACGAGACAAGAAAACTCAACTAGTGGGTGACTAGCAGCAGTGGTCATCTAGCTGCAGGAAGGTGCCACACTCTATTGTCTCATCTACCTGCCAGGAAACAGGTTGAAGGTGCTTTACACTGCACTTTGGGTGCTCAGGCTGGCTTGGTTAAACTTAACTTGAGTAATGCCACATGGCACCACAGTATTTAAAGCAGACTTATGCTTACATGGTTCACCTTGATGAGACCCTCGGGTCGAGGCTCCAGGTCTCATTCTGCAACTTTAAGCCATTGACCCAAAGCTAACCCAGAGGAGAGTCCATAAATTGGGGTTCCTATCACGAGGGAAAAACCACATGCAAAATACTTACACCTTCAACAAGACCAGTACTAATAAAGCAAAGGAGATTTGGAGAGTTGCAAAGAGGCATATTGTATGTTCCCCAAGATCAGGGCATTAAATTTGGCCTGAGGAAAGAACAAAGGCTGGGCAAGGGGCAGGAGTGATGACTAAAGTATTCACAAAAGCTAGAGCAGCTGCAGCACTGGAGGAAATCTGAAATAAAAGAGTAACCCACGGACTTTTATTTTTATGGCTTCTAAACACTTCAAAGGGTACAAATAGTACATCTTGTGCCCCACAATGTAATCAACAAAACTGTTCAACAGGACTTTCAGCAATATTCCTCTCTGCATTGTGAAGTCTAAGAGACTCATACACAGACTAGGAAACAGAGCAGTTCTAAAATCTTTAATAGATAAAACTTCCTGCAAATCTAAGTACATGGAGAGCTATCAGAAAAAGAATCAAATTAACCTTTTTTTCAATTGAAATTTCATCAGCCTCAGGTTTGGAGCTCTGATCCCACCAGAGGGAGGGATAGTAGTGTACAATTACAGGATTGGAGTATGATTTTAACTGACTTTGAATTGGGGTCTTGAATGAGTTTAGATTTTGAGTATTAGTGTGTTAGAATAATTACCCACCAATTTTTTTTAAAATATTACAGATCTAATTTTTTTATGTTAAAACAGATAGTAATAATGTATAACTCATTGCCAAAATAGTGAATCTTTTTGTGGAAAATAGTATATCAACAAAACCAGCATATATAAGAGGTTAATCTGACATTATCTGGACTTCTACACATCCATGAATTTCCCCAGAATGAACTAGGAGGAACCTAAAAGGAAATCATTTGAAATTGGTCAATAATGTGCCCTAAGCTGTAGCAAAGTTTCAGGATGGGATTCACATTTTAATGCTAGTATTGTCATAGATAAAAAGCTTTCCATCTGTTCATAACCGTGCAAACTGCTTCATGCCACTTCAAAATCTGTCCTGTGATACCTCCAAATATTGAGTACACACAAGTCTGAGTTAGAAATGCATGTAGGCTATTTCAGTGAGACCCCAGTGATAGATCTGGGCAAGTAACTAGTGTTGGTCGGGCATCTGTCACAAGACCACCAGCAAGCACCAATGCGCCAAGAAGCATTTGACTAGGGGAGACAAAATGAAGAAAAATGCTTTATTATCAGTATCACAAAAGACTTTTTGCTTCCTACAGTACATCTTCATCTCTGAGTCAAAAGAAAATAGAACAGGATAGATTAGTTCCAGTTGGAAGGGTCCTACAATGATCATCTAGTTCAACTGCAGCTACCAAGAGCAAGTTCCATGGCTCCTGTCTAGGACTAGTATTAAATATTTAATGGTGGCTGCAGCAGAGAGGAGTTTTTTTAGATATTACATTTATTTAGGTGAATTTAATGTGGGAAGAATGTGAGGCATACAGAGAAACGTAACAGCACAGTGGGCAGCACAGTGATGACATCAATGAATTCTTGCAAAATACCCGGTGGTATTGACTGAAATGAATCTTGAATCTTCTCATGTGTAATGTGGGCTTCAGGGGTCATGCCTGGAGTGACTGAGGACCATTTCTATTCAGCGCAAACATGCAATTGTGGGTTGGGACAAGGCAGAAAATAGTATTTAGGTCAGACATTGCAAAAACTGTGAGCATGAAACAGAGGAGAAGCAGTCCAGACAGCCTGTGGAAATAAATCTTACAAATAGCTTAACAAGTAGCAGTACCGTGCTTTTTCAATGCTGAGCCTAACCTCCTCGTCACACAGACCCAAGCTGAAAGATTCAGGCCTGTCTCCGTGTCCAAGCGAGGATGGCTGAGCCCTGCCTTGGGTTTTCCCCTCACCTGCCTGTGGGTTTTTGTGAGCTCCCAGCCCTCCCACAAAGAGAAACAGCTTGGGATGCACTTGTTTGTTCTTTAGGAAATTAGTCTCCCTTGAGGGAGGTAGTTTTTGGTTGTAGACGGCTGACTTAGTGATTAATTAACTCAAAATCCATCTTGTCCACTTTTTGGCTGCATCTTTAGAAATAAATACTTCATGCGCCAGCAAAACACTGCCCTGCAATGGGAGGAGGGGGAGGGGAGGAGATCACCTTGGCAAAGTGAAGCAGGTGTCTCAACAATCTTTCTTTTGATCTTCAAAGGTGGCAATGCTCAGTTTGGAGTTCACTCATCTCTGCTATGGTTACCCACCCGACAGTACATAAGGAGCTAACCCTGTTCTTATTTCAGGTTTTTAAGTGACTAAGGCCAGAGAGAAGCACACACACAAGTCACCATCCTTGCCTGACATTTCAGGAGAAATGGTTGAACCTGTGGGCAACCACTATGTTGTAGCCAGACCTGTGTACTCAGAGAATTTGTTCAATGAAGAGCATGAGAAATTGCACAGATACCATAAAACCTTTTGGGATCACCTGAAACTGTATTTCCGGTAAGGAGATTTTAAATTTTTTTTTAAAATATAAACTAAGAAACAGCCTGAACTACTGCTCTTGGACATCATGGACTCCATCCTGACAAATTCCATCTCAGATTCCAACAAAATAAATGAAAACTCATTAACCAAATGCAATGTCAGATTTTTCTAAAGAATTTTAGCTGCTATTACCCTTAAAAGTCTTCCTACAGTTGTATCCCAGACAGCTTCTCTTTTCCTGGGCACTTGGCAGCACAGACTCTGGGAAGGCCTTATTGTAGCCCTTCAATACTTAAAGGGGGCTTTTAAGAAAGATGGGGACAGATTTTTTTAATAGGGCCTGTAGTGATAGCACAAGGGGCAACAGCTTTAAACTGAAAGAGGGTAGATTTGGACTAGATATAAGGAAGAAATTTTTTGCAGTGAAGGTGGTGAAACACTGGAAGAGGTTGCCCAGAGAGATGGTAGATGCCCCATCCCTGGAAGCATTCAAGCTCAGGTTGGACAGGGCTCTGAGCAACCTCATCTAGTGAAAGGTGTTCCTGCCCATGGCAGGGGGATTGGACTAGATGACCTTTAAAGGTCCCTTCCAACCTAAACCATTCTATGCTTTTGTGAAAATTTTGGTTGGAAGGCTAGCAGGTCCTCCCTGAAGCACAGCTGGCAGATCAGGTTGATCAGGGCTGTGTCTGGGTGAGATTTTGACCTCTGGCAGCCTGAACCTGAATCCTTCCCCCTTCATTTTCCCTCCAAAGACAGGCTGCATCTCAGCCAAGCTGTTCACCAGCAGAGTTCTGTCCTCTTGTATTTTTACAGCTGCTCCCCACAAAAGGTCAAAAAAATTGCCTTGGGTTTGTTTCCCATCATCTCGTGGCTGCCAGCATACCGCTTCAGGGAGTGGATCCTGAGTGACATTGTCTCCGGCATCAACACGGGGCTTGTGGCTGTCCTGCAAGGTACCTCCAGGAAACGTGTGCTCTGACACAGCCTGCTAGGCCAGGTGCAAAGGGACTGCTGGCTTTGGCCTGTAACACGCATGTCACCTTCCCTGGGCCTCTGTCCTCACAGGTCTCGCTTTTGCATTGCTGGTGAATGTGCCGCCCGGTTATGGACTCTATGCAGCATTTTTCCCGGTCCTGGTCTATTTTATCTTTGGCACATCCAGACATATTTCAGTGGGTAAGTTCAGGCACACCTTCTGCCCTCCTTACTGGTGAAGAAGTACGTGCTGCCTCTTCGGACCTCTAACGAACACCTTCTGCTGCTCAGGTCCCTTCCCTGTCCTGAGCCTGATGGTGGGAGGAGCCGTTGTCAGGCTGGTCCCTGATGACAGTGCTGGAAATGGCACTTCCACAAATATCTCAGCAATAAATGAAGAGAGGGTGATGGTGGCTGCATCTGTAACCTTCCTTTCTGGGGTTTTTCAGGTTGGTAAACATGTATGTGTGTACCCGCACGCCTCTATATGCACGTACATGAATAGATGGATGCTGGACTGGCCTTCCCCTTTATTTTCCACTGGTGTAGTCACCAAAGTAATTCTCTTCCCCTTCCCATGCAAATGACCTTGGCTCACCGATTAGGAGACATCCACTTCCCTCCAGTGATCAGCCACTGATTCATGCTATGAAATCCCTTGTTTTGCACAGACATGAGCCTACAGCCCACACAGGTTCACCTCACCTACAGCAAAAACCAATCTGCTGGATAGGAAAAAAGTAGTTGTGAGAGTGATGTGAATGATGCAGACACAGCAAGGGGAATAAAAACTCTATTTTATGATAGTGAAGTATTTGGATTTGTCTTTTTTTAAAAACCAAACAATTTCTCCTTCCTTCCTATTAGAAAATTCCTACAGTTTCTTCCTTCCCAACATATTAATATGTTTGTACTTCATTGACGCTGGTACCATGTAAAAAGATGGGTACCAAAACCCCTGAGACTAGGGAGGTTTATTTTAGCTGTAAAATAAAAAGAATAGTTTTTAACTACTCTAGTAATTACTCTTACTAGTCTTATGCCCCTGTTGCTAAATCTCAACTTTTATTGCAAGTCTGGTGACAGTATTTTCCTTAATCCCTAGATGTATGGGATTAAGTGAAAATCTTTGTTCCCATTAAATATGGTTCTCTTTATCACAGAGATTGCTTAAAAGCATGAATGAGTCACACTGACGTATGGTCATTTTGCATTTCAGTTGCTTCTGGGAATTCTCCAGTTTGGATTCATCGTTATTTATCTATCGCAATCATTAATCAGTGGTTTCACGACTGCAGCGGCTATCCATGTTGTGGTATCTCAGCTGAAATTCATGCTTCAACTACCTATTCCTGGATTTAATAAACCATTTGGCATCATCTATGTAAGTGCTAAGTGTTGACCATTTGATAATCTATTGAAACCTGTGATGTGTATCTGACCGTGTATCATAAGGCAGTAAGAACAGAACTCATCATAAAAACAGCCAAGCAGGAGGAACCACAACAGAAAAATATAGGAACTGCGTTATTAGTATATGACCAATCTTTAAATTTATTACCAAACACCAAGTTACACCTTGTTGGGCTAATTAGATAATATTTTCTATTGTGTGTTGGCATATTTTAATTAAGCATTCAACTTTGCCTCAAGCATTTAATTATTCATTTTTACTGGACTGATATTATATATATTTAATTTGGATATGACTCTGTGAGGGCTGTTGGATGAGAAAGGAAGAAGGAGAAGGACAGGCAGGAGTGGAGAGAGGCACCTGCTCAGTAATTCCCATTGCTCACATTTCCTATCACACACATCCGTATTGCTCCAACTGTCCCCAAGGGGGAAGCCAGGGGGAGAGGGCTGAGAGCCAGTGGAAAGGGTCTTTCATGAATGCTTTTGTCATTTGGATGATGCACATTCATGGCAGCTTGCAACCCACATCATGCCACAAGGAATAAATCCCAGCTATTTTAATCTTTAGAGCAATTCAGATACAGGCCCTTCTGGAAGGGATAGTGCTACTGTGCCAGGGCACTACTATTTCTAAAGCACTGCATGTTTCTTCCCAATTTTGCAGACTCTGGAGAGCGTTTTCACCCAGATCACAAAAACAAACATTGCTGACCTTGTCACATCCATTGTTGTCTTGCTTATTGTGTTCGTGGTGAAAGAAATGAACGATCGATACAAAGCAAAGTTACCAACTCCCATCCCAATCGAACTTCTTGTGGTAACAGTTACTTTTCTTTGATTTTGCAATTACTCCATCACTGTAGTGACACAGGAAGCAGTTTTAACTATTTCTTATCCTGTTCTGCATGAAAGAATGGGTTATCATTTTACCTATAAGGAAAAATTGACAGCATCATGAGCTATTGAGAGATGTTTTACCTCTACTGGATGTTTTACCTCTACTTAGCTGTTCTTAACTGAATACATCTGTAGTGAGTAAGATGTTGTAAACTATGAATTTTTTCCTTGGACAAAATTGGCTCTGACATGAGCCAGCTGCAGTCCCACAGCTGGGGCACCTCTGCACCACACCTGCAAGCAGCCACTGAAGTCCCGGTCATCCACGGCCAAGCACAAAACAGTTTTGCCATCCAGCAGCAGAGGGTTTTGCCCACCCTGAGCAGCAGTGGGTGGGGGAAGC
Organism: Elanus axillaris; assembly: GCA_026212715.1. Lineage (NCBI taxonomy): Eukaryota > Metazoa > Chordata > Aves > Accipitriformes > Accipitridae > Elanus > Elanus axillaris. The sequence goes on along the minus strand of JANZLQ010000005.1, from coordinate 15,837,444 downwards.
CTCACACTGGCAGCAAGCTCCTAAAGTTCTGGAGGATGTTGCTATAGATGCAAGTAGTGCTTGTTTTGTCCCTGAGTTATTACAGCACCTTGTTAGAAAACACCCGGTTTACTGGGTGGGATGTTCTCTGTTGTTAGTGAGATAGTCTAATACATACTCTGTGTGATTTATGAATGTAAACCCATCTGTAAGGTGGTTCAGGAGTGACATCTGAAAAGCAAAGGGATATGCAGACTTGGGGCATAATTCTGTTGCTAGCAATGAGACTGGAGGGTGTGTGGGAGCGGGAAGGTAATGGTTTTTAATAGTTTCTTCACACTCTTGCTTGAATATGCCTAATGGAGGTGGGGTTTATTATCTTTCAGACAGTCTTAGCAGCACTGATTTCCTATTTTGTTAACTTTGAAGAAAAATTTAATGTAGCTGTCGTCGGAAAACTAGAGGAAGGGTAAGTGATTTACTTAAAATTCACCAGTGAAGCAAAATGTTCTCTCTACCTTGTCAGTGTTAAATCAGTTCAGCTATGTTTCTGATTAAAATAACCTGCTTCATCTTCTTTCAGTAGGTAAATAAACATTTTGCTCTCAACAATATCAGGACACACTTTTAATAGGTAAAATTTACTCACTAGAGCACATCTCCTACTCCACAAAGAGTAAGTACACTGTGACTTGAAATAATTGCATACTTCATTTCCTAAGACTGTTGTTGAGCAGGAGGTTGGTGTTTGAACCTTTTACTGAAGTACTCACTCCTGAACCCCTCCATTTCCCTCAAAGTATACACATGGTTCAGCAGCCACCACCAGCCCTGGGAAGCCACCAGGACACTTCATAGTTCTCCTGCCTGGTCCCATCACCCTCCACCAGCATCTCTGCAGGCACTATTATCCTCTGGAGGCCTCAACGTCAGCTCATATCCATATAGAGAGTATATATCCACATATAGAGTATATATCCATATATAAAGTACATCCAGCTATGCCAGATTTTGGCATAAAGAATGAATAGGCACACATTAAGTTAAAAAGAGGGAGGAAGACATTTGCCAGGACAGCAGACTGCAGCCATTTACTCACTGGGGCACTCTCAATTGCCTCTTGTAGCCCCAGGGGCGTTAGTGGATGAAGTTTGCAGAGTAACAGCTATTTCTGCTCAAGAGTCTCCATTCTTCAGATTTCAATTCACTGAAATAAAAAGAAAAGATAGGAAAGAAAAAAAGAAAAGCCCAGAGAGGAATTCTCCCTAGGATCTGTGAAAGACCCTGATCAAAGGAGCAGGAAATGGTAAAGCTAAAGCATCTAGCAGATAGATAGCCTGAAAGACTAGTCAGCATTACCTAACTTAGTAAATATTTGTTTAGCTGACTAAAGTGCTTCAATGAATCATATAGGGATGATTTTTTTTTGTTGTAATTAAGTGAAATCCTTCTGTGCACAAATTGCCTGTGCAAGGGCCTCAGTGCCATGTCAGATCTTACATCCATGTGTAACTAGAAGGCAGAACTGTGCATGCACCTCAGACAAAATACACCGTGGCTGATCCTGGCCAAGTACATGAGAACCTGCTGAAGCACAAGCTGAGCTGAGTGCAGATAAACAGAGTCCCTGTCCTGATTAAGGATTCCCCAAAGTTTTATAGGGTTAAGACCTGCAATTCTGTGTTGCACTTCTCCAAAGTGCTCGGTATGAGCTGGACCACTGCCTTGCTTGCTTGCTTGACAACTTGTCTCCTTAGGCATATCCTTTTTGTCTTTCAGATTTCAAGCACCTGTTGCACCTGATGTAGGTGTCCTCCAAAAGTGTATTGGTGACAGCATTTCCATTGCAATTGTTGGGTTTGCAGTAGCCTTCTCTGTGGCTAAAGTATATTCCATTAAACATGACTACCCAGTAGATGGCAACCAGGTAGGAGAGTAACACTGAAATCAATACAGTGTATTTGTCAGTGGGAAATAAGTCATTTTAGGAATGCTTTGCCTTCTAAATACCTGTCATGAACCAGCTTTTAAGAACAATCTCTTTTGTTTTTATTTCAGGAACTAATTGCTTTTGGGCTGAGTAATATAGTTGGTGGATCATTCAAAGGATTTGCCTCCAGCACTGCTCTGTCAAGATCCGGTGTGCAGGAGAGCACAGGAGGCAAAACACAGGTATAGAAGACAACAGACCATGATGGCACTTAATGCAAGAAAGCTCTCTTTTTTTCCTAGCTGACCATAATACCTGCAGGCACTTATTCATGGTGGAATTTTTCTCTGATGCAGATTGCTGGTATTATCTCAGCTATCATCATCTTGATTGTGATCGTGGCCATTGGGTTTCTCCTGGCACCATTACAGAAGGTATTCACTGGTTTCACCTAGCACTTATTCCTGCTTGTCAAAGACAGGACTGCTCTAGGAGTCACTGGGAGTGTTTGTAGGCTTTGGTGGGAGCCAAACAGGGGTTTTCAAAGCTTGGTTCTTCTTCCCAGAGCAGCACAGACAGGACCACTACATCTGGTCCCTCAAAGGGAATGCAAGTGCCCAAACACCAACCATCACAGCACCAGCTTTTAGGTGCCAAAAATAAGTGGGATTTGCAGCCTCAAGTGAGACACCTGTGCTGCGCCATGGCTAGGGAGGTTCCAGCAGCAGTGAAAGACCCTGGCCTTTCAGCTGCACTTTGGCTCTGTTTGTATGATTTTTTAAGTCTTAATGTTCAACATTTGCTTTGCTTGCTCTAAAATTCAGCATGTATTTTGGTCTTTTTAACAGTCAGTCCTTGCATCTTTGGCTCTTGGCAACTTGAAAGGAATGCTCATGCAGTTCAAGGAAGTAGGCATTCTATGGAGAAAGGACAAGTATGACTGTGTAAGTTGAGTCCCACAAGCATTCAGGAATGAAGCACTCTGGAAAAGTCATCTATTATGCAAATTGGCTTACAGGTTATCTTTTTTTTTAAACCTGCCTTACTTCACTGAATGGAAAGTACAATAGTGGCATGCCTTTTTTACTTGTATACCCCTTGCTCCTGTTTTCCATTTTGTCCCACCTATTTTGAGTCAGTTCTCTCTCCTAACTTCATTTTCATGTATTTCATCAAAATATATTAAAATACAGTTCATTATATAAAGTCAAATATAGAAGGCAGTTACATAAAATGTCTAAATACCTACTGCATTGGTTATGCATTCAGGGACACCTCACACCTGCGCAGTATGTTAGATGGAAGTTACACAGCAAAAAACAAGTGATGACTATGGCTTGAAGGGTTTACTCCAAATGGTAAAGCTTGTGGCTGGAGGGCAGGACTGGTTACCTCTAACACTCAGAAAATTCAGGCTCTTGCTTCTCTCATCGTCCAGTTCCTTGTGTCCCCAAATGGTTCCAGGCCTCAGGTTTCCCAGCTACCAAAAACTTATTTACCACATGAAAATGGTTTGAGATCTGTGGCTAAAAAATATTCAGTATTATCTAGTTATTAATGTTTATCAGTCACTTACATTCACAGCACCTACCTTTGCACATTTACAACTCAGCTTTACCAGGATCCTGATTTACTTGTAATCTTGCCTTTCTGCTGGATTCTTATTGAGCATTTAGTGAATTACCTATAGAAGATCCACATGTCTATTATTTTAAGCCTTTATTGTATAGAAATTGTCATACCTAGAAATGCTCCCTGGTGCTAGTTGGTGAGTATGGCTCTGTTTAAAAAAAAAAAAACAACCCTAGGAAACATGAAACCCCTCACCAAACGCAGATGGACAGTCTGGATCAGATCTGAGATCTGTGTCTGCTCTCATGACCCAGGTCCTTGACATGCTTGTAACCGCTGCCATCCACCTGCTTGTTACAGGTTATATGGGTGGTGACTTTCTTAGCTGCCATTTTTCTTGGCCTGGATATTGGGCTAGCAACTGCTGTGGCGTTCCAGCTGCTGACTGTGGTGATCCGCTCCCAGATGTGAGTACTTGCTGGATGTAATGATAAGATATCTCAGGGCCTCCTGTTATAAATTAACTCCCCCTGTACAGAGAAGGCCAACAACCCCATGCCTTGGTCTGTCCACCTACTGTGTATGGAAAAATAATTTACAGGGGTAAACCCTTGGATGTGGGGTCCCACTTCAGTCTACCATCCTTCCCTTCCACAAGGTTTCAGTACGGTGTACTAATAATTGTGCATGTGTGTTTGTTCACAGTCCAAGCTGCACTGTTTTGGCTAACATTGGGAGAAGTAACATCTACAGGAACAGGAAGGATTACACCGATGTAAGAAAAGCTGTGTTTCTTTTATTATCTGCTGCATTTGTGTTTCTATAGCAGATGCTACTGACACTTTTGCTTAATTGTACAGATCTATGAACCAGAGGGAGTGAAGATTTTCAGATGCTCATCTCCTATCTTCTTCGCTAATATTGAATTCTTCAGAGAGAAACTCATCACTGCTGTAAGTGTCTGGGGCTGTTGTTCTGAACATATGAATTGCACGACACATTAAGGTGAATACAATTTCCCAATAATTACTATATAGGCAGTCAGCCCACAGTTCAAAGATGAATTTTTCATGAATTATTCAAATATTGTTGCCACTACATGTACATACACATCTCTGAGAAAGAGAACAGCCCCACCCATGCTGAACTTATACCAAAAAAATGTATATACATATTTTAAGTCCTTTAGAAGAAAGCAGTGCGAATATAGAGAATATAAAGGGACGTTATTTTATTTTATTAGCATTTATATTACTTACACCCAATAAATGCTAGTTTACTCATCTTGCCCCAAAGAACATAACCACAACAGTCAGAAGAAAAGCTGAATGAAATCACACTATCAAAGAGATCTTAATGTCTTCCATGATGAACTGGGTGAAGGCAGCCGGTCTTTCTGCAACCCGCACAGAGAGCCAGGACTCCTGAGCCCTCACGGTGCCAGAGAGGCCTGCCGTCCCCAGGCTGAACCAAATTTGCACCCATAAACTCCCCTTCCTGCTGCTCTTAGTGGGGAGTTGATAAGTAGTGGCTACCCTGAGCACTGGTAGTGAGCAGTTCACTCTTTGCACCACTGAAACTGGCAGAGGAACTAGGCAATCTGACATGTTTGGGTTTCCATGTGCTTGGCTTTCACCTCAGAAGAGCCTGAAGGTTTTCTCTGTGAGTGCAGATGCTCACTCCACTCTCTTTACATATACGGGTACTTCTGTCACCTCACTCCTACACCCACTAGATAGATAAAGCAGAAGACTTGCAGGAATTTAGTATTTTTGTAACCCTTATTAGCCTAATTTACCTGCCATCTAATTTTGTTAAAACCAGCTAAGAGATTCAAGATACATATGCAGCCAACATGATTAACTTTGGTTTTCTTCTTCAAGCAAACAAAACAATGTGTATACGACCCATGCTGCAGTGAGGTGTCACAGAGCAGAGTGTCACACAGTCACACAACCTGTGAGATCTCTAATCTCGGTCTCCTTGGTGGCCGTCTCATAATTAAGATGAATAGGACACACTCTGGGCTAGGCAGCACCGTACCAGCTTGCTGGAGTTACTGGCCTGTGCTACAGCATTGTCACTGCTATAATGCTGTCCATCCTGGTGTCCTAAAGCTAGTACAGATGGGCCTGCCTGGTTCGTAGTCATACCCGTAGACATCTTTCTAACCAAGAAAAAGAGCCATTGCTTGAATTGATGAAAAGTGATAGGCAACATCAAGTCCAAACTATGCTCATCATGACTGTAAAGAAAAGCTGCATGAGATGCTGTGTCCTTCCCCTGGTGCCACTGGTTGTTTTTTTTTAATTATTCAAAGTGCTGTTTCTGCAGGTTGGCTTCAACCCACTGAGAGTCCTGAGGAAACGCAATAAAGCTCTGAGGAAGATCAGAAAGATGCTGAAGAAAGGAGAGCTGCAAGTGACGCCCGTATGTAATGCAACTCCACCCCAGGCAGGATTAAGCAACCAGCTCCATGGCTTGACATGGCAGAGAAGTGCCTCACAGTATCCTGTCCTAATTAGTTATGCTATTCCCCAAGTTGCAACTTCATGACATAAAGACATTTAAAAAAAAAAAGATTTTAAATGGCTCTCACAGAGATCTACAGCTTTACCATAGGCAGAGCTTGTGTGTGTCCACTGGAGCATTGTTTGGCATCAAATGGCAGTATCATATCCCACAGAGGCAATGTTCATGCTGCATTAATGGTAGGATAAAGCTGGGTTCCTCCCAGGCCAAAGCCTGCATGCTTTTTCTTAACTTGTTTCAAAATCACTGAATCAAAGCGTAACCGACAATTGACTTCAGGGAAAAATAAAAACCCATCATTAACTGACTGTGATGATTAAACAGTTGTTGAGAGGAAAGCCAACATTTCCAGACTCCTCCAGACAAGGGTGAGACAGAGGTTTTTCTAGTATAAAGTGCAGGCGGGTACTGCTCCACCTCACAGATACATCAGCTTTGCATTGCCACCACTCTTGCCCTTGTGTAAGATGCACTACTACCCTGGCTGGGTGTTAAAAAGAAGTATTAATTATGACACTTTTCTCTATCAACACAGAAAGGCTTGATTTGCATGGCTAACTATACACACGAGTCAGATGAAGAATTAGACAACAACAGGATAGAGGAACTGGACCAGCCCACCAACATGACAGACTTGCCCATTCAGATCAACTGGGGTGCTGACCTCCCCCCCAGCATCACTGTGCCCCAGGTCAACATCCACAGCATCATTCTGGATTTCTCATCAGTGTCCTTCCTTGATTTCTCTGCCATGAGAGTCCTCCAAAAGGTAAAAGATGAACAGTGACCATATGAAAGAAAAACATATGCGTGCAGTTACACTTCAGAGATACACCTGAGGGAAGGGATGGGACCTTGGCAGGCTTGAGGAGTGGGACAATGTGAACCTCAGGAAGTTCAACAAAGCCCAGTGAAAGGTCCTGCACCTGTGTCGGGGCAATCCCCAGTATCACTACAGGCTGGGGTATGAATGGACTGAGAGCAGCCTTGAAGAGAAGGACTGGGGGGTACTGGTGGATGAAAAATTGGACACAAGCCATCAATGTGTGCTTGCAGCCCAGAAAGCCAATAGTACCCTGGGCTGCATCAAAAGCAACATGGCCAGAAGTCTGAGGGAGGTGATTCTCCCCCTCTACTCCACTCTCATGAAACCCCACCTGCAGTACTGCGTTCAACTCTAGGGCCCCAGCACAAGAAAGACATGGACCTGTTAGAGCGGGTCCGGAGGAGGGCCATGGAAATGATCAAAGGGCTGGAACACCTCTCCTATCACAAAAGGCTTGAGAGAGTTGGGGTTGTTCAGCCTGGAGAAAAGAAGACTCTGGAGAGACCTTGTTGCAGCCTTTCCATACTCAAAGGCAGCTTATAAGAAAGATGGAGTGAGAATTTTTACCAAGACCTATAGTGAAAGGACAAGGGGCAATGGGTTTAAACTGAAAGAGGGTAGATTTATATTAGATGTAAGGAAGAAATTCTTTGCGATGAGGGTGGTGAGACACTGGAGCAGGTTGTACAGAGAAGTTGTTCCACATCCCTGGAAGTGTTCAAGGCCAGGTTGGATGGGGCTTTGAGCAACCTGGTCTAGTGGAAGGGGTCCCTGCCCATACCAGGGGGTTGGAACTAGATGATTTTTAAAGGTCCTTTCCAACCCAAACCATTCTGTGATTCTATTGTGTGATTCTAGCCTGCTTCTTAAAGGCTTTTCTACATGCACTGGAAAGTCAGCGGCAACTTTTGCGTTTATGTGAATTTTAATGTACATTTTCCATAGAAAATGTTTAGGAGAGTGATTAAATAATCAATCTAAATTTTCTTGGAATTAAAGCATTGGCTGTGGCACCCTTTCTTCACCCAGTAAGATTCTGGAAAGCTTTACAGAAATGTAAATATGAAATATGGCTTTAAACAGTGGGCTGGGGGTCAGAGCATTGGAGTTTCATTTTTGCTCCTGTTCTCACTTCCCTGGATGATCTTGAACAAAGCAAGAAGAACAATATTTTCAAACAGTCATGGCTAAAGTTAACTATCTAGAGCCACATAGGGTTTGTAAATGTATTTTCATAGGAACTAAACACCCACCATGTCAGTGGGACCTGCAGTTCCGCTCAGATTCCCAGTTATAAAAATCTCCCCAGAAGCTTTTGGGGCCTTAGTTTCATCATGTGTCAAGTAGGTATTATAAACCCATACAAGTTATGAAAGAACATCTTTTTCACTGTGGGCTAAATGTATTTAATACTGCCCCTTTTCAAAAGGGTCGGTCATCCCTGTCTGCAGCCACGTGAAGAGACCATCCTGCCTCTAGGTGCAGCAGAGTTTGACTTTAGAGTTGCTTACTGTCATAGAGCTGAAATATGTTAAAGTGGTTTGTATATTTGCTGTGGCTAATCACCACAATGGCTGTCATCAGCAAAAATAGCAGTATCTAAATGGTGCCTCTTTCTGGTTTAACAGACTTTGAAAGAATTTGTCCGGATCAACATTGACATTTACATTGCAGGGGCACATGGTAAGTACTTCCCTTTCTGTCAGCACCACCACAGATGCCTCGTCCCACTGCCTTCCCCATCCACCACTGAGCATAGCTGGGGAGGATCACCCCAGTTTTACCTTCCAGGCTTGGATAGCAAACAGATCAAGCTGAACAGAGGCATCCCATGTTGTCCCCACCGGGACTGCGCATGACAACTTGTTTTACCTATGGCTGCTGCTGTGCTGTACAGCTCTGGGCTGCAAGACCTGCTGTTGGGCTGCCTGGCTTAGGCATGAGATAAGAAACAGGGCTCAAATTACATTCTGCCTGCCACTGAGCAGGGCAGTACTGGTGGGCTTTTATATCACGCCGTCTCCACATCAGTAAAGAGGAACCCATCTGCTCTGATAAATAAAACACCGCAGTACATCAGAAATTCCTATGCTTGCTCCATGGACATGCTTAGGAAATACTATGTCTTCATTTTCAAAGCCTGCAGGTCACTTTGTGCTTTGATTTTGTTCCCCTACAGAGGGCTTCCTGGATAAACTGGAGAGATGTGCATTTTTTGATGAGGAGATTAAGCCTTCCATGTTTTTCCTCACCATTCATGATGCGGTTTTACACATTTTGCTGAAGAAGGACATAGCCAACTCCCCCAAATCAAAGCTCGCTGAGGTAACACTACAGTTTTCATCGTTGGCTACTTTAGTGCCTTTACATTACTCACAGGCACCCAGCAGTGCCCTGCATAGCTAGCCCTGTGCCCTACTCGCCTCTATATTTGAAAAATTAATGATTAAAACTCAGCTAGTCTTCAATAGATTTGGAGAGTTAAGAGTGGTTCCTGGCCCAGGTGCCTGGAAAACCACTAGTGAAATGAGTGAGTAATTCCCACTGGAGACTGGCCTGGCCATGGACTTCACTTGAAGTCACCTCCTTGGAAGAGTGCAATGGGGATGAAATCCCAGCTCCTCCAAGTACTGGCCCATCCATCGTCAGTCCTCTGTCATCACCCATCTGGCAGGGGATTGCTGCATATGCTGCAGCGGCTCTTGCAAGGTAGACTTAATGCTGCTTAAATGTAGGCTTCCCAGGCCTGTCCACCTTCAAAAGGCATGCTGAAGTAGCACAGATAAATTAGTACAGCCAATTTTGTGTTGCCCTGTCTGGGAGTGTTCTTAAATCAGGAGCAAGAAAGGACCCACCTATGTTAAATCTGTTTAAAAGTACCAAACCCAGAACGATACTCACTGGGAAACTGTCAAATCCCACTTAGCCAAACTGGCCCAGCTCTTCCGCATTGACCTGGAGACCTGGCAAGGGGCATAAAGGGCTGAAAAGTGAGAGCTTCCTTCCTTCCAGGTCAAATTCCCAAGCACATTCTGGAGATTTAAAAGCAAGACCTTCTTCAGTTTGAAAAAGGAAAAAAAGATAAGAAGAAGCAATCTGTTTCCTAACCCACAACTTCTTGTGTTCATTGCAGAAGGGTAGCAGCAATGACTGTATCATCACTGTCAGCAATGGACTGCGCAGCCGGGAGTGCACGGTAAGGCTCCTGTCTCCAGTAGTGGCACTCCAACCATAGGGAATGCAGCCCCAAAAGCCTCTCACGGGAACTGCTAGGTCAGATAACAAAAGCAGCATCATTCCTGAGCTCTTGTGTCAGCCGAGGGCAGAAAGCATCCAGATAGCTTATTGACAGGATTGGACTTAAGGTAAAGTCTTACAGGAGTAAGAGGCATGGGGCTCTGCTCACAAGCCTTGCCTTGCACACTGAGAGTCTGCAGGGGGAAGGTGAGTGAAGGCCATATCACCAGGCTCTCACCTGGTCTCCTCGCATGTTCACACCACGGTTCCCCCATGAGGAGCTCATCAGAAGCACAGCCATATGGCAGAGGTGTCAGCATCAGTCCCATGTATCTTAATATCACAGGCAGATGGGGAGTCTGGAGCCAGGGGTGAGAAAGGGACACACACAGCCTTTCATCATGGACTTTAAGAGAAGGGCAGTATCCAGCACACAGCAACCCCATAAGGAAAAAATGTCAGACCACAGTCTTCCCACACAAACGCTTTAGAGGAGCACATTCCTACATATCACTCACCAGAGGGCACCTACCCTGGCTGTTCCTTATAGAGGGTGACATTTCTTTCCTTTTATTTCCTACAGATTCCAACAGAAACAAAATTTTAGTTTTCATTTTCTAAATATAATATTCTCCAGCAACACAACATACAGAAGTTGAATGCAGATGCAGCAATGGGCATGAAGAAAGGATACATCCATATACCTTAAGAAGAATTTACTACAGGTGGTTATGTTCCAGGTTTTGGAATGGCCTTGTTAGTCTTTATGTATCTTTGTATATATGGGAATGTATTTATGTACATACATGGAGGCAAAAATCACACAGTTTCTTATTTCATGCCTTGCTGACAGCCTACCCTATATCTGTATTATTCTGACAGTTTGTAGACAAGCAGTACAGTTACTAGAGAATACATAAATATTTGAAATCTTGTAATTTATAACAGACTAATAGTTGGGAATGGTATTTTATCTTCTGTTTGTATATAACTTGTATAAAGTTTTCCTTATGGTTTGTAAGATTCCTAGTAGACTGAGTTATTAATCTTGGTTTCGGTTCACTACCATGAGCATAGCATACATAGCGACTGATATATCTACTGTAAAACATGAAGATTGTTCAGCAAAGACACAGCATTTTCAGATCCAAACATGATTCATTGATGTGGACTGGGCTGATATATTAAATCATCCTACTTATTTTTTAATGTTGACACCAGCGGCATTGTATTTCTGATGCATTATGCAATTTCCCCCTCCAGGTACATGTTATTTCTGCATTTAACTCTGTTGCTCTAATACTAACATTGCTCTGGGCAATTTGCTCTCAGGCAGATTGTAGCATACATGCCTTGCACTGTTGTAGGATACTGTGGTGATGCAGATTTACTGATACAGATTTATTCTTGAGACAGGCACCTCTGGAAACCTAGATACTGTTCTTCTACTGAGCACTGTTGTGCTCATACCATATACCACTTTCTATTATTTTACTCAAGAATAAGCTAAAAGGCAAATTTCACACCTGCTTTCTTTTTGGAGAGCTGACAGATAATAATGTCAATTCATCACATATCCCGAGCCTTCCTCTCCTGGGCACAGTGCAGATGCTTGGTCACTAAAAGGCATTTTACAACCAGCAAGAGGGATAGAAGATACAGAAGCCATGGAGCCTGGGCTGCTCAAGCCTACTCTCAAGCCTGGTTTTCACTTTGCAGTGCAGAAGAGATTGCCTGTGTGAAATAGAGACACAAAAAATTCAAAACTATTTAGTTATTCTAGGTCTTGGGCCCAATGGAGAGAGCATTATACGACACAAACCTGTATTTTTTTTTTCCATTTCAAACTAAGTTTCTATTAAGGAAAAAATATTTCTAAGCACTTCTTTACTGGAAAGAAATGTCACTTACAGTTCTCTGTTCCTCACCCCTGTGTTGAATGTAGACAGCTTTCTTTTCCCACTCTTCTTAAGAAAACACCTTCTCCCCTTTGCCTCCTAAAAAAATACCTGAAAGTTTCCCTGATCCAGAAATGGCAAAAAACAAGTGCAGGAACTCTCATTAGTACTTACGCGATTTTATTAAGTGTAGGAAATAATTCACCATAAATTATCTTGGAGCTGTGTTCAAGCACTAGTTTTCACACAAACTGAAGAAACTCTTGTCAGCTGACACATATTTACATCTATTTAAAACTACTCATTTGGGGTTTTTTTAAGCAGTTAAGCTGAAGTTCTTTTGTGAAACATTACTACATGAAAGTGGAAACATTCCTGCCTGCTTGCATACATTATGACTCCTTCCATTAACAGAAGCGTATTACAATCAGTCCTACTAGCACTTGAGAAATTCTATTATCAAAATGAAAGATAAAAGTTTCAAGATGACTGAGCTAATTTGCCAGCTTCCTGCTGCTATTCCACCCACACCCTTCTGGACATATGTTGGATTTTTTTAATCTTTTAATCTCTTGCAGTCATGAACCAAGTCAAAACAAACAACAAATTAAAGCCCCATATTTAGAGAACAAGGAGATACAACTCAGAGTAGGAAAAGTTTCTAAAGTCGCTCTGTCTTATGGCTAAGTCAGACTAAAAGGAGGTTTAAACTTCATTATTCTCACTCACAATGCCCAAACAAATGCAGCTAGTTCAGTTTACAAACTGGTCGGTATAAATCAATCATCAGCGTGAATGTAACATACCTGCACATAGTGAAGAACCCAACGGTTGTGAGGGCACCATTTGCTACATAAAGATGATTTAACTATCAATAATAATTGTCTTTAACACCATGAAATAAAAAGCAGGGGAAACACAACTTGTATAATACTGACATTTCCTTTAGAAATGCAGTCAGGATGAAAATGAATATAATCCTTGCACATTTCACTGCTGCATTGGACCCTGTAATCTCAGATATGTATGAACAGGATAAGTTCAAACTTATTTCCCAAACATTCAGTATTATTTTGCAACTGCAATCCACTGTGCTCTTCCAGTTTCCTAGGCTTGACAGTACCTTCTAATGTGAACCTGTACATGCTTCTGCCAGCAACACAGCAATGCACACAGAGAGAAACGCCAGACACAAATTTTACAGAGAACATTTTAAGAACAGAGGTGCATTCAGATTCAATCCACAGAGAAAATATATCCACAGATGTGTTTTTGAGAACACTTGACTTCACATAATACAGCAGACGGTTCTTCTCCCTTGCTATGTGTGTAAACTCTAACATGGAATGAATATGAGTTACTTCCCCTTTAGGTTTTAACAAACAGAATTTGATATACCTAGATAACCAATCTTTATGTTAATAGCATTTAAAAAAAACCCACCAAACATAAAGTACATGTTCACGGAATTAGCCTGCTTGCTGTAAAGTATGCATGGTTGCAGGGAATCCCTTAAGCAAATTTACAGATAGAACTGAAGATAAGAGTGTGAGGAAACAAGCATCTAAACCACGATGTTTTCAGGCCATCTGCTGGTGTTTTTTCATTCATTCCATGGTGGGCATAAACCATTATCAAACTCCTTTTCATTTCCTTATGTGACATTATTAGAGGAACCTACAATGGCTGACAAATTTAAATGTTGCCAGAGTTCTCTTCAAAACTTGATGTGCTTGGCAGTGCCTTGGGAGGGAGATCACTGCCACAGGCAGTTATTTATTCAAAAAACCCCATAATTAATTCAATTCAAATGTTTGTCTTTACAGGAAGATGTAAGTATGAATCTAAAGAATTCACAAGTACATCTCACCATTTCCAAGACTGCCAATTTTACAATTCAATACAATATATGAATTTCTGAACTTCACACTGAAACAATCATGTATTTTGCAAAAAAAAAAAAAACCCAAACAACCCAAACCACACCAAAACTCCATAAACAAATTAAAAAGACACTTAACACAAAGTTTCAACCAACACAGACATTTTTTAACTTTGTAAATATGAAGGCATCAACAGTGTCCTTAGTTAACGTAGGTATGCTTAAGGCTTCATAAATTTAAAAAAATGTATTTATGTCTTCCTATAGAAGCAGGAAACAGAAATTTGACCCAAGTCCAAGTGCTGCCCACATAAGATGACTTTACTCCTCTATCACAAAGACTTTTGATCCATGGTCACTAAATTCAAGGGATCCCACTGATTTTTGGGGGTAATACATCATTGTCTATGACATATGTCACCTTTGCCTCAAACACAAAGAGAAAAAAATTCTCACATTCTCTACAGTGACATACATATTTACCTTTTGTGCTTTTTGATAGAGCAAAGGCTGCTGTTTTCCCTTAATCAATTCAGTTGCCTCAGCATTTTCAGAGAAGTGCTTTATCACTAACTTCAAGAACAGCTTTGAGCCCAGAATTAGTAAGTCTGAACCCTTCATCTGCTTCACAACACACTGGATAATAGATAACAAAAGTACACAACCTGACTTATTTCTAAAAACTAACATGATGGAAAGAGCTGCCTTATTTCCTCATCACCTGCAACTGACAGGTAACAGCCGATTTCAGAATGTCTTATTTTCCAAAACAGTGCACTGGTGAGGTTGACACATCTCCCTGCACAACAGCCTGTCACAGTGTGTCCTTATAAACCCACACCGGTTACCTTCACAGCCCGAACAAAATGAAGCTGATACCTAGAACCATCAGTAAGCCTGTTTAAAACAGGTACATCCCACATAAGCTTTGCAGAGTCAAAGAATATTAATCAGACATGCAGCTTTCCTCCCAGATGGAGTTTTACACTGTAATATAAATGTGCCTAAGCCTAACCCCTACCAAATAATTTAACAAGTGACAAAAGGGGATTCTTGAAAGTTCCTCATGTGTTTTAAGTTACTGAAACAAAACAATGCTGGCAGGGTCATTTTCACCTTCACTGACACTGAAACACTAAATTTTTAGCCAACCCCGTAGCACAGCATACTATCACAATCAGCCTCCTCTTCTTCACCAGTGTGTTTTATTTAAAATGGCTTATTTTTCAGAGAAACCAAACCAAAGAACTCTGTCTTAGAAGTGTATTACAGCTAAGCAGACTTTTAATCAGTTGACACTCACTGGCCATTTGTATACCCCAGAATTTACTTGTAGATCTCAGAATTTATTTGCACATCTCAAAAGAAGTATTTATTTGAAAGGCAGTCTGAAAGATTTGCCTGTGGTCACAAGGAAATCAATGGCAGTCAAGGACTGAGAGTAAACCTAAAGAGCCCTTGCTCTGGTAATTAAAAATCTGCAGTTTATACGTAAAACTACAACATTTGGAATGTTGCACTGACAAAACTTTTTCACAAATTTAACACTTACGAGGCAGGAAAAAAGGTTTACAAAAGAAATAGTAGCACTGAGGCTTTAAGATGGTTCAGACTATTCAAGAACAGTAGGAAATTACAAACCTTAGCAAAAACCCCAAAGGATTTCTTCATCTAAAAGTGCCACTGCTAGAAGTGTGGCATTTTGAAAAAAAACAAAGGTTCAGCACTAACATTGATTATAAATGCAAAGATAAGCACTCCAAACAACAAACAGTACTGTCTTACTGTTCTCTGGTTCTGCTACCAGTTGCAATAAAAAAGAACATTCTCGTTTTATGTGTACTATATTTCTCTTCAAAAGTATGCTTATAAAACAAATTTGGGACCAAAACAGACCTGAGGGCCTGCTTATATTGCTACTTTTTGAAAAAAGCAAAACAAAACATCTAACTATTGTCTCTTCAATTAAATCTGTATCACAAAATTGAAACAGATAGAGGATGTATAGCTTTTTATTTCTTTGTATCTACAAATGGAATTTCAGACCACGTCTTTCAGGTTATCCAAATGGGACGTTTTTCTACTGTACGTATTATATAAAGTGAGAGAGGCAAACATCACTTCCCTACCTGAAATAACCTGCTTCTCACAGACATGGCAAGCCAATTCCCAGCCACTTCCACACAAACATAGTCACAGGTAAACACAGTAGTTCCGAGTTCAAATCCGGTGAGTAGCGTACATGTAAACAGAACCTTCTGAATCAAAACTAGCTTTAAAACAAACAAACAAACAAACAAACAAACAAAACCCTAACCCAACCCCAAGAACCCAAACAAGAACAAACAAACAAAACCCTCACCAAACCCCAAACAAACAATATATTATTACATGGTTTCATGTCATGCCCAAAGCTGTATTTCTTATAAATTCACCTTGCTGCATAAAGAAAAGAAGAAAAAAAGCTGAAATGCAGTATTCTGCACGGCTGATTTCTACTGCCATGAATTCATCACAGCCTGAATTCAATATAAGTGATGGTAACTGTTAGTAAGAGAAATATTAGAAGTTCCCTTAGTTTCCCCCATTTGGAAAGTATTAGTGCCGAAATGGTGCCCTGAAACTATGTCTGTGTTAACTTCAGATCAAAACTCACCACTTTTACAACCATATTTCAATTTAATTATTGTACACAGGTTAACAAAAATGTATCACAAGTGGAACTAAACACTGGATTTAACAAAAACAATATTCAGAATGGTACAACACGTGTTCATTTTCTCCAGGAAATAATATTACAAATGTTCATCTTAGGACAATTTAGCCACACTAGAGATAGAAGTTCTGTTAAAATGCAACCATGGTCTACTAAGCCACTTACTTTAGCACTACGGAATATTTGAAGTCAGAGTCCTACAGTCAAGGCTTAAAAATCATTTAAGATTCAAACCCCCAAACGTCTTACAGTCAAAATGACAGTATTTAAAAAAAAGAAAAGAAAAAAAACCCAAACCACAACAAAATAACCCCAAAACAATTAAAAGGCTGTTGTATATAGTTTTATCCTCTTCATAGCTCTCTCTATTCATACAACTGCTCATATCACTGGTAGTAGGGTCTGTATCTGGCTTGATCAGGGTGGTGTGGTCCGGGAAGTGGGGCCTGAGCAGGAGGCCCTTGCATCCTTGGAGGTGGAGGCGGCCCCCTGGGAGCTGGCCATATCCCTGGACTCATTCCCCCAGGCTGTGTGAAAGGGGGACTAAGAGTTCCTTGATCTTCACTGAACTGTGGCAAAGAGTTAGGATTATAGTGATGGGGAGGGGGTGCATTTACATTCACAGGGGGGCCTCCGTGCTGAGGAGGGGGAGGTCCTGGAGGAGGATGATTCATATACGGTGGCATCTGGGCAATTATATGTCCAGGTGGCGGGGTTATTGGAGGAGGAGCAGAGGTCATTGGTGGTGGAGGAGCTTGGCTATATACCAGATGAGGAGTACCTGCTGCCTGGGGAGGATGCTGCAGCGGATGGCTTATTGGTGGAGGTGGTGGGGGGGGTGGCGCATAATGTTGCTGTGGAGGCATAATATGATGAGGGTGCGATACCACCGGTTGACCCTGATATTCAGGATGATGATGAGCAGGTGCGGGGGCTGGTGGAGGTGGTTCTCGAGCACCTGAATTTGAGTCATCCTGAATAGGGACTGTTATTAAGTTGCTGTGTTTTCTTGTCGAAATGCGGAAGGTGTCCTGACTGACTGGGCGAGGCGGCGGTGGAGCCATTGACATCTCTGCAGGAGGGGCACGAATGTCTTCGTGAGGCTGGTTATAATGCTCATGTGGCACATGCTGCAAAGGAGGTGGTGGCATCATGATGTGCTGCTTTGGTGGAATGTGGCTCATATGATGTTTCTCAGGTGGCATTATGAAACGCTCAGGAATTTCAGCAGGTGGCGGGGCAATAGGAGGATGTACAGGTTCAATTGGAGGACGAGTAACAGGCTTTCCAGCTCTCATATGACGGTGGTTGATGTGTGCTTGCAAGTCCCTCTGTGACAGGTAAGTTCTCTTGCACCCTTGAACAATGCTACACATGAAGAGAGACCCTCGCACACACTGCTCAATTCGTTGCACAGGTTCATTACAGCTAAATCAGAAAAGAATATTGATTTACTGTCATCACAGAGAGCTCAATCTGCAATTTTTTTTGTTAAAAGTTAACCAGTTTGCCGTGTTACCCAAATTAGAACTGACAATTTTTTCCCCACTGCAGCAATGAAAGGAACATTTCATTAACTTTGAGGTTTATCTAGTTTTTAAGTCTCCAAACACAACTATGAAAGAACATAAAAATTTCATGAGGCGGAAATTTATAAATAGCATCACTCACTCACAAATTCCTTCTGTGCATTGACTTACCAAGAGTCACTCTCACTAAGTAAATGAAACTGCCATTTATTCCTTTTCATATTAGAGCAATAACAGGTTACCCACCCAAATACTTAAACAGCAAAGTAAACGCTGATGTCTTACAATCCCAAAATACGGGATATGAAAATATAATCAAGTGGTGTAGTAGAGAGTCCTCTCCTGCCTTTGCTAAATGTATATAAATAAGAACCATGTTAATACAGTATCTGAAATAAGGTATTTAAGTTACTCTCCTACATTTCATTTAGTAACAAATCTTGAGACAACTTACCCTGGACACATCTTGTCTCCCTTTTTCTCATGTAGTATAGCACAGTCATAGCAGAAAACATGCTTGCAAGGTATCTAGAGAGAAATGGCTCTGTTCAGACATCATACGTAAGTACCTATGTCCTTTTGCAGAATACAGTTCCCCCCTCCAGCACACAATTTCTAATAATAAAAGTAACTAGAGTTACCTATGAGGTGAACAGCCATAGTGGTAGTTAGCTTCTATGCAAAGATGCTGCAAACAGCTTTCTAAAACAGTTTGTGTTGAGTTTGGGTTTTTTGGGGGTAGACTGGTTTGGTTTAAGTGTTGGCAAAAACATATAGGCAAACGTTTAAGTCTTGCAATAATACCAACACTGAACATTCACAGAAGCTGCATATGCAATCTAATTACACTTGTCTTGCTGGCAAGGAAGGAAAGTTTTAAAAGCATTAACTGTCATTAAGTCAGATCCTGAAGGCTGTACATCACTCTTAAATCTAAATTAATCCAAGATATTTTGTTACACTACTTTTAAAAGGACATAAAAGTGAACAGCGTTTCTAACTTCACTGCAAGTCTTCAACTGAGATTAAGAGCATATTTTTACTGCTAGGTGGTGTAAGGTTGAAACCTTACGAAACTTGAAGGGTTTTTTTGTTGGTGACCACGTTCACATTTTTGTTTAACATTTTCAAGCTTACTTTATTAAATCAGGGGGTTAAAGTGAAATCAGTTAGACAGATGGAACAAAACTACTTCAGCAATGAAGGCCCCTGGTTCCCTCCTGATATTCTTCTGCTGTGTATTCAGAGGCCTGCTGAAATCCATAACCTCTAGAGGCCTCAGAGACATAGTAAAACCTAATTTACCTAAAGGGAAACTATGGCTGCATCTTCCACTGGTAATTTCACTCACCATGCGTCCATACATTTTGATGGGCAATCCACACTTATCACAGAAATGGACCGGTGTATCATCCTTTTCCCCCAGCAAGTTTATCTGATAGGATAGAGAAGGGAATGGGAGAACAAAACCCAACATCACTAAAGCTTCTCATTTCAATTATCACCAAAACATCCATTATTTCTGAATTAGCTGAGAAGTAAGCAAGAACACCACAAATGTGAGAAAGCAGAGGATGTATTTTCAGCCAGTCAAAAATAACAGAAGCACTTTTATTTAAGAAGGTATCTACCAGGACTACATACAGTTTGGTGTGATTCACAAAGATTCACAACTTCCCATCCATGACTTTACCTTATAGTCCCAAAAGATGGGTCCGGGGAATCTCCTTTGATTGCCAAACATTTCACCTCCTTTGCATTCGTATCGCTCCTCTTTGGTATATTCAAATTCTTCTGTGGAAAGAAGAAAGAGAAGAAAGACATAGGCCAACCACAATGCTTTCCTAATTGACACCAGCTTCTATTAAGTGCATGTGTCATTCTATATTGAAATCATGAAGAAATGCCACAGCACTTCCCATCTGCTGGGCCCATTCTACAGAAAGGTACAGTTAAAATAGTAAGACAATCTGTTTTGGGAATATGCACCATTTAATCCTTGTAGAGCAACAGTATCCAGAAATCTGAAACTTGTTTTGCACTTGGACAGAACCTTGAACTCTAAGCCTCCAAGACTTTATTCAAGTCCTGAACAATGCTGCAGAATAATACACTTCCTTGCTACAGGGCTAGTATTTATATTAATTTACCTTCATCACCAGCTTGTGTCTTTGAAGGCATCCTGTTCATATTTCTTGGAGTTCGAGGTGCAGGTTTGGTTTTATTTGTCTGTTTTGAGATAAGCTTTATAGGGATTCTTCTACGAACATCAAGACCACCCAATGATCCTGAACTATTTGTTCCTTGCAAATCATTGTCTGTGAAAGAAAAAAAAAAAGTTTACATTATTTTTCAGTTACCTAATAGTTTCAAAGAGGCTAAATATTAACAGAAGAGTTTTAAGGAAAATCACTTTTAAAGCTTGTTTAAGACTCATACAACATATCAAAGTTTAATCACTAGAAAATAAGCATCTTCACATACTATTTCTTCAAGTCACAAAACTGTATTGGGAATGACCATGATTTTAGGAAATCTAGTTCTAAAATTAAAGCTATTTTAAAATAAGTTAGCCAGTCTGTCATTTCTCCAGAACAGGAAAAGAATACATTAATTGTATTGCTCCTCTCACAGTGTGAATAGTACTGAAGAGTCAATTGTTTGTACAACCTGGACAACATAGAATTCCTTATGAGAAAAGGTAATTTTTACAATTTATGTAAAATATGTAATTTATGTTTATTGACATTGGAAGGAAACTAGTTTCTATATTAACTCAGCATCTTGACATATCACTTAGAAGTTTAGCATAAAATATCACAAAAATATCAGCACTTGAAGAATATGTAGTAGTAACCTTGCTAAACCAAAAATTACTGTTGCCCACTACATACAGAATTCCCTTTAACCAGATTTAAATCTGAGTACCAGGGCAAAAGAAGCAAGAAATAGCCTGACACATGCACCAGTAAATACAGGCTCGAAGAAATAATCTAGAGGGGGTACTGCAACAAGCAACTCCAATGAAGGGTATACAACTCCCTCAA
The DNA here is from genome assembly GCA_026212715.1 of Elanus axillaris. NCBI lineage: Eukaryota > Metazoa > Chordata > Aves > Accipitriformes > Accipitridae > Elanus > Elanus axillaris. The sequence continues at coordinate 15,816,296 of JANZLQ010000005.1, read as the reverse complement.
CTTGCAGTGAGTCTACCTTAAACCACTGCACAGCATCTCGTTCATACAAAAATAAAGTTATGTCCTTCAGAGTCTACCCAGCTCACTCTCACTTTAATTCAAAATGCCATTTTGACAGGCATTTCAAAGCAGCACACGCTCAGTCTCAAAGGGGCGTGCCACAAGCTGTTACAGCAAGAGCCCTGCCTATTCGTTCCACTTGCTACGGCACTGCAGCCTGGAATTATCACTGAGGCCCCAAAGGATTACAGCACCGTAGCATGTGGACACTGAAATTAGGGCCCTATTAGTGCAACTCTGCACAATGCCTCACAAACTACTGTCCCTCAAAGCCTATAACCACCCCATACAACACAACAAGTATTAGGAAAAACAAGAAGGAAAAAAAAAAAACGAAAAAAGGGATTGCTCTAAATTATTCAGCAGCTATCACCAAAACTAGGAACTACGACAAAATCTGAAATTGGGATTGTGGCCTGACAGTCATTTTACCTCAAAATCAAGAGCCCTCAATTTCCTGCGATAGATCAAATTCCTCTTAGCATGGTGGTTGACAGATTTCACTCTAAAAAGCAGTATGTAAAAAGGCAAAACCAATAAAGCCTGGGTTTACTTTTGTTCATTTTTTGCTTTTGTTTAGGCTGTCTTGTTGGCTAAACAGATGACCCAGCAAACACAACCACGACACCCCTGAGGCTGCTGGGCTCAAACATCAGAGATAATAATGCTAAAGCTGCCTGTTTTCCACTTGTTGGGAAATTCTGTTTTTTACCAGAACATACAAAACCACAACAGCATAGACCAGAAAAAGTCTCTGCAGGACCTCAATCCATTTGCAAACTGGAATAACTAGAACAAATTTTAAAAAAAAAAACCTTCTTGTGTATTATTTAGTCCACTGAACTGTCAAGAGGAAACAATTATGTTCTGACACTTTTCTTCCATATACCTTTGCAAGCTAAGAATATTGACATGAGTTAGCTGCTCAACTAATCCAAACTAGCAGGTTTATTAGTCATTCAAGTTTCATGGAAGGATAATAAATTCCAGTCTGTGAAAGCATAACTAGCAGGATTAAGGCCAGAAAAAAATACGAAAAACATACCAAAATTATTAACACTACTTAGAGAAGCTCTAATTAGAGGCAACATATCCTCCTGAACTGTCACTTTCACCAAGTTTAGTCAAGTTTTATTTTTGCATTTCAAGTCTTTTTTAAATTCATAAATATAGCTGAGATACTGTACCTCACGCATACAAACTGATAACACAATCTTTGCAAAGGGGGAGAAAAAAAAAACAAACAAGACCCTAGCAAAACTCCCATGTCCACTCATCCGTTCATTAGACTACGCTCGCACGCTAACCAGCAAAGCATCAAAGCTACAAAAAACGACGTTTAAGCACAGGAAAAAGCTTCCTCTCCGGAGCGCGACCATGGAGCCAGAAAACGCATCTCGGGGAAGGCAGCGGGCGCCCGACCGCGTCGCCGCCGCCTCCCAAGCGCTACAGGCTGCATCCACCTGCCGCAGGCCGAGAGGCTCCGCGCACACCGGACTGCTCACCGCAGGCCGTCCTGAGGCCGCCGCCACCACCAGCTTACGCTGCGCCAAGCCCCGCCGCCCGCCCGGGGAGGGGAGATGGCGGAGTCAGGCCCCTCAGGCCGGCGCCTGAGCCCGCCGAGGAGCGGGGGCAGGGGCCGATCGGCGCCGCGCCGACAACTGGCGAGGGGGGCGGGGGGGAGAGGCGGGGCCGCCGCGCCCCCC
>JANZLQ010000005.1:15787162-15814372 GCA_026212715.1 Elanus axillaris | reverse complement strand
GGCGTTACCGGGCGCCGGGCCGCATCCCGCCGCTCCCTGAGCAGCGCCCCGCAGCCGGCGGCGCCCTGCGCGGCCTCTACCCGCCGCGGCGGCGCGGAGCAGGCCCCGGCGCGGACGGGTATAAATGGGTCTCCCGGCCTCTCCCCTCCTCACCATTGTGGTCCATGATTCGGCGCGGGGCACTATGGGAGCGGAAGGGCGCGGCCGGAGGCGGAAACGGGCGCGGGAGGGCGTGAAAAAGTGCGCATTGGGGAAGCGCTTGTGCTACGGCGCTTGCCGCGTCCCCATGGGGCGGCCGCGCCGCCGCAGGACAGCAGGGGCACGGCTGGAGCCCCCCGGGGAGTGCGGCTGGCCGGCGCGCCGCAGCGGGACTCCCACTCCCAACGGGCTCCGCGGCGAGGCCGCGGAGGAAGGCGCGGCCGTTGCGCAGTGCCTGCCGGGATCGCGGCTGCCCTCTGGGGGGTGTAGTGCAGCCCGTGCCGCGCCTGCGCGCTGCAGAGGGCGGCGGAGATGGCGCCGACGAGAACGGGCGCTGCCGTCCGCTGCTCGGCGGCGCGGAGGAGGTGGGGAGGCTCTCTGCGCTCCGGCCAGGCCCTGAGGGCCTCGTCGGGTACTCCCCCCGGGCTCCGGGGGCTCCTGCCCCGCTGAGAGCCGCTTCCAGCCGCTCGGGGGGGAAAGTGGGAGGCGGTGCGGCGGTGAGAGCTGCGGACCCGCGGCGGGGGGGAATAGTCGGAAATGCACGACCCTCCTGCGGCTTCTCGGGTAATGGTGGAAGTGGGAATGAGAGGGCTCTTTCCGTTCAGGAGCCACGGCAGCCCTGCCTGCGGGCGTGCCGGGAGGGTGGTTTGTAAGGTGCGGGCTGCCAAGTTGGAGGAATCCGGGTCCAGGTCGGCTCCCTCGGGTGCTCACGGCCGGCTTTCCGGATTCCTGGCAGTGCCAGTGACTTGATGGAAGAGTGGACCTCCAGTGCTCCTCCCTAAGCCTTCACAGCAGTAGAGCTCACTGCTTCAAGAGACTACTTTGTGTCATAAATTTAGCATTTTGTAAATCCTATGTAATGCGGTGGGATACTGTCTTTATAGAGCGCTTCCACAGCACTGAAGAAAGAAAAGAAATATACGATTACATCATAGCTTATAGGGTAGAAAGTGGCCCCAAGCAGTCCTTCTGCAGTCCTCAGGTATGGGCAGCTCTACTCCACACACTTCAGATTAGGGGCGGTCTCATTAAAAGCCTCCAGGATTGGGATCTTGTGTCCCTACAATGTCTCTCGTTATCTTTATAGCCTTAACGTTTGAAAGCTGCTGTTTAAGCCTAGTGTTTCTTGCCTTATCCCCATTAAGCAGACAGAACAGGTTTTCCCCTTTGTCTTTGTTGTTCCTCAAAAGTCAGACCCATCGGAAACGTGATGCTAATCCCTGCGTAACATGCTTTATTTCCCCGTAATGAGAATTCACAAAGAGAAGAGTTTTTAAAAAAGCAAACATGGATGCGTGGAGCATCTTCTTGGTATGCACAACTTTATTTTCTAGTTAATGGATACAATTTTTAAATGGAGCTTTTTAAAAGGGTAAAAAAACTTCAAATACATCTCCAAATTGAATACCTGACATGCAAAGACAGAATAGCAATACTCAAAATGCATACAAAAATACCATTTCTTTATTCTACTGGGAAAAGATAAGCACATCTAGTTGCATTACTTACAGATGTTTGAATTAGTACAAAATTGTATAGAATTTTAGCTTCATTGCAAAATCCATTATTTTGGTATCCTTTGTTTTGATGGATACATAAAGAGTAAATTAAGCAGTACATACTCCCCGACCCACTGAGAAAGGTATTTGAATGCCTTCTGCGTGTTACCTCTTGCCATTCTGTGTAACTCTAGGCTTTGTGTGTAATGCTGTTTTTCAGGAAAAGCCGAATATTTTGTGCCAGTTAAATTAAGAACAAATGCAACCATGCCTTGAAGAAATACGCAGGCCAAGAATAAGTGCATTGCATCATATTTTATCACAGTTAATTCCAGCTGAAATGTCGTATTTGGAAAGGAAACTGGAAGACTGTTGAACACTTAATTGCTTTTTTCTAAATACCTGTATGGACAAGAGCTGTAGAAGGTTCAAAAAATAATGTAAGCCCACATTTCTGTCAAGTGAGAATCTATAAACTTCACAGTGCCTATGTTCTCTTGAGGAAAAAAGAAATCCATTGCTATCATTTTTTATATCATCTTTTCATGGTATGAGTTCTGCATAAATATTAGTTGAAAGCTCACTTACCAGTCCCAGGTAGAGTATTTTACTTTTACTTTTTATATAAAATGTACATCCACTTTAGAAGAGCAATAGAGCTTCTGAGAAACGTTACTGGCCTTGTCCTGTTACTGGCCTTGTGTGCTGGCACCGATGCCTTATATTCAGGTTAATGTAAGTGTGGGCCATGTCTTGACAGGAATGTTTTGTCAGTAACATGGGCAGAAGTGCCAGCCTCCTGCGTTAGGCTGGTGAATGGAAGGAGAGAGAATGAGGACAGGTAGCAATAAAAGCGTGACTTCTCAAATCACAGCCGGAGCCTAGGCATTAGTGTAAGTAGAAATTAATACTTCTGTGTGAGGAGGTGCGGATCAGTCTGATTTGCCACTTAAACACATGCATAATTCTCAGCTTGTGGACATGCCAATCTGACATACAAATGGCATACGTCTTTGTAAATACAAACCTGCTTTTTTTCTGGCTTGGACTAGAACATCACTATCATCTAGGTTTGAGCCTGTATTGCATTTGAAATGGGAAACTTTGCTGTCATGAGGACTAAAGTTTTTGCCTTAATTAGAGAATAAAGATGTCAGTCTGCTGCTGTTACCTACTGTGTAAGATACTGTCCAATGGACTGTAGGTTATAGGATTTTTTTCACTGATTTTGATGGAGTTCACTCAGGTTCTTAGGATGGAATAATTTATTTAGTGCTTAACTTTTCACCTGAGATTTTCCACTAACATTACTTGCAGTAAAAATCGCTGTGTGGTGTGATACAGGAGAATGTCTCTGATATAATCAAGTAAGGAGACTTAAATACATGACCATACTGGAGCTAATTAGCACACATTGCGAAACTTAAAGGGATTTTATACTTGGCCATTTCTTACACTTTTGTTATTAACTGTTCCCTCACCATGCAGGGTTTTTTTCCATTTAAAAAGTTAATGTAGTGCTAAAAAATTTAAGGTAGCAGTCTGTTTTCCATCAAAACACATTTCTTCATGAAAAATAAGAACATAATTGATTTCCTGTGTATCTATCTTATATAGTTCTAAAGTAAAGATTAAAGTTTTGCAGGTCAGATCCTTTATCTTTTGTAAATTATTGCACTTGTGCATTATGGACTGTCAAATGTAAAAGAACACCAGCAGTTTGATGTAGAATATGAAAAGAAAAGTTATGCTATATAAAAATATAACTATTCATTAGGCTAAATAAACTCCTATCTTCCATTTAAAACAAAAACCAAACCTCTATACTAGGTCAGATTCTTACTTGCACTCAGTAGCAGCCTGTTGCACAGATTCCATGAAGTACTTGGGGACTAAGGTTTTCGTTAATCTAATTTATGTCATGTTCTGCCTCTTGATGAAAGATATGTAACCCAGCCAAAATAATCTTCTGTGTATACTTCATTTTAGGGATGATCACTAATAGCAGTGTATGATTTGCCACAATGGGATTAATACAGAACTAATGAACCCATATCCAAAGGTTTTATCTATTGAAACTTGTCCTATTTAAAGTTTTACAGGAGTTCAGTGCCGTTTGCTGTTCATGTGACCATTTCATCTGTCACCCATTTCAGTTATCTAACAACCTGCAGCAATTTAAGGAATTGCTTGGAAAAAATTATCATGATGATACATTTTTCAAGACTTGTCAGCACATATGCTCACACTAGTGGTCTAGAATTACAAAGCCTTGGCTGGTGAGAACTCCAGCCCTCTCGCTAGGCATTGTAGAAATACAGAACTAAAGGCTCGCCGTCCAAACATTTTGGTCTCTTTGACTTTTCTGGGCAGACCACAAAGCAGCTTCTCATCCTGTACACACTGATAAAACAGTGTAACGCATCTTCTGCCTGACTAGTCCCAAAACTGAGCACATCTTTCATAACAGTCTTCTGATTTTTTAATCAATATATCATACCGGAAAGTGCTTGCTGAATCAAGGTCCAGAATATTTCCAGGATAATGTTAGCTAAAATTTGGAGGTTTCTAGAGATCTGTATCATTCAGACAAACAATCAGGGTTTTCTTCAAGTGCAAAGATTAGTTTCATTGCAGAAAATGCTTATATAGTACCGATGCATAAATATTGCTGTGAGTTCACAGGTAAGACAGTACCAGCAGTCCATCTTCATGAAGCGAGTCTGCGCATAGCCTAGTGAAAATGGTTTTCAAAAGGTGGAGAGAAACAGGCCATGGTTAGTTCTGAGTGCACACTACTTGGAAAAATAAAATGTTTGTGTATGTGTTAACTAAAAACTACCAAATTCAACCTGGCCTCAGTGAAAGTACAAAGAAAGTAACTGTTCTGAGGTAGCGTCCCTCTGACTTGTGTCTGCATCGGACAATTCAGTCAGGAAACTGCAAGTCTGAAGGTTACTAGCTCTCACCTTCAAAATGTGACAATAAAGGTGGAGGACAGAAACCTCTCAGAACGCTCTTTGATCTTGGATTGGTAGTTCTGTGTCTGGTTTCTTTTCTTATTTAATGACATGTTATGTTCAGTACAGTGCTTTGCTGCAGCTTCCTGTAAAATGTTTACATTGTGCAAAAAGATACCTGCTATATTAAAAGGAGGAATGAAGGGTGAAAGTTGACGGTGATTTTGGATTTGGGTGCTTCAAGTCTTACCACATCTTCTTTTAGGCACCTGACTTTTGCCTGTGTAAGGCAAAAGTAGTCCTAAAGTGACAGAGATCAGGAGACGCTTGTGCACATACAATCTACTACATCTCAAAAAGACCTTGACTTCCTCCACTAAGCACTGACATCCAGGTGCTCAAGCAGGGTATTTATTTATGGAGAAGGAAACTGTTGAGGGCTCAGATCAGCCACCATACTCTCACAGCATGACTCAATGCTACAGGCAAAAGAATAAAGCCAGCAGCGTTCTGTAAGTAACAGACACAATCAGTTCTAAAGTGCGTACCTCTTCCTGAACATCAAGTTCATCATCAGGACAGCTTGTTTCTGTGAAATCTATGGGTTCTTTAGACTCCTGCATGAGTGAAATCTTGGTAGAAAGAAATAAAGAAACATGTTGAGTTACACGTTGTCTGTATCATTGAAGTTGATTTATTACTCTAAATTACCTTAATATAACTTCCATAACTCACAAGAATCTGTTGTTCACTGTTCCTTGACAAAGCTGTTGCTTTAGTTCAGCTGAGAGAAACTTACATGTTGGAAAGCTTTTGGTCCTGCCTCTCCTTGTATGACTAGTTATGGCTTTGTAAAAATAATAAAAATAATAATAAAAGCTGAATCAATTTCTAAACTGCTGTACGGCTTTGTCAAAATGTTAATCTCTACTATAAAACAAGACAAAATTTCTAGATCCTGGGTAGTAAGCAAAAATTATCAAAAAAATAAGGGCTCCATCCTAGTTATTTAAGAGCAATATTAATTACTATTTATTTATAACACTATAATAGCAATTGCTAGGGAAGGAATTGTGGTGAAAAGACAGGAGAACATTATAAGGCCATTTTTCTAATGTGGGTCCACATCTTTAAACAGTACAGAGTGTTCTGGTTATCTCAACGCAGAATGCAACTAGGAAATGCACAGAGAAGGGCAGTAGGAATGAACACTAGCATGGAACAGCTTCCACGCATGCTTACACCAAGTAGAATGGGACTCTTCAGCTTTGATCAGAGGTATATGAAATTATTAACAGTGTTGGGAAAGGGAGCAGGGAATGATTATTAATTGCAGCTAAAAATCCAGAAATCCAAGAGGATTAAAACAAACAGGAAATATTTGTCATATAACACATTTAAAATTACAGAACCCACAGCCACAGGATAGTGTCAAGCTAAAACATGTAAAGGGATTCCAAACGGAGTATGACAGAGGCATCGAAGAGAACTCCTTCTGCGACAGCTAAATATAATGGTCAAAATGCAACCTCCAGCTAAGGAAGTTCTTAAGCTGCCAGTTGTCAGAAACCAGAAAATGTCTTAGGATGAAGTGTTCTCCATATATCCTGTTTCTCGTGTTCCTTTCATTAACAAGATTCTGGTGTTGACAGACTCTTTCTTTGATTTAACAAAATACTCACGTACTACAGAAGCTGTCCAATTTACTAGACTCTCACTTTATTTGTACTACAGCTCTATGTCTAGTTTTCAAACATGCCATGCTGTAATAGGAATTGCAAGAATGAACACTAGATGATAGAAGAAAGGGAAACGTACTACTGGATATCCTTACCTTCTCAAAAATGGGATCCTGGTTGTCACTGTATGTCATTTGATTCCTTATGTAGAGCACGGCATCATGGACAGTCAAGAAGAATATGTCTTTTCTGACAATATCATCAAAGAAGGCACTCCGTTCCAGTTGAGATATAAGGCTGTCTGAATAAAAGAAAGTCCTAACAGGTTAACACAATTTGAAGTAATTTAAGAAATAAATGTCAAAATACACGGTTACAACTATCAGAAGTCAAATGTACAGCCAAATCAAGTCAATCAACCATAGCTTTGTCTTGTCTTTTACTTTCCATATTTCCTTTAAATCCCACCATTTCTTGTGTCCCACTGCAGCCCACCATGCTTATCTGTGTGATAATTCACATTTTTCTTAGAACAAGTGCTCCCACAGACACATCTAGAGTTCCCTTCTCATCCCTTCTCATATTCATTTTATTCTTTGCATGAGCGGTAGCAGAAATATTTGTATGTTTACCTTGATATGAAGCAAAGTATACTCTCACATCAATTCTCTCAAACTCTCTAATTATCTAAAAAAATAAAAGTTTGCAACAAGGACATAAATAAATAAAGCCTGTAAGGAGAAAATACATATATTTCTGTATGTGTAACGTATAGGCACACACAGACAGACAATTAATTTGTTTCTGAGTGTCTTCATTCCAAATTGTATATTTTGTTTATTCATCATAAATAAGGAACTGCTATACTTTGCTATACGTAAAGATCCAGTAGTTAAGTACCTGCTTGCCGAAGTGGCCTATCTTCAACTATGTAAGTGGAACCATCAATTTTACACATACATACATCGCTGCCTATTAAGGTTCTCATTCTGTTCTCATAATATGAGTAATCATGTATTTTCAAGTGAGAACCACATGGGCCTGAGCAAGCTTTACTTCTCCCCTTGTACATGTCATATGATACAATTTTCATTGGCACATACAAATTTTTTTACACAGATTTTTCCCTCATGCAGTGCACCAGATGGACCTGTTGTTGGATGAAAAAGCTGCATATGGGAAGAGTCACATCTGTGGACCCCATAGCTCTTTTGTGTCAAAAACCAGAACTGAATTGAAACTAGGCAGAAGGCTGAAGCAAGGCACACAGCATTCTTGTATTTCAGTTAGTTAAAAGGTGGGAGACTGGATTCTACCCCTGGCTCCCTCGTGGCAGGCAAGTGTCTTCATATTTTCAGAGGTGATCACTAATTCCATCCCCTTCTGTTCACTGACAAACTAGAGTCTGGGTAATGTAAGATGTGGTTTATAGATAGGCTAAGCAGTACCAACTGCAAATTCAGTAATAGAAATACTTGGCCTTTATCTCTTCACCTCATTTCCCTCTCCCTAAACTAGGAATATTATCTCCTTATTACATAGTGTGATGTTTGAAGATGAATTAAGAAATGTTGATGAAGTGCTCTGATATTAGCCACAGAAAACCCTATAAAGAAATTAATCCTTCTTTCCATCATAAGTTAGATAATATGGAATGAATAAATAAATTTTGTTGCTAAAGACTGAAGTGATGGTAAGATGAAATTTTTACTGCCTCTGTGTTGAGTGAGCATCCTGTGCCCAGATTAAAGCAGGAGGCATGTGGAAAGAAAATATATAACTAAAATATTTCATAACATATCATACAAGGGGACCATACTTAGCAGTTCTAATTTTAGAGTACTTGACTGTGCAACCTTCATATTGTCCTTTTAATGCATTTTTAATTTTTTTTTCACCTGAAGTATGCACACCCCAATTTTCTACCTCTTGCTGTGTAAGTTTTAAAGGCACTTTTCAAGAACAGACCTTTAAAAACCTCAGAAATTAACTTCAGCTAACAGCTCTTGATTTACGTACTACTGACTAGTTTAATTTTCATGGAGCACCAGAAAAAAAATGCTCTTACCGTTTTTATTGATCTCACAGCTACAATATCCAAGAAGGTTACTGCTCCAAAATCAAGAATGAGACTGTGGATGGGCACCTTGGGGATATTTACTTTGACTGGGAGTTCTGAATTCCAGTCTACCTGGATCTCTACTTCCTTGGTGGGAACTTGAAGATCTTCGTTGTCTTCAGGGTCCTCATCAGTCTCAAAAGCTTCATTATTAATACCAGGCTCACTGATGATGCCATTCTAATGTGCAGATAATATATGGAAGATAGCATTTAATCATGGAGAAAGTTTTGGAGTTACAGAAAATACTTCCCTGTGATAACTTCTGTTTCAGGAATGAACAAGACTGATCCTTGTGACTGCAACTCTGCTCCCAACCCTTGGTAATATTGGCATAATTAATGCCAATTTATAAGGCATGCAGCCATTCTCTGTGACCGAGCAGGTCATGTATTCATTCCCTTTCCCCTCATTCTCAAGCCTTGAAGGTCCTGTGAACTAAGTATATGAATGAAATAGATTTCTTCATCCCCTTCCTACCAGCCTCAAGATTCCTGGGTGCCACACTGATTACTCCCCTTGCCAGCCTTTAAGGTCCCAGGCACCCAGCCAACCAGGTGTTGTTGATGGCCCCATCACAGAACAGGGAAGCATAACAGCACACAGAGCACCGTCCATAAAATTATGCAGTTACAAGTCCTAAGTAGGGAATTTGGACCAGAACTGCTGCTGGACAGTGAGACCTGTGACCCACCGGTGGCCAGGGACACCTCCGCTGTTGTCTGCTTCCTCCGAGGACTGGGTGAGTGAGCCGTCTTCTTTTATATGATTTTTGAGTCTAGATAATGATTGTTATATTGATACATAAAACTGTGTATTAAGATCTCACCCAATCTGCAGAGAGTCCAGGTGATTGGAAACCATAAGTTAAGTTAGGGTCTAGGTGATTAGAAACTTTAAGTTGTATTATAAATTCTGTATTACGCTACTTATAAATTGTACTACATTGATTCTGTTTGTAGAAATCCCATGCCATTCTAATCATAAATTCTGTGCTATACTAATCATAAAATCATGTTAAGAAAAATAAAGCTTTAACTGTAACTACAATTTAGTGTCATCATCATTCTGCTGAGGATCCCTAAAAGAACCTGTCTATCCCCTTACTGTTGGGTCACAATACTGCATCCAAGAATTTAAAGAAAAACAAGACAGAGCACATAATTGCCTCCTCCTCTGTGCAGTGTATTAATCACCTTCCTTCTTTTTTTCTTTGTTAAAAGAGCATCTTCCTGCAAAAAGGCCACTATCCGGAAAAATAAATACCTCAGAGCTATGCCCTCCCTTAATAGCTTTATTTCTAGGAGATATTTAAGACCAGTATTTTCAGCTTTGAATTAGATTTACTATATATGACAACATGGTCAAATGACTAGGTCAAAAGCTGGAATGTCACATAACTGAGCATTTAACTGCATCATAAATTATAACATATACAGGAAATACTGCATCCTGCACTGAGAGCAATGGCAACAGGAAACCCATTTCTACCTTCCAGCTCTAGAGATTTAATAGGTTGCCTGTATCTGTCCAGTCCTGTAAGCATTTAGTTATTGAAGTGTACATTCCATGCTCAGAGGAACATATGCTGCTTTCTTTAAAGAGGATGTGGAAGGCTTTGTCTACCAGCCAACTGGTACAGCTCACCTGTGCATACAAAGCCAGATGATAGGAGCATGTACACATGAAAGAGTCAGCACTTTTACTGCACAGAGACGATCAGAGGTGGTGAGGGGTAGAGGTAAGATTAGGGAATCTCTTGCTTACACTGCTGTTAACACTACAGCTGCCACAGCTGTCTGAATCTGTGGGGTCTTTGGCAATGGGTGTACTGCTCTGCTAAGTCTCCTTCAGGTCCCAGACTTCCTACCGCAGTAATAAGTCACACTTTTCCACCTTTATTTTGAAGATGAGTACAGAGGAACTCATAATTAAGGCTAAAGCAGTAAGTTCTAACAGTAATCCTTTGAGAAAGAATAGAAAGAAATAAAACAGTTTACCTTAGTAGCTTTTAACTTCCCCTTCTTGATTAGCTTTTGTATCTTCCTCAGTGCTTTGAGTCTTTTATTATATACCTTGACTGCATCAAATCCCACCTACAGAAAAAGGATCAAAATTAAATTATATAACTTTACCTAGATACAATTCTGAGGAAAACTCAAAACACAGTTAAGAAGCATCCAAAACTATCACATATCACTTACTGTGGATTTGAGGCTGCTTTTCAGACCATCAATGTTAGCATAAAAAATTGGACTTGAAAACTTGAGAATCTTCACACCTTCTGGTTCTATAACCTGTTGCCAAAGAATATAAGGTTAAGCAGCAACAACCATATTTTGGCTAATAAGAAGCAACTGTTTCAACAGTTCAACTACTTATCTAATTTACAAAAAATGGTGTATCTTTGCTGATAATTGAGGTGATTCAGTCTTTAGAAGCTTACAGCCCCAGCAAGCAATATGGACCAACCATCTGGATTAAGATGAAGAATTTAATGCTGAAACTTGTTATCTTTGAGCACTCCACTTCAAATTCAAGTTGTCCACAATATGCAAAGCACAACTTTGCCTTACACTGGCTTGTAGACTGAAGGGGAACAACTCAGAAATTACTTACATTTTTGTAGTCCTTGACCTTCTTGTAGATGTCTGTGCCAGGAATGTTTCCAAAGCCACCCCATGAAGGACTAACAGAAATAAAAAGAGAAGACAGTGAAGGTAAACATCATACTTAGGCATTCACAGAATTGAAGGGATTGCTGCATACAAACTGTCATAGACTCTTGTAGTCTGCTCCCTTCTGCCAAACTAATAGCCTCATTGCAAAAGTGTTGTACGTTTTGTGTTGTTGTACAAGAGTCTTCTTCTGATTTGTAGTGAATGGTCCTTTTTAAAGACAAGGAACTTTGGTGTCAGGCTACTTGTTGCACCATTTTTATGTGGAGCTGAATGAATAACTTGTTCCATTTGTTTCCCAAACCAGAAAAATCTTTTAAAAGCAGATTAGTTTGGTTTGAATGAAAAAAAAAAAAATTTACTCTGAAAAAAAATAGATCACTTATTTTGTTTCAAATCAACTGAAACATTACATTTACATTATTTTCAGATTACTTAATTTTTTTTGTCCAAACCTTTTAGTTTTTATTTCAGTCAATAACAAAACCAAAATATTTTGCAGTTTCCAGATATATTTTGAACAGTTGAAGCAAATTGTTTTGAAGTTTGTAAAGCCTCACCTTCCTTTTATATTTTGATTTCACATACCTGAGTTGAATTTGGGAATGTTTTTTGAGGCTCTACAAATTCCATTTTTCATAATCTACTATTCTGTAACAAATATTACAAGGCATTATTTTTATGCATTTGGTGACAGTGCAACTATCCTTTGGTATCGCTAGTAACCATACTCTCTGTACTACAGGCTGAAGGAAAGGAGTTATGTTGTATTTTCAGAGAAAAGATCAATGAAAGTAACAAGATGGCCAAATAAGATTCTGCAAAGCCACCTTTTCTCACCATTCCACTACCATATGTTCTTGAACAGCAACAAATCAGCCACAAGCACAAAATTTTGTCTTACTCTCATGGTTTCTCTTCCTCTTGCACAGGCACACACTCAGTCTTGTGTAAGCAGTAAGTGAAAAGGTTATTGGCATGTGCAACATACTGTACTAGTATTACATGTTAAGAGTTACTATAAGGATCAATTAATTACAGAAGTCATTAAGACATCTTTTTATATTTGATCTGAAATGTTCCTCTCCTTTTCCAGAACTCAGCTATGTGGGTGCATAAATAACATATGGCTAAGTACCACCAGATTACCCAACACGATATAGAATAATGATAAACCAATGCAGCTTCTCTTTTATCAGTGTAATTTAATGATAGCACACAAACAGTGTTTTGTTCTAAAGAATAGATTTTTTCAATTTCAAAATTTTTGTAAACTCAAGCAGATTTTCTGCCGCAAATCATCTTGCTTTTCAGCATATTGTCTTCTTTTTTCATGGTATAACACTAACAATTATTTCTGATTCTGTGTTACTTACAACTGAACTCTCAGCACAACTGTCAGCAATCCAAACAAAAGGCCAGCAAGTAATCCCAAATCAAGTCCCAGAATAATGGATGCTACACATGTAAAAACCCAGATCATCTGGAGAGGAAATAACAAATGTAAAGTCTCTTAATTATAACATGTAACTCCTGATCACGCTAAAGAATCACTAGACCAGACAATATGAGTAGCAGAAGAATTTAACTTTGGAGATGATCAGCACACTGGTAATTAGCTGACTTCCATACAAAAGTCTTCCTCTTCCTCCAAGATGCTTCTATCCATCACTATCTTATTAGTCACAGTTAGCTTTTTAGGAAATAATTTTTTTTTAACATAACAACATTTTTCAAGGATCCGGTTACTTTGGTGAAATTGAAGGACGTGCAATTAACCATTGCTTTTTCTTCTTTCTGATGGTGGCAGCCTTTGTTCATCTTTCTTTAGAATTTGGAAAGAATTTATTTTCCCAAGATGTAAAATGCTGTATGATGCCCCACCTGCAGACTTATAGAGAGGGAAGGCAGCTCCCCAGTGATACCTAAGAACCAGAACTGTTGCAAAGAGGTATTTCATATTAGCAGGCTGATGGCACTCTCTAAAGTCTCCACTGAATACTCAGGCAGAACAGTTGAAGTGGGCTCCTCAGTTCCTCCCTACGTCACTGCCCAGTCAGAATACCCAGTGGACCCAATCTTTCAAAAAGCTGAGTGCCTGTACTTCTCACTGAAGTCAGTGGGATCTTTTGCCTGTAAAGAGAACTGGTAAACTACTGACTAAAAAATTTCAGCTATACCTAAGGCAGGTACTGCCGAATGACACACAATGTAAAATCTAAGCATAGTAAGGACTGTGTGGAGAAAATACTTTCCATACAATCTTTTCCTGCCCTAGTAGCCACACTGAAGATTGATTCCACAGAAGAAACAGTGGGAGGTGTGAGCAAGTACCCTGAGATATGGTTATAGTGGTTTTTAAGAAAAGCCTGCTCACATATCCCCTAGCATGCTAAATGAATCCACATTCTAGCTTGGATTAGTCTTGCTACAACAAGAAAACATATTTTCTGAGGACTACCAGGCAAATGGGATGCTAATGTGGTAACAACATAAGTATATGTACATGAATTAAGAAAAGGTCAGCTTTTCTGACCTGTTTAAACTGTACAAAAGATTAAAGCAGAATGGTAAAGGTGGCAACAGGCCACCTTTATTGTGATTTTCAAGCCATCTCAACACAAGATTGCTGTAAACTATGGTAATTTCTATGAAGGAGTCATCACTGCACAGGAATACCCTGACTGGCACCCTTACTGTGGGCTATAGGGAATAAAGAAGATAATCAGAATATCATGTAAAACCAAGGAATTTTTAACTGGCCTCGTGGCACTTGCATTTGGAGGACGCACATTGAAGTTTTCTGATGCTAACCCTACAAAATTCTGTTTATACGCTAGTTAAGAGAAACTTGGATGGCATTAAAAGGCAAAAATGAAACCAGACAAAAACATTCAGGAGAAAAGAAAAAGTTCAGTTACTTACAGCATCCACTTTATTCTGTCTCCACAGACGGGGAACATCAAACACTTGCATGAACATCCCTTTCAAGTTAGCTATGACTACAGCTGCCAACACAGACTGTGAAGAAAAATGATGGAAAAGTGTTATTCAGAAGCAAAGACGCATATTAAGATAGCACTCAACATTATACACTATAAACCAGAGCCTTGTCTGGTATCAGTCACCACAGTTTAAACAGGGCTATTAATTCTGCCCATCAAGTTGAGCATTTGGATCTGATTGGTGCTGGTGACTGTGCTGCAGAGGACAAGTACCGTACCTTTTGTAAGGGCTCTAGCAATTTCCCCAGGGCAACAATTGAAATCAAAACAATCCCAGCTGAGATTATACCAGCAACCTGCGAAGAACAGAGTGTTTATAGGAAATGAACTTATTAAGACTCTATCTTAAGTTTCTAGGATTACAAAGAAAAATGTACAAGTAGTTGCACATTACATTTCTTTAGGAACAAGAAGACCTGCCAAAATGCCATTGTGTTTAGGCATACACAGGCAATCATTATATGCTTCAGCTAACACAGAGGGAATTCAATTAGGCAGGTAGTGTAAACAACTGCATGCAAGGTAGTAGCTCTTGGAGGGGTTACGTTCCATAGAGAGATGAAAGCAGCAGAGTCTGTGTGTCAGCTGGAAAAGGGGCTGCTGGGTAACCTGTAGTTCTCCACTGCTAAAAAATGCAAAGCTGTAGTACCATAAAATGGAGTAGCTTACTCAACATGAGAAAGATGGCACATAGTCAGATGATGAATGGCAAATAGCAGGGCTGCTCAGGCCAGCACATGGGAGCTTAAATACCAAATAGGCAGCTGCAAGAGGATTTCCTCCCTCATCCTGAATTCCTACTGTGACAAACTCAGTCCCTTAACTGAGAATGAAATTCTGGGGAATTAGGTTTGAAGGATTTGTGACCCCTAATGTAACTCATACTATGTAAAACTTGATTGCCCTCTTCTGGCAGAGCTACAAAAATGATTCACTACCAGAGCACAAGCTGCTAATGTACCTGTGGCTTTCCACATGCCAGCAACACAATCATTTTAGGGCTATTTCCATCCCATTGTGAAAGCTGTGCCCTATACAAGATTAAATTTACCCGTGCACAGTACTAGTAAGAAGAGGTCGTTACCTGAGTCTTTCCACC
The DNA here is from genome assembly GCA_026212715.1 of Elanus axillaris. Lineage (NCBI taxonomy): Eukaryota > Metazoa > Chordata > Aves > Accipitriformes > Accipitridae > Elanus > Elanus axillaris. Next base: position 15,799,135 of record JANZLQ010000005.1, on the reverse strand, counting down.
AGTACTTTCTTGGACTGCAGTCCGTGAAAGAGCAGTAGTTGCAACAAAACAGGAAAAGGCACCTGAAAAAATGTTGCTGAACCCAAAGGCAATAAATTCCTGAAAGATAATTGGATGATGCTGTAAATACAGATGCTTAAAGACAATTTTGCAATGGAGAATGACAATCGCTTCTACAGTAGTTTATAAAGTAGGTAGCACAATAATATTGAGAAGATGGATTAGTAATAGCTGTTAAATGTTTACACAAATTCCTCTTGTACCAGTGTAACTACGTGTGTTTGGAAACCAACACAATGAAGTTGGCATACTCTCCCTAACTGTACATACTCAGTATAAAGACGTTTAAAGTTTATTTCCATCAATGTTATCAAACCTAACATTTCTAACAATTACACTGGTATAATTGCATCAAGAAATGGGAACAGTATAAATTTAACTCCCAAGTATCATCAGCTAAACAAATAATTTTAATCACTACAACAGTCTGTGTTTAGACAAGCCTTTAATTAATGCAAAGCACTGTATTATTAGTAGAACTAATCAGGAACTTTGCAATAAAACACAGTTTCACTGAAAACTTCTAGTTAAGCCAGAAGTTTTTCACTCTGAACATCCCAATGAACTCATGCTGAGTCCCAGGCAGCGTTCTCATAGATTTGCCCCAGGGTCACAGATGCTGGAGCCTACTGATGCTGGTTGTTCTGCTCAAGTGACAAGGACCCTGGGAGCTTTATGTCCTGGGATCTGGGCCATTCCTCTGCTGGGAAATTAGGCATTTGGGAGCTGCCTGCAACCCCATATAATTGACAGAAACATTGTTTTCACCAAGCTGACACAGTCACAAGAACTTTTCACTCACTGCAAATTTTTAAAAATATAATTTGAGATTCGATTTTGACTCTCTCCCTTCTTTTCTCCAAAATGAAATTTCCTTTTCTTTAAGCTCCAGCTACAAGAGCAGGATTTTAAAGCCAGGTTCTTTAATAGAACAGACCTAGATGATTCATGCCTATTCCTGGGTAACAGCTGTGCTCTGCAAGAAAATTTTGTAAGTATGGTTCCTACTGTTCTTAAGTCTTAACAATCTATGAATTTATGAAGACAAAATAAACACTGGCAGATAATAGTATGGACCCGTCCTTCAAACTTATTTTACTACCTGCTTTTATTATGTTATTTTAACTTCTCCAGTTCAAATAAAAAATGTGTCCATCATTCATGGCTGCATTTTACCTTTGCTATGTGTAAAATCCACAGCATAGTATTGAAAGGAAGGCACTTTGCTTTTACAGACAGTAATTCTATTACTACAATATTTAATTAGTATCTTTGAAGCACATCAGTGCTGGCAGAATAGCATATTCAACAAAAGAACAGCATAAACAGCACTTCCAGGAATACATATTATTCATTCAGATTTATTAAACTGAAAGTCAATGCATTTTAGGCAACTTTAAATCAAAGTGTTACCAGATAGGAAATCTGTATTGTAAAGTGACTGGCACGTTCACAAGTATAATTTTGTTACATACTCCAAAACAGTGTTTCCAAAATCAAACTTTATGTAATCCATTAGTACTAAAATATCTTAAAATAGCTTATCTATTTATTGTGGCGAGTGCATTTTCTCCTATGTTCAAAGGATAAAATTCAAAATTAGAATAGATGCAGGACAAGGAAGCTTTCTAAAATTCTTCTCCCACGCCCATGGGCAAGCCACATAACCCCTGGTGAAGACACTGAACAACTGGCAGAATTCTCTAAGAGCTTGTCAATGCATACATAGCTCATGTAAGATCCTAGCTATGTGCCTTTAGAAACGAATGGTTGAAACAATTCAGCCATTTGGTGCAGACAGTTATTCAAGTATATTCATATGCTGCTAGGCATTTACTTTCCTGAAGCTGCAGGACTTAGCTATACAGTTCCAAGTGTATTTATATTGATATAACTGCTGTCATGTGGAGAAGTACAACAATTTATTCTGTAGGAATAAAATCATGCCTTAACTGAAAAGTTCAACTGATACAAATCCTGCATGTAGACTAAGCCTAAATAAAGCTGTTTGGAGCAGCTTCTGAGCTTGACATTGCCTCCCTCCACGCCCCATGCCCCACCAGCAACCCACCTCAAAATATGCCTTACAAATAGAAATGGAAAGCAGGTTGCTAAAGCTGCATGTCAACTCATCACCAGAAAATTCCCCTATACAGTGGTTAGCTTTAATTATCTTTTCCGAGCTACTGCAGTCACTAAAGCAATACAGAAGGAATTAATTAGTATGAAAAGCCCACATTGAAGATAGAGCATATCTGGCTCATCTCTATGTACTAAAATTGTCAGGTAACATATGGCCACTTCAGCTATTTCTTTTCAAAGTTGAAAGAATTTCTCCTGTCAGACTTCAAATTTAGTCTCGAAAATGTGTGTGAATGACATTTCTTTCATTTGGCTACATAAGTCAACATGAAACAGAACTTAAATTCACTAGGTTTATAAACTATTTTGGTTATACATACCTGGTTTCCATCAATAGCATAGTCATACTTGCTTGCATATACTTTCCCCACAGATACAGCAATAGCATAAGCAACAATAGCAATGGAAAAGGAGGCAGCTATCATCTGGGAAAACAGGCTGACATCTGGAGGTTCAGGAGGCAAAAATCTAGCATTTAGAAAATATATTGACATTATCAACTTTGATCAAATTCTGTTCTTACTAAAATTGTCAAGGAGTTTGAGGTGGAGGCATACAGGTTGCTTATAATATGAAGTGTAATGTTTCAAGTTAATAAAAAGGTGGAAACAGGCCATTGACATACAGAACATACTTATCTAGCTCACCATAGCCCAAATCCTGATGCTATTAGTCAGCAACAAAGCTCCCATTGTTCTCAGCATGACTGAGATTTGGCCTTATGATAGCAAAGTGAAAAAGTACATTTTTTTGAAGCATTGAATAAAGGATGTATTGAATAGCATGATGAATTACATAAATATGTTAATGACACTTCATACTATTGTTAACAAACTTATTCAGAAGATCTCAAAAACATTTTATCCCCTACTGTGTTTCCACAAATTTTAATTAATCAAGCCCTGAATACCAAATGGAATGTGAAGGTTACTACTGTGAAGTGCTCTGAATCTTTCAAGTGAAAGTCTCTACCAGTGTAATCCTCAACATCCTTGCTTCTATGACTATGGAAGTGACAAGATTGATTGGGATAACAGTTGTGGCATGAATAAGAACCACAGTGGGATAATTCAGGTCTACAGAAATTATATCTATGCACAATTTCATTATTAAACATCCTTTAATTTATTTTTTTTTACATTTTCCATAGTCATATATTCACTTCATGAGCATGAAGCAATTAATTCTCAGATGAACTTCATGAAGCAGGTAGATGTTCCTAAGCCCATTTTACAAATGAAGGAAAGCCAGGCATCCTATTTAGGTGGCATAATGGACAGAGCCAGAAGTAAACTTCAGGAAGTCTCCAACTCTGAGTTCTAAACTCAGGCTACAGCTCTCAATATCTCTTTTATGTCTTTTCTCTTACCACTGTCATATTTAGTCGATTAAAATAATACCTATTTCCCAGAAAACAAAAGCACTCACCCTCTTGGAATGCTCTTAACAATGCCTGCATTGTATTTTTTTTCAAAGTCAGCAGCATATGAAATGCCAGTGGCTACTATTGTCTGTAATAAAATAAAACAACAGTTTTAATACTTAAAAAGAGTTCTTGTCTTCCTGTAGCTAGCACCATCTCTTTTATCTGTTATCCATTTTTATTATGCTCCTTTGCTTACCACAATAACTTCTATTGGTATAGGTATAGGTATCTTGTGTTTGAACCGATCATTTATTTCTTTAACTACCATGCAGACAAAAATGGTGAGGAGTCCAGCAATGAGATCTGCAATGTTGGTGGTACCAATTTTTTCAAATGTTTCAATAAGAGTCTGAAAAATAAAAATGACAACAAAAAAACATGCCCATGTCCACTTGAAGGATGTGAAAATACTTATGAGAAGATCCAGATGCACAGGGTTTGGGAGGAGGCAGAGTTACTTGTTTGTTGAGGCCTGGAGGAGCCCGAGGATAACATACTGTCAGGGTGCTATAGAAACAGTGAATGGATTTAATGGTGAATTTAACTGAAAAAGCATAACTCCAAGAATTGACACACACAGGGGGCTTCTGCTTCCTGAATTTTAGGAAATTAACACTAAGTAAGAAGAGCTAAACCCCTACCTGTATTCTACCTGTTCTTGGAGCAAGGAAGGGAAGATCTATAGCTTCTTCACTTTGAATAGTAAGGGAGATCCTCTTTTTTCTATTCAAAAGACAGCTAGCAGACCCATGGGCAAACTCTGGTTCACTACGTGCCTAGCACATATGATCTGTGGATTGTGTGTTTCCTATTTCCACTGTCAACATCCAGAGAATGCATATGAACATGTGGGTTCTGCCAGGATGTGGAGAATCCTACACTTGAGAAAAGCAGTCACTAAACCTCACCTTACAGTACATTAACCCTCCCAGTAGAGTTCAGTCCCAGGCTGGAGGACTCTCACAACTGGCTGCAATAGGCAGCTCCCTTCTCTACCCTTGCTATGCCCTTGCTTGGTCCTATTGTTTATTGCAAACAAGTGTACAGAGAAAACACGAAGGGCTGATTACAGAAAAGCTACAAATACTCCTCCGTCCTCCTCCTAAGCATCAGGGTAATACTCACTTGCCCCCTGTGTCCAAGAGAATATAATTATTCCATGCATAGTGAAGCAGCTTTAACAGAATGATCTGGTAGAAGAGGTTAGAAACAGACTTCTTGCATCCTGGTAAGCTTCCCAAATACTGAGCTGCCAGTTTAAAGGCAAGGGGAGGGTTGCAGCAGCAGTACCACTACCACCATTCATGAAAGACTCTGGTTTTGAAATAAAATATCTGAGTGCTTAATCAGCTATGTTTTCTAAGCTAAAGAAGCCTTCCTGAAATACTGAATCAGATGCCTTTCTTCAGGTGACTGAAGCCATTTCTTGCCTGTTGTACTGCTTACCATGGACCGTATTCTTACTGACCATCTCTTGCACCGCCCCACTTCACAGGGGAACAGTAACTTCCTAACTTGGGTTGTGGATTCTGCTAATGTTGGCTGCTTTGTGTCGCAGTTTGTTAAACACCACTTCTGAATCAAGTCCAAAATTTGCTGAAGCTGACACAGCACGTCACTGGCTGAGCAGACCAGAAATCACAATTTCTTTGCTCCATACACATCTGCAAACACTTTGCTCACCTGTAAGAACACAGAAGCTTTGAGCTTTAACTTAAAGAGCATTCCATCCAGGCTTTCAGGAGCTGGAAGAAGCATGTACTTTCTTTTCAAAAATATTTTCTACTAAATGTACCACCCTTCAATAAACACAAAAAATAGAGATAGAAAACCTGCTGGATTAATGAGTCCATCACCCTGCCAGGTCTGCTCTAAGGTCTATTATATAGTACTTTTTCTCGTTTAATTTTCCTTGGTCTGAGGGAAAGAGTTTCCTTAGTTCTGAGAAGTCCCAGAACATAATTTTTTTTTTTTCAAATAGTCCATCAGATTTTTTTTCTAAATTTTACCTTGCTGTTTGTAGTTATATTCATCCTATTATTGCTAATCTAGATGTCTAATGTATTTTTGCTAGTCTGGTTGTCTGAACTGGCATGTAAAATCTGTAAATATATTTTTTTGTCTAAACCAGCCTCTTTAGAAATCTATTATTCTAATGTGAAGTGCTACGGAAGATCTTAAATACTATAAACCTGAATACTTATATGCTGAAGTCAGTGACAAAACTCTCAATAATTTTCCTGGGGAAGGAGACTATTCCATAATATGATATCTCTAGGAATTCAGTATTTCTGTAATCCGGCCAAGACATTCCTCCATTAGATCATTTTGTCTAAGACCAACAAATGGAGCTGTGACAGCAACATTTAGCCTCACGTTAGCTAACCAGTAGGTACCTGGCTGCAGGGTGGGAATCTACACCCTTCTTTAGGTATTCACAAGTATGTCTACAGTGTGGAATGGAGAATGATGCCCTTTACCAGAATGACCTGCTGGTTTAAGAGTAAAGAGGGACATGACAGTGTTAAGAAATGATGAAACACCCTTCGCAATAAGCCAGAAAGCAAGGGGTGGGACAGAAAATGACAACCTAGAGAAGAACTGTTTTGCTGGATAATTACATTTAAACTTTATGTGAAAAACTGCTCTGCTGAAAGACTTCAAGATGGCAATTAGACTTTCTGTCTCGGGAACCCCGAAAGCAGCTACTTAAGAGCCCCACCGCTATAAATTAACAGCTGCAGATCTTCATTTGAGTGGGAACAAAATGAATACCCTATACTTAACAACATACACATATGAACCATTCCTGTATGAAATGGAAGCAGAAGATAAACAATTATATAAAAATTCTGGCATAAAACCAAAACAGATTAGAAGGGCATACTTACATATATTATGGAAAGGACACCATTATAGTTTTTAGTTGAAACATTTAGGACTATTTTCAATTGTGACACTAGCACTTGAAAAGCAGCTGCAGTTGTGAATCCCCCGACTAGTGGATCTGCAAGGTACCTCACAATGAAACCAATCTGAAGGACTCCAAATATTACCTGGAAAAATCATGAATAATAGCTTGCTAAACAACAGAAAGGTACAATTTTATTTGGTGATTTCTTATGCTTTTTTCTTTTCTCTTTGTTTATACAGAGTCCTAGGAGCATCTTCCCCCATTGCAGCCTAGTGTAGCTTAATATCATGCCATCCAAGGAAATAAAGGAGACCTGAAAAAACATGTGAAAGGATGCTCCAGGATATGCACCATTAGCACTTAGTTTCATGCAGGTCTCTTGGTCTGCAATCACAGGGCTAGTCTTCTGTTGTCTGTGCTCCCAGTCACACTGCCACAGACTCTGCCCAGGGTAAGAGGAATAATCCCCCAAAAGCTCTTCAGAGTTTGAGATGACTTTCCTTCATTTTTGTGTTTGTTTTACTACAGGAAAATGTCTTATTGCCCTAGGAGGTATTTCCATGCTGTATGTTTTCCCATTGAAATTAAAGCAACATCTACTGTGTGTCTTCAAGCCAACTATTTTACCTGTAAAATTCCAACCAGAAATGTGAGGGTACTAGCAATCAGCACTCTCTGTGCATCTCTGGATTCAGTGTCTATCAGTGTCCCAGTACCATTAGTCCCTGTAGCATTACTGCCATCTATGAGGAAATTATCATCAGGGGCCATGCTCAATACAACAGATCCCACCATCAAACTGACTACAGGGAATGGACCTGTAACGACACACAGAAACACTGAAGTTTAATATATATATCAAAAGAAGCATTTATCAGACTAGACAAGCAAACTCTAAATCAGAAAATCAATTTAATATTTTAACTGAGGTACACTAGTACCACTGCCAGGAGTGACAGGCACTACAAACATGACATAAAGATAAAATTCCTTCCTTAAATAACTTACATTCTATACACAGGTGCAATTTCATGTTTGCTTAAGCCGATTCAGAGCTGTACCAAGGCCAAAAGGGGCAACATGTTCCAACCATCTCCATTGCATCAGCACCACAATCAGACAAAACAGAGCACTGATCCAGCTGAAAGCAACATTTATTTAATTTTTTTTTTTTTTTTTGGTCATGGTTAGTTTGCAGCTGATCCAGATTGCCACATAGCTGCATGGTCAGGAATGCCAACACCACGGTAGTGGCAGGAACATGCACCAAGGGGTAGGAACACGTCTTTGGGCAGTAGCGTGGCATTACATCAGCTAAAGATGACTGAAACTATACTTTGGGCAAGATACAAAGAAAGTTAGTGATCATTGTGTCCGCAACACACAATCTAAAAGTAATCGCATTTGTTGCAGTTATTTACTAACATTTGTTGCAGAAAAGGAAAATGTCATGAAATGTCTTGAATGATAAGTTAATTTTACAGATACATTAGAGGACACCTCATGAGTAAGAGTATTGGAGAAAGCATAAAAAGGAGCATTTGATAATGTAGAAAGTAGAAATGCCAACATAAGCAGAGGTGACAACTCAGACCTGGATAGCAAATGTGAGCTGATAGGTAGGAGAAGAAGAGGCTAACAAAGTGGAGAGAACATACAGAATTATTTGATGCAGCAGAGAAGAAAGCTGATGAAAAAGTGCAATATCATACCAAAGGTCTGGCAGGGGAAAACAATCTATTCTCAGTAGATATGAACAAGGAAAGACTGTATTTGGTTTGAATGGAGAGAAAGAAACTTCAGTGATCAAGCTGTAACATGAATTTTAAATGTGAGAACTGACAGGTAATAAACCCCATATTTTAAAGAAAGTATTCAGAAAGAATCAGCAAGGTTTACCCATAGCCTTGATGTGAGGACCTAGAGCGAGGCTGGAGTGCACACAGAGGTTCTGGGTCTCAGAGACAGGCAAGAAGATGATATTGTCCACAGTGATCAAAAAAGGATGCAGCAAGGAAGGCTTGTAGAGAAGACTAAAAGAGCTTCGTTTTAGCCATCTTGAGCTTTAGGTGACAGACAAAATGTCTGTTCATATTGCCTAGTGAGGCCTTGATCTTGTAATTTCTTGTATAGAGTGTAGCCAAAGACAGGATTTAAAGTTCAGCATAAACGCAAGCAAAAAGCACACATGGGCACAACTGAAGTTAGCTGTTATGCACAATTGCCTGTACAGAAAATAAGTAAGCCTTAAGTCCCCCAGACCCACAAATATTAATGTTCAGCACAACCAGTTTGGTTCAGAAAGTAGTTATCTTGTATGAAGTATGAATGTTCACAGTAAGGATTAACATTTTGTAATAGGTAATTCGCCGTAATTTGAACACATGCAGTTACCAACTGAGATGTGCCTTGATGTTCCGAGGAAAAAGTATGTCAGGATGGGAAAAAAGGCAGAATAGAGACCATATCCAACAGGAACTGCAACCAGCAAAGCATATGCCAAACCTGAAATGATAGATCATCAAAACATCAGATTTAAAATCTCACAACAAACTACTATCTTGCCTAGAATAGACTTTCAGAAAGATTTACTCCTTTTTCCCACATACAATTTAGAATGCGTTTTGCCTGTAAATCAGTTGCAGGCATATATGTGGGTATGAGTGACTGTAAATGACTGTATATCCCACACTGGTAGCTGGATGAGTAAGTACTGAAAGATGTTCCTATATTTGTACAGGTAGCACCCAACAGGCTCAGATGTGAAGTGGGGGAACACTGTTGCAAGAGTGAATGGTCTGCCCCTTAAAAGAAAATAATGATATGTGAAGTGTTCTAGTTATAGACAGAAATTTCAAGCACAGACTCCGAGTTATTGCACTACAGATATGCTTCAGTACGTTCAGCCCTTCTGAAAATCAGGCCACTTTTTTCAGTATCAGCTTAAAAACCAAAAGTAAATCACACAAATCTGAGTTTTGATCCTTATCGTTGTCTTCCTTTATATACCTGTTCAAGCTGTCAAATCCAACAAACAATGAAAAAAAAAAGTTGCCTTCAGTATCATATCACAGTTAGCTCCCACTGCAGGGTGTAGTATTCTCCTTCAAAGATACCACAAAAACCTATCAGAGTTCAATACAACTTAGTCCTGGTCATACTACTGTGACTGGTGGGAGGACTGCAAGCAACACACACAGTTGCTGGGAGTTAGGGACTGCAGGAACTTGAAAGTGCCAGAAGCCTCTTTTTTGGCAAACATTTTGGCCAATTTTCCCCGTATCACATGATTTAAAATTTCAGAATTATTATAGGTTTTTTTTAAATTACAGCTAGATTTAGATTTGCACTAATTTGGGGTTTATTATTATTATTATAATACATAGGTGGGAGACCAAACAGTATACTTCAGAAATCAGTTTTACAAATGGAATCTAACTGAGAAAACCAGCCTCACTGTAAAAAAAATACACGAGGTGGTTACAGTAAGAGCATAATAGCTGTTTTAAGTCATATGAAAGGCCCATCTAGCTCAGTTCATTTTAAAAGGCAGGGGAGTCCTGTAACTGTGGCACCACCTTCAGCAGAGATCTTCCAGCTCTGACACAGGCTCTCTTCAGGGCTGTGGACAAATCACTTCATTATTTCTCAGGTCACCCTCTGCCTGGGGCAGAAGTCTGTAATGTTTTTTTTCTGCCAGTCTGTGCCTTCCTAGCACACTCCAAGGGAACTGGCAGTAGTAGGGAATACTTACGGCTAACTGGGAATGTGTAAACTGCTTTCTTTGTTCCCAAGGGGAGTCTTTGCCCCCTTCCATTGAAGGAAAAAATGTGGGGTTGACACAGCTAGCTTAACCTCCCCCAGTCCTGAAAAGTTGTGAAAATAGTGTAAGAACATTATTGAGATGAAAGAAATTAATGTGCTGGATTGCATCAGGGTCATATCTAGTCTTGTCTTTGAAAGTGGACCTTACCAGCTGCTTCGGGCAGAATGGTTCTGCCCTTTAAGTCTCCCTTAACTAGCTTATTTTAATTAATTTCTGCTTATTTCTACCATTTTTCTATTTCTTCATCTGCTGAATGCCTTCCTAGTAAATGGAATAAGGAAATAAGGAAAATTTGAGCCATATACTGTAAATATCCATCAAGTTTATAAATTCTTTTAATGTGAATATGCCACTGCTTCCTTGAGGGTTGTTTTCTGCCGATATCCAAGCAACCTGACAGGCCAAATTTTAAAGGTGAGTAGATATCAAGGTTGCATTATTCTGGGGCAATAACTAGATATTTTGTGGGCAGCTGCAGGAGAGCTATAGGCTCAGACAACCAAGAAGGAGAAATAAGACCACATGACCTATCTGATTTATCACAATGCACTTAAAATTTTAAACATAAAAATGAATACTCTTTGAGTAAAAGGCTTGGGAAAAAAGTTAAATACATCTCGCTAGCACATCGAAGGAAATTTAAATCTTCTAGCCAAGCAGAGAAAAAAGGAATAAACTGAAGCCATCAATTATTTATTGCAAAATAATAGCTAATATCTAGTATTAAGTAACAAGTCTCAGATTTGTAATTCCATCTGCATAACAGCCCCGTCTTCGGCCAGCTCCCTTACAGAAATGCCCTCGAGAACGCAGGCCCGACCTGCCCGGCTTTACCTTGCAGGGTGGCGACGAGGCCGGTGCTCACCCCCGAGATGATATCGCTGAGCAGCCACTCCTTCACCCGGTAGTTGGGCAGCCACTCCAGGACGGGCAGAAAGGACTTGGAAATCTGAAAGGCCCTTTTTCTCGAACATCTATAAAAACCCAAGTGGTGAACATACCTCACGGGGCTGCGACCGGGAATCCCCCCAACCGCCCCAAGCTGCCAGAAAGCTGGGGCAACGCGCGCTTCGAGAGGCAGAGACGGTCACGGTCGCGCCTTCCAGAGCGGGATGAGGCTCCGACTGGTGTCAGAATTGCTGCCTCCTGCAGGAAGCCGCCTGTGGGCAGCTGCCTCCACGCGCTTTGACAGAAAGGGAAGCGAAGACCGATCTGCCGGCAGACCCGCCTCGCTCGGGCCGCTCTCTCCTTCGGCGGCTGGAGTCCACCGGCGCCGGGACAGCGCGCCTCTCGGCAGCGCCCGGCTCTCCTCACCGCTGCCCCGCGGGCCCGCCGCGCCCCGCTCCAAGCGCCTGACGGGGCGCCCCCCGGCGCCGCCACCCACCTGCAGGCCGCCTGCGCCCGCTCGCGGAGCGTGGGCGGCAGCGGCGGTCGCCGCTCGTTCTCCTCCTGGAAGCCCGCCTCGCTGTAGATGGGCCGCGCCACCACGTAGTGGCTGAGCTCCGCCAGCGGCTCCTCAGCCCGCTCGCCCGCTGCCATGGCCCCGCCTGAGGCGGAGGGCCGGGAGCGGCGCCCGCGCCGGCACCCCCTGGCGGCCCGCCGCCC
>JANZLQ010000005.1:15776330-15787062 GCA_026212715.1 Elanus axillaris | reverse complement strand
TAAATTTTTTTCCCCCCCCCCCCCCCCCCCCCGGAACTTCTTTTAGTTGGGGAGGAAAGGAAGAAAGAAAATAAATTTTGTGCAAGGAAATACTCTCAGCTCCCTCCTTCCAGCGGGTCTCCCTCCTTTCTTTATTTCCCCCCCTTCTTCTCTTTTTTTCCTCTCTTTCGAAGATCCTCGCCCTCCCAGCCCCTTGATCAAAGCATTCCGCTATTCTGATTTATTGCCTGCTTGGTGAGGCTTTTTTTTTTTCTTTCTCTCTCTCGCCGTTTTTTTTTTTTTTTTTTTTTTTTTTTTTTTACAAAGGCGACCTGAGATCAGCCATTACTTTCCTTGGCTCGCTTATAGGAATCTCTTACATTTGGTGCTTGCTGCTGGTGGTGGTGGAACCGCACTCGGATTCTTTCATCCCCCCCCACCCCCTTGCTGTCCTCTCCTCCCTCCCTTTCTCCTTCCCTCTCTCCCTCCCTCCCTCCCCCGTTATTCCGCCGGGGGAGCCGGATTTGTGGCTGCGGTGGGGCGGGGGGGGACGAGAGCGAGAGGGAGAGCCGGCGAGAGACATGGATGGCCCGGCGCGATGCAACGGGCTTCGGAAGAAGCGGCGATCGCGGTCCCAGCGCGACCGGGAGCGGCGAGCCAAAGGCGGGCGGCGCGGCTCTGCCGCCGGCGGGGCCGCCGGCCCCGGGGCCGCCGCGGCGCTCTCCTCCTCGGGCTCGGAGAAGGAAGACAATGGGCCCCCGCCGCCGTCCCGGCCGCCGACGGCTCGACCTGCGCCCGCGCCCGCTGTCCGGCGTGGGGCAGGGCGAACCAGCCCCGCCGCAGCGGCATTTATACGGCCGGCCACGGCCGGGCGTTTTATTTACGAGGAAACAGAGCGAGCCGGCTCCGGGCTAGCCCGGGCGACGCCTCCGTCCGCCCTCCCCCTCCGGCCCCGGTGGCCCCCTCGCAAGCCCTGCCCCAGGCCGGCGCTCCCCGGAGCGGCCCTCCCAGCACCGACACCCCCCCGCCCCGGCACCTGCCGTCCCCTCGGGGCGGGGGGCTGCATTTCAAAGCCGGCCGCCCGGCAGGCACGCCGCCCGGGGACAGCGCGGGATGAGGGTCGTTGTCGGCGGGAATTGCTCTCCGGCGTGCGGAGCGGGGCTGTCGGCACGCAGGCGAACCCCACCGACCGGGGGATGGTCTCGTTCCCCTTCACCGGCCGCCCTGAGGAGCCTTCTGCCCCACGGCGGCCTGCGAAAGCGCTTGCTGTTAGGACGAGCCTGAGGGGACAAGATGAGACCAGCTGCTCCGCACACTGCTTGGCCCACACAGAAACCTCCTCTGAGTTTCCAAAGCCCAGCTGCGTCCCGCCATCCAAGCTGCGGGGATCGGCTCCACGCAGAGATACAGATGCCTAACAAACACCGCGGGCTCTCTGCATCACGCCTGAGATGAGAGACGGTGGCCCAGGGCTGCAGCTTCTAGTTTGCCCAAGGAGGGTCGGAAGGAGTAAACTCCTTGGCAGCCCTGCTGTGATTTAGGATTAGGGGTAGAACTGGGGCTGAAAAAGTCGACCCTGCATGCCAAGTGCTGCTGGCTACATTACAGCCCTTCCAGGTTATGTGTGGAGGACAACCTAGCAAAGATCTTGCAGGAGTGAAGCATGTGTCCTCTTCACCCTGAGAGACATACAAAATTTAGAATCAGTCCCAGTGTTTCAACTAACACCAAAGAGGCGCCGAGGATACTGCATCAAGCAAAATATTTTTTCAAGGAACTACTCAGGTGTGCATATTCTTGACAGCCTTAGTTTCAAAGTGTTGTACTATAGTCCTAACTTCAGCCATGTTGAAGCCAACATTGCTGAACTGGAAATAAGCTACTTGCAGCAAGTATGTTTCATAGTGTAACACAGTCTGGGCTTTATAATGCTGCAATAGGCTTCCCCTACTGCTGTACCGTAAGAAATGTCTAGGTAAACTGCTGAAATGCTTTGGTTTGAGCTATGTTCTATCAGGCAGTGAAACAACCAGCTTCCTAAACTGCGTCCCAAAGTTTTGTAGAAGCTCATAAGCATGGCATTGGAGTGAGTAAAAGCTGAGAGTTCATGTCTAGTGGTATGACTTTGCGTTTTAAGGAAAGTGGTCTTCTGTAAATGTTACTCACTCCAGAGTGGGAGAGCTTTCTTATTTTTTTGCTAGCAGATAATACTATGGGGAAATGGAATTAATGTTGGAAAACAGAAGAGCAACTTGATGCAGTTAGACATATACTAAAGCACATAGAGAAAACTGAGCTGGCATCAAAACTGAGTAATCTATTGAGTTAGAATCCACTCCTGATAAAAATGGGGTAGCACGAAAAGTAGTTTTGAAATCTAACTTTGGAAAGCTGTTATGGTAACATCTTCTGAGGTTGTAAAATTAATGCAAAGACAATGAAGTTACTCCAGAAGGTATAAAGTGTTCTAGGTTAATCATTAAAGCAAAGAATAATGGCAAAAACATTTGCAGGAACCCAACATAGGCCCTACACTTACAACATAAACTCAGTTTTCAGGACTGGATGTGTATTACACATTATTTTCTCCTAGAATACCCACAAAACTACAATTATCTTATTATTCATATAACTAGGATTTTAGAAGAGAACTTGTTGATGTCAAGAAGAAAAAAGTCATACTGAACATGGCAATTAACACAGGAAGACTACAGTCAGAAGAATCTGAATTGATGCTCCTTGCAAATTTGTTTCCTGCAGCATGCGCCTGCCTGAATGGAACTCCAAGGTTCAGCATCTCAGGTGATGAGATGCTGTAGGACCAACAGCAGACGGTATACAGATCAGAACTCTGTAGGACCATGCATATTGGCAGGAAAGAAGTATGCATGTTTGAAGACAAGAGGTTTCAAGAAAAAAGCTCCATCTGTGTAACACAGTGCACTTACCAGAATTCAAAAAGAAAATTATTTGAGGAAGAGGATAAAGAATGCAAACCCTAGCTCAGAACGGATCCTGTAGATAGAGACAGATCTGCATGAAATCAGAAGCAATGAGTTTCTAAACTGTGATGTTGCTGACCCCACTCAGGATGCTGCCTTGTGTAGCATCCCCTTCCCCTGGAACACTAAGCCTTCAAGCTAGAAGCAGGTTCTTCCTTTCCTTTTTCAACTTGAGCTTTTTTCTTTTTCTTTTTTTTTTTGTTAGCTTGAAATCTACATCAGTCTTCTAAATCCTTTTGTTCACCTTATTATTTGCTACTATTTCCTGATTAGTTCACATGTATTTTGTACTTGGTAGGAGATAAACAACATAGGATGGATACACAGATTGCTTCCAAGTCCCTGCCTATGGTATCACTGCATGTTCTATTCCCAAGTCCTTAACTCTAAATGCCCAAGTCATGCCTAGAGAAGAATCAAAGCCTAAGATTTTGTCCTTAATGGCCAAGAATAACAGTCCCTCTCTTCCTTCATCTCATATTATCTCTTTTCTGTACCATGTCTTAAATTTGAAAGGAGCAGCACCTTCCCAGCCAACTTAGTCTCTTCTTCCATTGTCACAAGAACATGGATTTAAACCTCAGGCTAAGTAAGATGTAGAACACAGTCTCACTTTCTAGGTGAGCAGATATGAAGCTATCTCACAAAACACAATTATCACCAAAAGCGTCGCCTCTTCTGGTTGTGTTTTCAAAGAGAAGAGTGAACGCAATCAAACTACACAGTCTGATCTCAGGCAGCAGAACAAAGGAAAAGATTTAAGCTATAATGTAAACAGTCATAGCTTAAGCTGCAAGTCTTGCAGACATGCTTTTATCACAGCTGCAACTGATGTCCAGTTTCCAGACAAGTGAGTTCTGAGAGATGCTTCCTATCTTCATTTTCCCTGGTAGCTGGCTTTGGTATCTCTTCACTTCCAATGGACATGCTAGTGCTAGTACCCAACTCCCCCTAGCCACTGAACATAAGGGGTAGGCTCCCACTTGCTAAACTCTGGTGCAACCAAGTGTGTTTAGGAATCTGAACAGCCCAGATGTGGTCGTGTTGGTGTGGACTGAGACCACCTTGGTAGAGTTCAGAAGAGAATCCTCTAGCATATATAGTCCTGGTCTGTAGGAACGTAGCCTGCTCCCCCAAAGCTGGAGATGGAATAGCAACACCCTTTGAGAGCAGACCTGCACTTGTGGCTGATAGTAGGAATTTGCTATGGACCACAACTGTGTTTCAGAGTGATGGATGCAAAACTAGAGGGACTCTCTTGTTTTCCTCACAAATACACCTTGCAATGCCCATCGCTATTTGCACATTGCCTCAAGAGCGAAACACAAGTATTTTATCATAGAAAATAAAATATTCCACATCACTCCTGAGCTGAGGATGCTCAGTTCCAGAACTATGTTTTTAGATGTTACACAATTAATGTACACAGCACAGAGTATTCAGCACAGAGTACTAGAGGACTGGAAAGACTTAACTGAGAGGTGGTTTTCTGACTTATCTGTAAAATTACTTGTATCAGCTTGCACTGGGACCTAGATTACAGCTGCCACTGGGATAAGCACTGTCCAAATAAATGCAAGGCAAAATGAGTGTTTCTGTCCCAAAGAGCTTAAAAAATAAATTCAGTATTTCAAGGAATACTCAAGAACTGAGGCAGTCATCTAATACTTCTGCAATAACTTCACATTTGGAAAAAAAACCTTAAATATTACTTTCAATGCTGAGTGAAAACCAGAGCTTTCACCCTTGAAAACGAGCTAGGAAAGCAGGGTATTTTCAACGAGGCTACGTAGCTAGGGATTACTGTGGCAGCAAATACAGGTAGTGCTAACAAGAGTACATTTTCAGAGAAGACTGTGCACAATTTGTGTTATTAAAGAAGATACAGATTATCAGATGTTTGTTGCAAACATAAAAAAAAAAAGGTAAAAACATCCTGCCTAGCTAAGGGTGCTTTCATTTAAGGAAACACTGAAACATGTAGTTAAGTCTATTAATATTCAGGTCAGTTCTCACGCACCCACCATGACCTCACTGCTTTCTTGACTCAGCAAAAAAAGGGGTTTATGAAAAAAACATGAAAACACATCTCAATTTTTTGGAAAGCTACCATCAGTTAAACCTGTGCAAATATTTTTAATATTGACACCCTCTCCTATGCTTCCCCACCAAAGTACTTAACATGCACATTCCTACTTTTGTAAAGAGGGAAAAAAGCTCCAAAACAACCAATTACTTGACATTATTTAGAGTTTAAAAAAAGGCTCTAAATTCTTACTTTTGGAGACATACCCAGAATTAAATCAAGTGCCAAACCTGAGTACAGGAAGTAATTTTAATTCCATCAGTATTAGTGGAGATTTTTTTTTTTCAGCTCTTTCCTACAAAACAGGCAAACATGACCAAAATCTGACCAAACAGCCTGAAAGACCAGGAGTTACGCCTGTGAAATTCTGGTTCACTCCTTCCCTGTGTATCAACCATAACTTAAAACACTACTGACAAGAAAACTGTACCTAAAGTTGATCAACCCAGACTCCTGCAGGCTCTGAACATGTATAAAGTATTGTGAAACAATACAAATGCAAAATATTCTGAAAAACTTGCCATCTACTGGAATTTCTAGATATACTGTTTAGACTTATTTTACAAAAGAAACATGTTCTTTGCAAGAATACAGTTCTACAAAGCAGATACTACAAAATATTTTAAATTTGAGTAACAAAAGATTATTTTTACGTGAACAAATTTGGGACTCCAAAGAGCTGAGCATGAGATAATGCAACTCAGTCAAACATGTGACCATCCACAACAGAAAGTAGAAAAATGACGATGGTCATATTCTACTCTGTGACAGGGAAATCTGGTGATACAAAGTAACAGACATGACAGAAGAATTGACTGGAGGGAAATAGAAAGTCTGTGGGTTTTAAGCATTCTCATTTTTAATTAAGGAAACGTTCTCTGTGGCCTGACATGCAGGGGTTTTGTTTTAAGCTGTTATCTCCTCCATCTCTCAACAAGTAGATCCCCATCCTCCAAGGAGCCAGCAGGAAACTGCTAGGCTGAAGTGTCTGACTGATGTAATTACAGAAGGCAGCATGCAAGTACCACGTGTTGAATGCATGTTGCACATTTGAAAATACCAGGCATCATTTCAGCTTCTGAGGAAGCAGTACATAGCACCATACACTCCTTCACCCTTCAGTCATGCTCTACAGCAAAAATGACTGTAAAGCATTTGGATTTTCATCTCAGGGAGAAGTACTAATGCTGTAAGTGCATTCACAACTACCTATTTTTTGTTCCATGTTATTTTTTCTAAGATAAACTTTTAGGGATGAAGAGTCCAGTGCACAACGTCTTTCATTGTTAAGTTGCTAATTATCTACCTAATTATTTACTTGCACTATAGGAAGAAATCCTTGAAATTTAATGAGTAGGTAACTAGGGTAAATAATAAGCAATAATATTTGTTCTGGCTCTAAAAGTAAGAAAAAACAGGCAAGTTCTGTTATTAAAAACAGCACTTGCCATTACACCTCTAAGGCTTCCAACAATAGTCTTTAGACCAGACTTGTTAAGGGAGAAGCCGCTGCCCAAGCATTCACACACCATGTGAGACTTTACCTGCTAGAACCAGAGTCCCTTCGCAGTGGATGACTCCAGTGAGCTGGTGGGTGCCCCTTTCGACTCCACACACACACACACACAGAGTCACCCTCAGGTGCTTCTTCTTTCCTCCTAGGTTTCCCAAAGCAGAATCTCTAAACAAGGCCTTCAAAATAAAAAGTGTAATTTATTCTATCTATGGTGCACAAATTTAGCCAGCTCCAGCTGGGTGCCTCCAGAGAGGGACACCCAAACATTAAACTCCCTGGGCAATTATACCCTTACAATCTAAGTTCCTGCCCCTCACACTCCGGTCCAGCAGTAATATTCAGGTCTGGGGCCATCTTCTCTCTCACTGGGTCCTTTTTCTCATCTCCAGGCAGGTTTTCTAGAGTAGTTTTCCTGTTTTTTAGGCTAGTTGTTCTTATTATAGCTCCTTTTCCTGGCTCAAACTGGCTCTGGGGCTTTCTGAATCTTCTTATTCTTCCCATCAGAGAATAGGTCAGCCTTAAGCAAAAGCATTAAGCAAGCTGCAAGTTCTGCTTTATCATGAACAATTACTTTTAAGCAGCTAAGCAAAGTCCTTAAAGCCCTCCAAAACATATTAACAGCCTCTAATTTATATACATTCCTGTGCTCACAATCTTATCCCATTATTGCCATGTGCTGTTTATATCTTGTTCAGGTGTGGTCTGCATGCTCATATAGCTCAGCTTTCCCACCTTCCACAACAGACTGGAGATAACATTCTGCCATAATTTTAAATATTTCAGAAGGAAGGTGTGGAGGAAAAAAACCCCAATCAACTACATCACTAAAACAAGTGTGTATTAATCTGTAGCTTTTCCTGAAAGTTTTGGTATGAGTAAACAAATCTCCAAGTGTCATAGAATCTTTGAGAACAAATTCTGTACTACTTCAGTGAGGATGAAGTATTTTTAAGAAACATGCATTCTTATTTAATATGCTATGTTAATATGCTTCATAGTACTTAATACGCTATGTTTAAATTCTAAGCTAAACAAATCCTATTTCCAAAGCAATCAAAGCTATTCCTATGAAGAAGACTGTATTTCCAGGAAAAGTTAAATATCACCAGGTTAGGAGCATATTTTTCTCTTTGTATATGTATATTAACTCTAATGAGATAGTATATTGGCAGAAACTTAGATTAATAAACCCAGAAACTCATGAACTTAACCCCTTTAATATAGCAAACATATCCAACTTTCAAATATAAACCGGAACGAACTAACAAAAAAGAAACTCAAAACAACTTTCTGAATGCCAAAAAGGGCTTATGCAAAACAGTACACGTTTATTTGAGGTATCGTATCCATGAAAACAAAACAAAACAAACCCAACTATCTACATTTAAAAAGAATTTTTACTTAGCAAGGCAAAAGAAGTGAAGGGGCACATACAGAGTAAACAAATGTAAACAGTGTAAAAATACAGAATGTTAGAACCAACCAACCCAAAGCTTTGGTTATGAAAACTGAAACAACCCCATGTATTAAAGAAAAAATAAACCAGAGGCATGCAAAATATTGTTAAAATACACTCATCCATGTGGCTAAGTGAAAGTCACAAGCTAGTGTGATGGATTTAGAAATGCAGTTCTGCTTCTTTCTTTATTTTCCTTAGATTGATTGTCATTCAATTTTCCACTGAAGTGGAATGGCTGATGGAAACCTTTCAGCCTTCTTCAACCCACTGGTAACTGAATTTTTGAAGACTCCAAACAGGTGTTGCAAAGGAGGATTAGGTAACTGTGTTTTTATGACACAGCGTGATACACAACCTCACTCAAATGCTACAGACAAATGGTGCATGATCTATTACCATTCTGGAAGGCAAAAGCTTGGAGAACAAACAGTGAAGTTGCTCCAGATGGAATTGAAAGATTTTTGAGTTTCTCCTCACAAGAGCAGTGACAAACTCCATGGTAAATCAGGTAAGTCACTGAACGTTTTATTTGCAACACAGAATATTTTGCCAATCAAGATATACTAGAGGAATCTCAATAGTCACCTACAGTGTACGTGCTTTTCAGAAAACTCAAGTTTTGTTTCAGATATGCATCAGGAACCTAAACATCACAAGGCTTTTCTCCTTGAAGCAACTGTACTAATGCCATCCGCCTTAGATGCATCTACAGGTCTTTCTTGTCTTCTGCTTCATTTACACTGCCCTGAAAAAAGACAGATTAAAAAATTTTTTTTTATGTTTGCAAGATCAGAAACTGTTGACTCCAGATGCCACGTTTTGCCCCCTTGCAGTCATACCTGATTTGTTCACTATACACCCTTCAAAGTTCTAGTCCCATCAATACTACCCCCACAACACATGCGCTTCTGATCCTAGTACAGTAACAGCCTTGCAGCCGCCTTCTGCTACCTGTTCACATTATAGCTCAACTGTGCAGCAAACTCAGCAGAAAACATTTTCTGCTATCAGCTGATTTATCCTTAGGAGCTGCATCTACTGTGTGCTCAGTACCTTCTGGTCTTTCCATTCAGAGGCAAACACAGAAAACTGCAAGGATGTGTGTACTAGACCACAAGGCTGTTAAAAAATGCAGCAGAACTACTACGGCTCATTACACAGGGAAGCACAACAAAGATAGGACATGCATGGTGGTCTTAATTCAAACAGAGAGATCAGTTGAGCAATCTCTGTAAGAGTATAGGGTGACACTGGGAATCAGTAAGTGGCTTCACAGAGTACAGGAAAGATTATAACCAGCTCAAATTTGCCTTTTTTTGTTTTAATTTTATTAATACAGGACCAACAAATAGCTCTTCTTGAAAAGCAGGTCACCATAATTTTAACATCAATCATTTATTTTCTCCCAAAATCATTCTTTGCAAACAGGTTAACTTTCATTTTTATTCAGTTTTGGTTGAACTCTGAGATAGAGGTTAGGTATGGAATATACAAACATGTCAGACAACTTAGAACAGGCAGGGCTCCCAGTTCTACCAGAAATAATTACTGTATATATTATGGGTATTATAGCCATGTGCATATGTAAACCGAATCAAACTGCTAATTCAGCTTTTGCTTGCTATATGTTTTTTTTATTATTTTGTACTTCAGTTTGAATTTTTATAGTAGCCTGGTTTTAGCCTAGGCTTGGGGTTTTTGTTTGGTTTGTTTTCATTCTTGCATATCAACAGTATTGCAACATTTACAATCCAGTGTGGCAAAAACATGTTTAAAGAGCAAACAAAATAAAATTACTCTTATATATACACCACACACACACTACTCCTATCATTTTCTTACAAGATTTCAGTTTGATCATCACATGCAAAACTATCTGAATCCTATTTCCCAAGTGACAGCAAAATCGAGTCTAACAACAACCTGAGCTTTGTCACCTGAAGCGCAAAAAAGAAAATGCTAATAGCTTTGCCGTCCAGTCCTTGAAAAACAAAATTCTACTATTTTGATGAAGTTTAAGAAGGGCTGCCCATTGTAACTTTATGCTATACTAAAGATTTTGTTAAATTCTCTTGCATAATAAATAACCAACAAGCAGAATTTTGCTGGTACAATTTCAGAACATCATGCTCATATAGCCATCCAGAACTACCTACCTGAAGCAGTTCATATTCTTTCATCAGATGATCATATTCTCTTTTAAGGCCTTCAGACTGCTTTTTAACTGCAGTCACTTCATTATTTGCCTTGTGGAGAGCTGTAAAATATCAGAGTTAGTGTTTTAATTATTACTTATATTCCTGCAGTTCCTCAGAGCCCTAGTTATGTGTTAAGGCTCCACTGCGCTAGACAGTTCTTCCTCTAAAAAAAGCTTAAAATTAGAACAGAGCATCACAGATGGACACAGCAAGAGATGTGCAGGACAGAGAGGGGAAAGAGAATGGCTCGTGTTCAGAAGAGCCGCACAAGTAACAGGAAGGGGCTGTAAGGTAAGGGCAAGACCAATAAACCGTTGACAGAGGTGACAAGTTAGTGATGACTACAGTGTTCTGCCAAGTTGCAGAAGACTGTTCTAGAAAACCAAAGCTCTACAACCCTAAAACCAAAAATGTCAGCCCTCTTAAAACAAAGAGGGAACTCAAACAATGGGTAAGACTTTAGCAAAGCAAGTGAGGCGACCTATAAAATGG
>JANZLQ010000005.1:15750656-15770663 GCA_026212715.1 Elanus axillaris | reverse complement strand
TATACCTTAAAAAAAAAACAGCCCCCCCCCCCCCCCAACCAAACCAGTTTTCCTTTTTATACTAGTTTTGCCTTGTTTTATTACTAGGTGACACCTCTGACACTCTCTCCCACCACACACCCCAATTTCATGGATTGGACTTTGTGGACACAAAGGAAAGGTTACTTTAGTCAGGTGAGGTCAGTGGCATGAAACAAATTGTTAAGAGGTAAACCAAGTTTTTCAATCTCAGCTTTGATTTTGTGTAATGCATTGCTCACACTTAGGAAGCATAGTACTCAACATTTACCTGCTCAGTTGCAGAAGTTTCAAAAGGAAAACAGTACATTCGATTCACATTAAATCTCTAACACTCCATAGAAAGCTGTGCCTACCGATGTGGTTATTAACAAGTACTTTAAGCTAATATAATCAAAATAATGTATAAGAAAACTTATAAAAAAATAAGATAGACATAACTTAACAGCATCTAGCTGACAATGATAATTAACATAACCATGGGATTTTCTGTTTTGGCAATGAGGGGGATGGCATCAGGGGAAGGATTGTAAATATTTTCCTACGCATTCCTTAAAAAGACCTCTCCCCTATTTCCCCCCCCTAACAACAGAGTCAAGCATGCCTTAATTTATACATCTTTTGGATGGACAACAGCCCACAGGGAGAACACAGCTGAAGCAGCATGTGGTAAATCTATTTATTCCTTAGTTTTCTCTAGCATTCCTGACTGAAAAGCTTACATTATACTAGTGTTACAGACCACCAGTTAGTTTAAATAAAACATATGCATTTAAGTTTTTCATTGATCCCATCACTTCAAAGGCAGTCTTCCCCCCTTTCTTTAAGAAAACAGCAGGAGGGGGAAGCCCACAATCAAACCTGCCTGAGAATGTGAACTAATGAGACTATTTAAGGATTCTTGTTGCTTCAATCCCAGCTGAAAACAGCTGTTCTACAGTCCTTGTTCATCTTCCCAGTGGACAATGAAAAATGATTCATGAAATATTTGTTGTTATTCTTACAGCTTTGTAGCAGTGCCATGCAATATGAAAGCAGGGCTATGTTTTGATGACAACATGTTATCTGGTACCATGAAAATCTGTAATTTGTTACAGTCTGAACATTTGATTAATGCTTACAAGGTCCCAGGCAGTGTTATCTTAAAAACACTAATTTCAGATGAGCAGGTGTTCATAAGCATCACACACCTTGACAGATCCCACTAAGACAGAACCAAACAGGTAAAATCTGCTTCTGTCTCAATTTGGGTTGCCAAGAAAGCAGTTTTGACAACCTCAACCTTAAACACAGAAGCTGCTAACAAAAGTATTATGTTACAGATTGCGAGGCATGTTTCCTCGTAGACAAAAAAAAGATTTTAAAAAAAAAAGCTAATGCCTCTGCTGCAGGAGACATAGAAATGTAAAATACTAGTCAAGCACTCTTCTGCTGACCGAAACCCTACTTTACAAAAAACCCCTCAATTTCTCCATTTTATACTGGGAGAGTGGCTGATACATATGACATGAAAGACCAATCTGATGCCTATAAGCAACTTGCAATTGATTCCATATCCTGGTCATGTCATTGATGAAGACAAGTCAACACCACTTAAATAATCAGTTCAATTTGTTAATTGTAATTATTAACAATTAATAATTAAGGTGTTCAAATTACCTATTTTCATAATGAAAGCATTTACTAAAATATGGGGATGGCAATGGCGTGTTTTTGCAGTTCCTAGTCAAGCATGAAGAAACCCCAAGCCAAGTGTTATGTAAATTGATGAAGTTAGTTAATGTTATACCTCGGATAAATTTTTGACATCCAGTGTTGGTATCATCTTTTTCTTAATTGCAAAGAAATCCTAACCAATACTTACCATCTGATGTCTTCTGTAGCTCTGCTTTCAAATGTTCAACCTCCTTCTTCAACTTTTCATCAGTTGCTTCTGCTGACTCTTTCTTCTTACTGCTTCCTTTTTCACTCAAGGCCTGTTAAAAACAGTTGCTATAATTAATTTTGGTTTTGTTAGTCTTACATTAATGCTAACAACCAGAGAACATCAGCCTTGATCTTGCAAAGTGACAGATTTATCAAGTGCTAACATGACACAGGCAGATACTCAGTCATTCTAGGAGAAAAAAAAAAAAAGAAAAAATGCTCAATGTTTTAAGTTGATAGTAATTGCATACTTGTAGTAGCATGGCATTACCTCCTGTGTAAGAGTACTTTGTATCTCTGCATCAAACTCACAGCTTCTGTTTAGCTTACAAACGGCTTTTCCAGAAGACATACACTGGGACTGCAAGTGATGGAACATTGCCATGTTTATGCGCAATTTGTTCTAATAATTTATTCTGATTTAAATTATGTAACACATCACAAATCTCTCCTTGTAGGTTTGCAGCTACTTCTTCAATCTTCACAATACCTCAATATCCAGATTAGATTTCCACTGAAACTCAAGAAAAAAAACTAGGAAAGGATGCAGGAAGAGCCCTGTAAGTACTAGACACAAGAGCAGTATAGTCCCTGTACCCCTGTACTCCAAAAACATAGGCACTACTATACCTATGCATGCTTTTATCATTAAGGCAATTGCTACTGATGACTTAAAGTATCACATATTAAGGATTAGACCCCATAATTTGACTCTTTGCTCATATAGCCTCTATTATCCAATAAAGCATCATCTCTGTTATGAAAACGGCAAAAGAAGTGGTAAATGCTTAATGGGAAAAGTAGAACAACTGAGATGAATAGCTCTTAGGTGAACTCCTGATATTAGGGCTTACTGGGCACAGGCAGGAGCAGAGGGGAAAGATTACTTTAGGAAGAAGGAAAAGAACTGTTTATAAAGACTGCTAAACAATCCAAAGAAAAGTGCTGAACCAAGTTTTCCAGAAGCTATTTAACCAAAGAGCAGAGACTGCATTTCACTGCAGGTAACAAAACCACAGCCAATTTGTTGTGAAATTAGCCACAGATTGCCTTCTTTACTTTGTGCTCACCTCCTTCTATTAATACACAGTTATTTCTGTAAACTTTTATCTTAAATCCTGTGCTCCAGGGAACCTCTGAACAGGAGGTAGTGCAGACCTAGTACTTACAGTATTTATACATATAGCCAGTGCCTTATATGCAATTGCTCCTGCCTCTGTCTGATGCTGGAATGAAGCACACTTGTAAATAAACACAAATACAGGGGCCAAGCCACAGAGGAACCTAAGTTGTAACATCTCTATAAAGTTAAAATAATCCAATTCTAAACACTTTGCATCTCCAGTGCAATGGAGATCCAGCCACAGCATGCTGTCTGTACCTGTGGCTACCACTGTTTTTGCAAACCCTGCAATCAAACACACAAATAGAAACAGACAGAAATACAGTTTCCAGTTTCTGGCTGTCACTTACAAGGGGCTAAGAGAATGTGTTGCTAAGAGAATGTGAAAGCAGAACAAAAAGAGTACTTTTGGCCAAATCCCAACAAGACAGACAGGCAAAAAAAAAAAAAAAAGTACCAGTATGCAGTAAAGAGATTAATTCCATGGCAGAGGGAGTCTGGATCATTTTGACAAAATACCAAATCCCAAAATTTTGGAATAATTTCATACTTGGGAAATACCTAACATACACTCTAGTGATCCTTGTTTTACAACACCTCTCAAACAACTGGATTTTTTTGCATCCCCTCTAGTACTTTTTGTCCAGAGTCTGTTCTCTTTGTCTGAAGATTTATTGCAAAATATTACAGTGCTGGTGACCATAAACACTGCTTCAGACAAACTGGAAGGAAACCTGTACACACCTGCAGTGAATTTTGTTTTGACAATGTGCCAGACTAAAGAATGCTGTAAGAGTCTTCATACCCTGGATATCTGCACTCTAGCTCATGGTTCAATCTTTTCCAACAGAAGTCAAACTAACAAATCACAAGAAAGGATTTCATACACTTATCTTTATCTGACTTCCTTTCCCATGTACAACTGTATATTGAACCACAACAGACAAATGACAGCTTAATTTTCTCCATTCTTCTCATAACAATAATATATCTTCGGTCCATTGGTGGTTCTTTTAAGACATTTTTGGCAATACTTTCATTAATACTATGGCAGTGCCTTACTAAGAAAGAAAGGTATTAGGAAATTGGCTGACCCACCATAAAAATAGATGCAAGAATAAAAAATAACCATAAATATGAAAGACCAATTTTACAAGTTAGAAAAGACATTTCAGGACTGGAGAAAATCCTATTTAGAAGAAACAGCCAGCACAAGAACAGCTATATTGTAGGCTTTTCCATACTGGACTGCTATAGCCCTGACCTAAACAACCAACTGTTTAGTATAAAACAGGTAAAATTAGTGTGCCCCTCTACTTTGCTACAATTAAATTCAGAGAAATATTTTAAGAATATATTGCTACTTTGATGAAATTTGTACTGGAAAGACAGATCTCCATTTATTTGGATTACTTTAGTTTCCTTTGTTAATAAAATGTTACTGAAATTTGTATTAAGTGTTCTGAATTACATATTATAAGAACACTGTTCTTCCTTTTTCCACCAGAAGAAAAAAAAATGAACAAACAATATTCAGAGGCAAACCATCCCCAGAGTGTTTTGTACTAACTACTTGCTGTATAAGAAAACTAAAAAAGTTCAAAGATACCTCCTGCAGCCTTTCATTCTCGGCTATGTATTTTTTGGCTGCTTCAGTAGCATCATTGACTTGCGTTTCCAGAGCTGCATGGGATGCCATCCCTTTTGCCAACTGAGTAAGAAGGGTAACAGTACGTCTCAATACACTGGTGAAGAAACACAGTGAAAAGCACATTAATTCACAGCACAAATTTAAAAAACCCGAACAAAACAACCCAAACACCTCCTGTTCTCTCTCTCTCTGCATTAGATGTGAAAACAAAACCACAAGAGGACTGTTTAAACACCTGAAGGGAAACAACCAGGCTCACTGATGACAAATAATATTACAATAAGAGACTGAAAAGATTTTCATCCATCAAAAATCTGATTTTTACGTGACGCAGAACCTCCCTCCTCCCCAAAACCTACAGCCATTAAGGGGTCAGAGACCCGCTTGCTTAAAGGCTGAAATACTCTTACATGACCCAGTGTTTTAAATAGGATGGATCTCTGAATACAAGATCCAAGCAATATATTAAGTTAATGAGTACAATGCAAAAAATAAACCCCCACAACTTTATAAAAGGCCTTACAAGAATAAAATTAGCAATATGAGCAGATTAATCTTCAAAGTACCCTGTCAATACTGTATAAATCAGAACACGAATGAATGTCAGCATTCATATGGTACCTCAAATCTAAGCTTTGCAAATACCTCCCTTGATTTGATCTAGCGATTGCCTCTTTGTATCACTACTTTCATTATTCATCTTGGAGTCTTTCAAAGCATGATGTTGCTGAATCAAGGAAAGGCCAAAGCAACACTGAATTAAATTCATTCCTGCAATATAACTATGCAGCTGCTCTTCAAAAGAAATGTGAAAATCCAAGTAATTGGCTTTTTCATGACTGAAAGCATATTAATAGACCTTCTGGCTTTCAAGATAAGTCCTCCCCCCTGCTTTTTCATTGAAAGGTCATTTACTTACTTTTTTTGGTTTTAATAAAAAAGTTGAAGTCTCCATGTCACTACTTTTCCAAGGGTTAGCATGTTTTACTATTGCTTATTAATTTATAAATGCAGCAGTCAGGAGTCAGTAAAACATCATTACTAAAGCAGAATCACAGAATCATGTAGGTTGAAAGGGGCTTCTGGAGGTCATTCTGCCCAAGCTCCTGCCCAAAGCAGGGACAGGTTGAGCAGACTGCTCAGAGGCTTGTCCAGTTGAGTTCCCACTATCTCCAGTGATGGAGATTCCAGCATCTTTCAGGGTCCTTCTTCCAGTGTTTGACCACTCCTGATAGTAGAAAAAGTACTTTTAACCACAAGTCAGAACTTCCCAGGTTCCTGGCCTGTTGCCTCTGTCATTCCTGTGTGGATCCATTGAGAGCAGCTGGCTCCATCTTCTCTACATCCTACCACTGGATAGGTGTAGAAAGCAATAGGATCTCCCCTTTAATGTCTCTTTTGCTGGCTGAAGCCAAGATCCCTCATCTTCTCCTCATCGGTCATGTGTTTCAGCCCCCAACCTTCTCAGTACCCTGCTACATACTTCAGTATTTTGGGGAGTCAAAACTGGACAGGATCCTGCAGCTGCAGTACCACATGTGCCAGATAGAGGGGAATGACCACTTCCCTTGACCTGCTAGCTACACCGTTACTATTACAGCTCAATACATCATTGGCAGTCTACCAGGATTCCCAGCTCCTTTTCTGCAAAACTGCTTTTCTACCCAGCCAGCCAGTCAGCACCCAGCCTGGATGCTGTACATCGGTTGTCCTTGAAGATGTTGGACTTTGTGTCTGCCTTTGTTGAACTTCCATGACATTGCTGGCAGCACATTTCTCCAACCTGTCTAGCTCCCTCTGAATAGCAGCCCTGCTCTCCAAGATATCAACCAGTCTGATTTGGTACTGTCTGCAACTTGCTGAGAGCACATTCAATCCTACCATCCATGTTGTTAATAAGGACATTAAACAGTATTGAGCCCAGTACCAATCCCTGAGGGGCACCAGCTGGAATCTGCACTACTATAATCCTTTGAGACCAAAGCCCCAGGGCATTTTCCACCCACTTTTTTTCTCCACCTCTCCAGCCCATATCCCTGCACAGTTAGGTTATCGGGATACCACAAGAGAGACTACGTCAAAGGCCTTGCTAAAGGCACACAACATCCATTGCTCTGGTCTTTATCCACACAGCCAGTCACCTCATTGCAGAAGGCAACAGGGATGATCAGGCACGATCTCTCCTTAGTAAATCCATGCTGGCTGTTCAAAGTCATTGTATCCTTCATGTCCTTGGAAATGGCTTTGAGTAAGATTTGCTCCATAACCTTTCCAAGGAGGTGAGGCTGATTAGTCTCAAGTTCCCCACATTTTTGTCCTCAAAACGTGCAACGTTTGCCTTTCTGCAGTCACCAGGATCCTCCCCTGATCACCATGATCTTTCAAAGTTGACAGAGCATGGCTTTGCAATGACACCGGCCAGCTTAGTCTGCATACAAGGATGCATCCCATCACCCTATTCTAGGGTGCCATGGACTTGCATATGCCCAATCTGCTTAAGTATTCCCCAGTTGCATCTTCCACTACTGTGGGTAACGTTACATTCCCCACTGACTCTCACTAATACTATGAGAATAGAATTATAGAATTTGGAGGCCAAACAGCAGACCTCACCAGTAAGAAACTATGCAATGTAAGGTTGGTAATGAGACACTGAATGTCTCATTCTTTTCCATATCTTTTGTCATTTTATCCCCTGCCCCATGAGCCCATGTTTTCTTTAGCTTTCCTTTTGTCTTCAGCTCTTCTCATCCCTCTCTGGTTCAGCATGCAGTAACACAGGGCCAGACAAGCCTTGGCAGGTTCTCCACATCTCCCAAGACATCAAGTCAGATTAGCAGATTAATGCCTCTGTCCTACCCAGGGGCCAGTCTCTGGTAACTATGACCCTCCTCTTTTCTGTGCAGACAGCTGATAGATGAAGGCTCAGCTGGCTCCAGTACCTCCACTGATAGGAGGTAATTTTACTCACCTGTACCTAGTGTTTTGTAACTGCTGAACCACAGACAGATAAGAGCTTTTGTTGTACTCCCAGAAGTGACAAGCTTGCAACCTCCTCCATTTTGGGCATCTCCATCTACCACTCTTCTGGAATTCTCTTATTGGCCGATGCGCTAAAATGAACCAAAACTGACCCAAAGAATGAACTAGGGGCATCCAAGTACCCATTCGCACCACCATGTGGTCTTAACTTGCTTGGGTGATGGTAGTAGCAGTATAGGATAAGGTAACCCAAGGAACACTTTTTTCCCACCCTTCTCTGACAGACATTATGCCTGTTTAATGGATAAGCAAAATAGCTCTACTAAGAAAAGTCCTTTGACCTCGCCACTACTGTAGGAGTATTTATTTCTTCTAAAACTTGGTGAAAGGCCAGTAGTCCAATAAAGGCCTTAAGCAAACCTCTTCAAGATCACAACTTTTATCCACATTAAAACCTATTAGGGCCACCTGACAAGTTTTCTTCCCTGAAAGCCGAGTGGGAGTAGGATCCTGGGGGACCAGCTTTCAACTCTTGTATAGGACACAATCCAGCTATTCTTCTTTTGGAACAGAGATCACAAACATATTTGTGCATATTTATTTAACTTTTCTGAAGGAAGACAAAGTACATGATGCATTCCTATCAGTACTGTGCAAGGCTATAGCCACCTTTGTTTTTTTCCAAAGTTTTCCTGCTCAAGTTTTGTACAAATTTTTCCTTAACACTTCTTTATGTACAATGCTCCTCAATGATCAGCTAAAATGGCCATACATCACTCCGATGGGAAGAAGTCTGTCAGAAGCCTCTGTGATTCCAGGCATTTCCTTGTTCTGTGTTCCTCTTGTGTATCTAGGCAATGTCAAGCAGCTCGCTGAAGGAATTCAGAAGAGCGTCAGCATTCTTTGCCCAGTGTCACCATAAAAATGTACAAATAGGAAATCATCTGACCAACATGTTTGCTTCCATTCATTCATATTATGTGTCCAATTTAGTTCATGTGCTCCTTGCCCAACTGAGAAGATCTGCAGGTTGTTGTGGCTACTGTGAAGATTCACAGGTAGTCTTGGCTGCTACTGCTGAGCAGTACAGAACCATCCTCTCCATTACCCCATTTTATCAGCTGTATTTAAACAGCCTGAAAAGAATACTGCACTTAAGATCATATTATCACAGTAGGACGGTTGCCACAAAGTACTTCATCTGCAATAATATCTGAAACTTTCCTCAGAAGCCAGAACATTATCCTACAGTTCCTAACTTTGAGCTTTAGATGAAGCGGTTCAAGTCAGACTCAAGCTTTTAAGAACAACACAGCAGGATGCAATAATACCATCTTGCAACATATTAAGATTATTTTAACAGTACTTCAGTTTTTGAGGTTTTTTTAATTCCAGTTTTCTGTGTTCAAAACAAACAAAACATAGGGCATAAGTTTAAGGAAGGAAATGAGTATTCCCTGAAGTACCTCCCCCTGCAAAATACATGTTTTCTCAAGCATTCAAAATGTTTCTTTCCATGTGTTGCTAACATAACCTTCCAATCTTCAAACATTTGTAAGATATTATTTTCCCTGATCCTACTTGCCTCATAGCCAATCTGCTCACATTTAATTCTTTAATTGCCTGAAATTGACCTTCCAAACTTTTTATAGTTGTATTACTTTGTGCCGTAGTTCCTGTAAGAAACATACTATGTAGAAATTAAAAAAAGTTATACTTACAGCCAAAGAAATAAGGAAAAACCTGAGAGATAGAGGTTTCTTTGCGATCGGAAGAGTTTCATCTGAATATGATCAAAGGCATTGGTATTGACATTTGCAGCCTTTTCATTCACATGAATGGCCGAGTACTTCCTGACTTCCCTAACAGCATCTGCAAAGAAAAACAGTTTGTTCTTACTCACATCTGTGGGTATGCATGTATGATAAACCAGACATAGTACTAGAAATATGTATTTGGACTTTCTGCTCAGCAAACAGGCATAGGACAAGTAGTGATATCACTTATCTATACATTTTAAAGATAGGTCTTGATAAATCACTGAAGCAATATAACACACTTCCAGAGATATGGCAAATCATTGCCCAAAACATGCTTGAACAGTCATTTCCAACACCTGCACTCAGCTACCGGGGATCAGGCCAAAGCAACAACACTCTACAAATGTTACCAGAGACCCTACAGACAGGGTTAAAATGTCACTGCTGACAACTGATTTAGAATCTAGCCAGTGGACAAACAGAAAGAAAACAGAAAGAGAAGGGAAAAAGAACAGATGCCTCTGAAGTATTTGCCTCATACGGAATTTGTTAGATAAGCATGTATTTTAGTAATAACAGAAGTGTCTGCTTTATGCTTGAATCAGATCGAAAAAATTATTTCTACAACATACATCAAAATAGGAAGACTGTAGTAACACAGTGTTGAACATACACAGAGCAGAGGGGGGTAAGCTACACCTCAGCTTTCTTTCATCTGCCTTTCATCCATCTTTCAGCTTCCTTTCACCCATCATATACTCCTGATAGTTCTGCAGAAGGGCCAATACACTGCCAATACTTTTTCAAAGGACAAAATAATTAATTAATTAGGACTTACATCCACATAAAACCAAAACCTAATCCAGTTAAGAGTTCATATTACTATCTGTGAACTTAAGGTCATGATACATACTTAAGGCCGATACAGCACCTAAAATCTCCTGCACTTCAACAGAAATACACATTTCATGAGACACATCATCAGTTCTTGCACAATATTTTGGCCATGTGTTAAGTTACTGCTGTATTTATCTAAGTGGGCAAAATCACATCCAAAGAAAAGCACATGTGAATAACATCACTTATGACTGTCTCTTTTATATTCATAAGTTATTTAGAAGAAAAAAAAAGAAAAGATTTGAAGTGAAACTTCAAACAATGCAACAAAGACTAAGACCAAACAAATTCCATATCCCTGTGCTGTGAGGAGATTCTAGGCCTGCAGTAACCTATCATGCTATGAGGCAAGCGTGTCATCACTGCTTTACTTTAGCCCACATCTATCTTTCTGCAAAATCAATGACCAACTCAATAGCAAACTTTGGTCAGTTTTCGACAGAAGTTCAAGGGAGTAAATGAAATCCATCAGTTCTCAATCTTAGGCCATTTACTGAAGGACCCACTTCTAAGGTTAATACTAAAGATCACCTAAAATAAAAACAAACAAACAAAATATTTTATTTGCAGTTCCAATACTTTTTTTTAATATTAGGACTACAGTATTGCAGTTTAGTCTGACTTTATTGTCTGCTGAGAGAAACATACAGATGCACTGCATATATAACAAAATCACACATTTTTTTCTTTGTATTTAAAGTAGCTTGGAATTACATAGATTATTCACTATAAGGCGCTCGAAACACTTCTCTCCAATCCATGGATGAGAACTACTTCTACTACTGAAACACAGGAGAACTATTTCCATCACTGAATACAGGAGATGTTTACCACACAAAGCAGTCACGACAGACATTAAATGAAACCAGCCAGGCATATGGTCATCATTCAAGCTCCAGTTTCACTAAAGCTTTACTCCTACTTGATAGGCCTTAGGATCTACTTATAACAAATGTAGCCAACAGCTGGTTTGTATCTGTGCCTAGCAAAAGTACTGAAATAGCCTAGGGCTTTCATACAATCTTCTGGTCTTCTATTTCAACAGCAACCAAGAGAGAGAGTGCCATCTACTGCATGTTACGCAGCTCAGCCAAATTCTGGTATCAAACTTTTCAAGTTCATCTACTTGTGTGAGAAAGTGAAACCAAGAGCAACCTAGACCAAGCAAGCCCTCTCCTCTTCCATTCTACTGCAGAACTTTTAAACAAATTAGCTGACTTACATTGGGCTTGAATCCTTTCAATTAGTCTACTGCTGTGAACTACATATACCAGGGTTTTTTTCCCCCATTTGTTAAGAAATTACTTAACACTTACCAAGAAACAAGACGATCAGTAAAACTATTATTGTGAGGAACATCTTGTTCCAGAAAACTGCCATTTTGCTCCATAGTGGAATCATAAAAATCTTCTGCCATCTGTAAAATAGCACTGTGTTATTCAAAAATAATTGAACACTAAAAGAAGAGTGTAATAACCTCACAGAAGAGACCCTTGCTATTGATATGAGACTTATGTAAAGTCTCTAAACAGCTGTTTTAATGGCAATGTAATTTAGGTACATGTAATCTTTCCAACAATCCAACTTGCTTGTCTCTTTTTTTGTTTATTGTCAATACAGGCAAAGACAGGTGGTTCAACTAAAAAATTTCTCACATGATAGCATATACTGTCCAGATGTGTTTTATTTTAGCTTTTACTTTGGCTAGCATTACTTTATGTTCAGTCCTGATTACAATAAACTCAAAGATGGGGTAAAGACTGTAAAACCCATTCCATCATTTTTATTTCTATCCACTTATACCCCGTGTTGCCAAATAAAATAAAAACCCTCCACAAATTAAAAGCATCTCTACCATCCTTCTTCAGAAGGCTATGTTTTACACTGATGAGTCTGCATAATTGTTAAGTACAGGGATTGTTATTAAATTCTAACTTGCAAATGACAACAAAAGGATAAGTATCATGTTTATATTTTGTCAAGGGTTAAAACCTCTTTGAGGTGCATAAATTTGTTGGTTACAGAAGCAACTTCAGTGGCCCAATGGTGGTGAAGACCATTTTTTTTTGTTGTTTAAATAACCAGTTGCCTATTCAATATTACTGCATGGAGGGCTCTGCAAGAATTCACACTTGCAGCACAAATGAAGAACATCTGATCTGCTCAAATGGATCGAAACCCGCAAGAGACAAAACCAGAGCAGCTACCTATCCTTTGCACAGGTATAAGTGCTACTGCACAAATGAAGTAATACATTGTTATACCATTAGGGATGT
Source organism: Elanus axillaris (assembly GCA_026212715.1). Lineage (NCBI taxonomy): Eukaryota > Metazoa > Chordata > Aves > Accipitriformes > Accipitridae > Elanus > Elanus axillaris. Next base: position 15,758,030 of record JANZLQ010000005.1, on the reverse strand, counting down.
AACACAGGTATGCTAGTCGCTATCTGATTGTATCAGGTAAAATTTCCAACTTCTGTCAAGAGTATTTACGTTTTCCAGAGACTGTTAAAATTTGTCCTTTAACAAGGCAGTTTCCAACCTACTATAAACTTAATTTAAATTAGACTGTAGCATCATCTCCAATGGTTCCTTCTGGTTCTGCACCAGAATTAAAGTGTTTCAGCACTGTATATGCAAAACCCTCATTTAAATCTTTTAGTATAATCTGAATTCTTTATAGCAGACAGCCATAGTCTGTATCGACCAAAAAGCTTACCTTAGTTAAACCAAGCTACAACTCAAACGAAGCCAACTTGCTACCTCTTTTAAACATGCAATTCTCCAAGTTTCATACTGATCTCCATTTAAGAAGTGATTCTCTGAGGTACAACCTTAGACCAACTACACTGCCAAGTTTTATTCAGGCTAAAAATAAGATCACTTTACTGCAAAGTCTTCCTATGTTACATTTTCACACTTATTTTTGCTCAACAAGTACTGACATTCACATTTATTAATGCTCCATTTCCTTTTGGTAACAGAAGTCACATAAATATAATCCCTCCAAATTATAATACTGGCCACCACTATTAACGTACCACGCTTGGCAGTACAGTTCTGTCTTTTTGTGTACTTGCATTTTTCTGTTGTCAATTTACTTATTCCCCAGGAACTTAAACACTTGTTAGCAAACTCAAAAAAAGAGTTCATTATCCAAAAACTGTGCAGGCACAAAAGAGGCAAACGATATTTTTGAAGACTGACAACAAAGTAAATCAAAACTTTAAACAACAGCGGTTTCACATCTGTCTTTAATCGCAGATGCTTTACCCCTCCAACAGAACCAGGTCCCAGGCCACCAAGATGCATAAGGCAGAACTGCTGCTGCCCTCTGGTACTGTCGCAGCAGTTAAATCTATTCTTTAACCCCACAAGACTCCTATGACAGTTTTATTAAGACAGTTAATTGCACATGTCACATAAAAGGATAAAGCTATTTTACTCTTTCAGGAACCACACTGTTCTAAGGAATAGCAGAATACTACAAACCAAGCCCAAAAACCTATCCTTTGTATATAGTTCAGAGCACTGTATTTAATGTTTTAATAAATTTTGGTAACACCGAAGGTTATGAATTTGCTTTTGAGCCACAAAGACTGGATTCAAGCCCTGTTTATAAGTGAAACCTATTTCAATACTCCCAATGTACTCTGCATGTGTCATCAGTCTGCAGAAATTCTTGCAGCTATTTTCCTCACATAAGCCATTAATAACCTGATGATTACAACTCCCATAATACTTCTCCCTTCTTACATACAGTTGCACTTTGGATTAGAAAACAACAGAAAATATGAGAACTCAATCTATGTTGAAGTGTTGAACTCCTCACAAGCCAGCTTGTAAAAATCAGAGGTTAAATTAGATATTAGAACAGTTTCAACTTCTGAAGTTGAGGAAACTTGACTAATCACTGTTATCAGCTGTGGAGGACCCAACCATTTTCAAGACTCTCCCACAGGTTTAAGTAGTTAAATTCAGATTCTCCACACAGCAGGGTTTTGGTTTAGGTTTTGTTCTTTAAGATATTACAGTAAAAGTTGCATTCTTCATTCTAAATATATCTAAAGATGCAGAAGGCAAACATGTAACAGTTTTTACATGAGACTGAGACAAAGGCAATTTTTTTTTTAAAGCTTTAAGGTTTCATCCTACCCAGGTGAGGTTTTTGTTTTGTTTTTTTTTTTTAAGAATTACTGATATTCTGGAAAGAAATCATAACTCTTCCTCTTGCCTCCTGTAGAGAAGCTAGGTTTCTTTACTTCCTATAAAGAAATAAAAATAACATTACCAAATTTGAAGAGCTACTTACAGGAAACAAGATAATGCTGTAAGCTAGGCCTTTGCATACAGTAAGAATAATGAATACATTTTCTTTCCCTTACTAAGGGCATTTATTTTTCAAGTATGAGTTATTTTTCTTAATGTTCATGTTGTGTTCCAGAAGTATTATTGTTTTGTTAATCGATATATAAGTTTATAGAGGCCTTTATTTAAGTAGTTTTGAAGTGTCTTTTGCATCAAGTTGAAGTCCACTTTTTTTTTTAAACAAATGATCACAATTTCTTGCAGCCCCTACACACGCTGTAGGTGGCGAGCTTTGACTATCAGGTGTCTCCTATCTGTTCGGCACCCACAATGCCTGTGTACACCCAAACGTTGTAAAGCTGCTCCTCACAAACTTGACGAACAACTGAAAAAAACACACCATCCTCCCATTTCTTACAGAGCTCACAGCATGGGAAGCCAGATGCCCTCTTGTACACTGCCTACTCCAAAATCCCCCGAGAGAAGACGTCCCACTCGCTGAAGCAAAGCAACGGGGCTCATCCTGGGAACCTTGACTACTGCCTGGATGAATCGGCAGTGTGTGGAAAACAAACATAAAGCTCCTTAAAAGAGGCTTATGACTGCTGAAACTTCCTGGCGCTCAAGTCCCGAGCGTCATTGCTTCAGCTTAGTTCACAGGATGCAGCAAAGCGTGTTTATAAAAACAAGCCTGTAAAATAAACCCCAAACAGTGAAAAGACCGAGCTGGGGTTGTGCAGCACACTTTAGTCCTACCTCAGCGGAGAAATAAACGGCAGGCAGAGTACGAGAATCACTCCTATTTCCCCGTACAGAAAGGCGGCAACTGCCGTCCACTGGAAAGTCATCGTCCCGGCAGGCCTGCGGAGGAAGGAGCGGCTCAGGCGGGCCGCGACCCCCCAGCTGCCGCACCACCGCCACGGCAGCTCCGGCAGCCCCCCACCCCCGGCCCAGGCTGCCTCGCGTTAGGCCACGGAGTTTCAAAGGGAAGTAGTTCTAAATAACGGCAGCTCCGGGGACGGGGGGTCCCACAGTACTGGCTTCCCTTCCCGAACCAGACCCCGGGGCAGAGCGCATCCATCACGGGAGGGCGGTGGGGACTGGGACCCTCACCGCCGCGCCTGGGGCGGCGGGCAGGGCAGGGCCCGCCGGCGGCAGCCCCCCCGAGGAGATCACAGCCCCGCCTATGCCGCAGGCTCCCTCCCGCCGCGCCGGCTGCTGCCTCTAAGCGCTGCCCGCCGCCCCCGCTCCCCCCGCACAGGCGGGGAGGCCTGGGCCGCCTGGGACCCTTCCCCCCGCCAGCCGCCCAGCCTTCGCAACCTCCTCGTCGCTGGCGCCCGGCTGAGCCTGATGGCGGCGAGCCGCTCTCGAAGGGGCGGGGAGCGGGTCCTCGCAGGACGCTGCTGGGAGGGAGCGAGCCAGCCCTTCCCACCGGCGCTGAAGGGCGGAAGGGGCGTGCGGGCGCGGGCGGCCTCCGCCCCGCTCGGCGGAGATGGGCCGGGCCGGCGCTGAGTGACACGACGGCCGCGGGGGCAGGGCGGGGAGCCGTGTGCCGCGGGCGGTGAGGAGGTGGCCGCCGTCCCAGCTGGGGAAAGGTGCTGGCAGGCCTGAGGCGAGGGAGGGGAGGGTCCCCTCTGGTCCCAGCCCGGTGGCGCTGGAGGGTCCCCACCGACCTCTCCCCTGCCCAGAGGCCGCCCTTGGCTACCGGCCCGGCTTCCCGGGCTCTGGCTGAGGGCCCGGGGGCAGGGATGGAATAACGACTGCTGAAGGGTTTGTGGGGGACAACTGGAAAACCGAGTCCGACGTGGGCGTGAATTCACTAAGGGACCACACCTCTGTTGGGAAATGCAGGGATCTACACGCTGGGAAAGGTTAAGGTTGGTATCTTTCTCACGCTTAGGGAAGCATTGTTGTAAACATTTTGCTGCGGGATCTTGCAGGGATGGTTCCACCACTCCGTGACTTATTGGGGACTTCAGCTGTGCTCTCTAGCACGCTCACTGGTTTCTGAAGTTCAGTTAAAATACTGCATCCATCTGTCCGTCCCTCCCCATGTATTACACTACCTTAGTGTATTCACATCCTGTAAATCTGTTTTCTCACTGAAAACAGGCCTAGAATTCATAAAGACACCACAAATAACAACCAAACAACAGTCTCAAACACTGTCAAACAGGCCTGTTCGGACCTCATGAATAAAACAATATTCCTTCAAAAAATCCCGTTCCATCCTATTGTCCTGTGTGGTGCTTTTTAGCAGCACAGCGAGGCTACGAGCACATTATTTCCATACCTTGGTACCCATTTTCCCATTTCTTGACCACCTCTTTCACCACCCTTGTAACTCCTCTTCTTTGCCGTGGCATAACCCTCCCTCAATCACTTTTCCCTGTTGTTCCTAGTTCTGCTTTATCTGTACCCACATCCAGTATTTCTGGTACCGTTACTTGGACAGTCTTGGCCTTACGTGGTGTTCCTGAGGTAGTGGTACAGTTACTGGGTACTCTTGGCCCTGCAACTTTATAGTTCCTAAAGCACCCTCAAAACAACTCTCCAGTTATCTGTGTAGTTCAGTTTTTCACCTAACTCCCCCTTAACCACTGGTGAAATCCAGCCATCCCTCCCAGCACTATCTGCACCTTTTACCAGCTTCTCACACTGTTCCATGTCATGTTCAGCAATCTTGTGTCAAACCGAGGAGTTTTCCGCACCCTGTTCAGTTAGCTCAGGCCAGGGCCCACTCAGAAGCTTATTGACTTGCCTGCAGCCTTAGCAGATCCCGAAGTGCTGCTCGTGGAAGCAGGCTACCTTGTCTAGCTGGGCATCACCAGCCCTCTTGACACAACTACCTGCTTTCAGGAATTCTGTTCCAATTAATTTCCATCAAAATGAGACAGATTAAATGCTGCAAATAGCAGCTCTTTGTTACTCTAATCCATTGGAACTGACGAGGGGTAGGAAGTTCTTGCATAAGCAGTTTTGAGCAAAGATGCTTGCAGCTGCTCATAATCTGAAATTGTTTACACTTAAAAATTTCTCAGGTCTGTGGCCTGGGGATGGAGCCAGTGTGTTAACATTTTCCTAGCTGCTGCCAATGTCTGGATGAAAGGTTACATCCCAAATAACTGTTTATGCGTAACAAATACTGGAAAGCGATATAACAAGCTATTTCAATCCAATCTAGAGTGGAAACAGCCTGGGTTTTAAGAAGTATTTCTAACATGTTTTCATAAACATATTTAATCAGAAGCACAGACAAAACATAATGTCTTAGTATGTCCTTGTTATTACATTTTAGCTATTGGCCTACAGCTATTATACTTTATTGAAGCTGTTAAAATGTTATTAAAGACTTTAATTTTGGAGCAGTTTCCGTTTCTGAGCTGCTTACTCACCTCTTACTAGCACTGTAAGCTGCTCTCCCAGTAGCCTAGCCTCATACTGACAGGACTATATTTGCACAGCCTCCTGCAAACATCTGAGACCTCCCTTCTGTTCAGAGCACTCTGACACTCCTGGAAGGTATTCTAACTGAAGCTGTAGAAGTCTGGGTTGTTGATCTAAGGCTACCTATCTTACAGTGAACAACAGTGTGATAAATACAACACCATACAATATATATAATGGCTGGCTGCTTTAGGAAAAAAACTCATGAACCTTAAAACATTATAGTTAAAAGAAATACCTTCCTCTCCCACCAGTAAGGTGACAAACTATTCAGAAGTTGAAATATGAAATACCCTTGTATTAGTAGCTGGTTAGAGAACAGAAGTCTGACTAATTCTCTGCTGAAAGAAAGACAAAGTTCAATCTTGTTCCATTCTAGTTTGGCTGGTATGACAGCTGTCTCATCATCACAGACTGAATTTGCCCAACCATCAACCCAAGACAGAGAAGAGACCTAAGGAACAACGTAACACTAGGGAATAGAGAAAATGGGATTGTATGGGCAGCGTGAGTGAGCTGGGGTTACTGCTGCAGGGTAAAAGTTGCAAGAAAGTACAGGTATTATGAGAATACGGCGTTGTAGTGCGGGGTGGCTATGTTAACATAAAGAGCTGGATCAGTTACAGGAGGCAAAGGACCTAAAATAGGAAACAAAGCTTTGTGTCTTATGTTACTTGCAGAATAACTTTTAAGAATTTGAAAATTAGAAAATAGAAGGACCGAGTACTTGGTGATGTTGAGAACTTAAGCAAAGATGTACCTGAGAAGTGATGTACTTAAGGAGTGATTTACTTAAGAAGACCACAATGGTCTTGTGAAATAACATACCTTTTGTATACACAAGGCATGCCTTGCTAACGTCTGGGCCCCTGAAGAACTAAAAGACTTGTAAGAAGGGAACATCCTACCTGAGGAGGCGCTAGGAAGTTGAAAAATTGCTAATAGGCATGAAGTCAGCAAAAACCTTTGATAACTGGAGGAAAGGGAAAGGCAGCAGGGGGAGATCACGACCACCGACTCAATTCAAGACCAAAAGATTTATCGCCCCCTCCCCCTCGAGCATGCGCTGTAGAATAAAAGAACACTACCTTTAGAAGCGGGGAAACTTTCACTCAAAAGAAACTGTACTGACGTGCGGAAACAGACTCCGCAATCACTGAGATTGTAAAGTAGGTATGTTTATTCGGCGCTGGGCCGCACAAGGGGTAGTCCCACTAAAGTCGTGCGCGCCCGACGCAGCAACTCGCTTCAAATTTAAACATTCAAGTGTTACATATACATGAGATTTCCCAATACGCCTATACATATGCATGATCTATCCCCGCTTCATATTAAAATTAGTTCCAAGAAGTCACTCCCCTAAGTTCCTCCCGACTGTGCCTGCGCAGTGCCCCCTCATGATGGTCGTCGGGGGTCTCAGAGGTGAAGGCTGTACGTCTCCCTCACGGTAAACTTTTAACCTCCTGTTCTTGCACAGACTCAGTCACTTCTTGACACTTACTCAGATCACAGGGCCGGTCTTGGCTCGTTCTTGGGGTCGGTTCCTGATTCTTAACAGGAACTGTCTCTTGCTTTAGTTAGTTTCAACAATATAAACGTTAAGCATCATTTCTCATCTCTTTAGGCTATGTCTACTTCTACTGAAATTCCTTTAACTTCATTACAAGCTAGATAATTATTAAACAGTTCTAATCTACATCCGTATCTACTAAAATTCCCTTAATATCCCTTCTCTCAGTACTAGATAAGCGACTACCAGTAATAGTTTTAGGGAAGAACTTTGGAAATTGAATATGTATAACTAAACTGTATAAATTGCTTGCCCCCCGTTTAGGCATGAGGTGTGCTAGCTTTGTGGACTACCACCTAGCCTCCATCTTTGCGCAAACATGAATTGGAATAAAATACCTCTGCTCTGTGTGCTTATCGGCGTTTCGCACACCGGGTAAACGACCCCACTTGTGGGACAACAATGTTACAAGTAACATATACAGGGAAGGCATATATATAGTGGCTGTGAGAGACCGAAAGAGTTAAAGTCTC
>JANZLQ010000005.1:15735530-15750556 GCA_026212715.1 Elanus axillaris | reverse complement strand
TAACAACGAACTCTGCCTAACAAGGAACTCTGCCTAGCGAGGAACCCCAGGTGAGAAGCAGCCGATCAGCGCCCATCAGCAACGGGATGGGGTGGGCTGCCGCAGGGTGCCCAGCTCCCGGTTCTGATGCGCTGAGCAGGACTGCTCACCGTGCAGGGAAGGGGAAGTTACTCCCCAAACGACCCCCAAGCCCAAAGGGTCACAAACCTCTCACGACACCTAATTAGCCTAATACCCGCCCGAAGGAGGGGCAGGGATGGTAAAAGGATGAACTGAAGCCCCAGGTGCAAGCCCACCGGAATCGGACCCCTCAGCTGACTGAACCAACGCTGGACCCAGGACCAGTGAAATCTTGCTTTTTCTTTCTCTTTCCCTTTTCCATAATCCCTACACCTCATCCGTTTAGACATAAACCGTTGACCAAGTCTGGGACGAGGAGCGGATCCAGCGGCCCCCAGGCTCCTCTCTGAGGAGTCTAGAAAGCAAGGGGGTCTGCTCTGAACCTCCTGACTCAATGGGAGGGATCTCTTTATAGTCTTCCCTGAACTGATTCCCAAATAAGCAAGGCCTGTAGTGTATGTTTGGTGATGCATGGTTAGCATGTGTTACACAGTTTACTGACATGGTTTCATGCCAATTTTTGTAGTGAGCATGCCCATTCTTCCTGTGAGCAAATAAAAGGAGAGTTTTGTGAGTTAAAGGATCCCTGGTATCATTTCACCTTCATCCTGACCTGGGAATCAGCAAACCTGAGTCATTGTCCTGAGAAACTGGGACGTGACAGTGGCTTTAAACTGCAGACTATTTTCCTATATTCAGATGGCTTCTAATGAGAAATATGACTATATTCTAAAACAACAGTGAGAGTTAAGTAACTTCCATCTTTAGCAATCTATGTATATTTGAACAGTACAGCTGTTGAGAGTATGGCTTTAAGACTCTAATTTTGCAGTTTATTCTATGCCAACACAGTGAAGTGCGTTCAGATGCATACAAAACTCACAAGGCGGACAATTCATTTCACCCTCAATAAGGGATAATAAACTTCCATTGACTTTTATGATGCATAATTGGCCAGATCAAGCACTGCTTAATTACTAGCGAGATTAACAGCAACCTAGGTCTTGTACTTCAGGCAGAAATCTCTATGATTGATCTCACACAGGCACAACAACTGCTGCCTTCAAAATCATCAAGTTTTCAGTTCCTAAATAGGTCAGGGTATTTCAAGTCCTCTAAAATTCAATTTCCCCACTATTACCAGACAAAAAACCCCAAAGCACCTTGCATTTGTGTTTTTTTGATTATAATAAATAACTCTTTCTTCTCTGCTCCTTGTGGCTTATGGGACAGTTCACAGCAAACGATAGTTGCTTGCTAAATCATAGGAACCTTAAGAAAATGCTAACACAGGCCTTGGTTAATACTTTCAGGAATCCTTCTACAATTCAGTTATATAGTTTTACTTTTTAATTTTGATGCAGAAGGCTGGAGGCATTTTCAGAATGAAGGAGAATTGGGTACTGCACTGTAGTTTGATGAGCTTGAGACTTTAAATTCAGCAGTACAAAATACAAGGTCATGCTGTTGGGAAGTAAGAACTTTTGCTGTGAAGCTGGGAGCTCATAAATTACATGATGAATATTAGTTGAGGATAAGTAAGGCATTAGAAAGAGAAGTATTAGCTGCAGAAGACACTGCTGGGGTTTTACCTGGAATGCTATACGTAATTGTGCTCATCCAATGTCAAGAAAACTTTACCATCCAGAAGGGTGAATTGTCTAAAGGAATGGAGAACCTATCGCAGCAAAAAAGATTGTAGTGATTGTCTCAATTAGCCTGGAACAGCAAAGCATGTCTGTAGTTTTCCATTTGTTAACACATGAGGAAGGTGACTATATCAGAAGAGTTACGTAACTTTCCTGTCTTAAATAGTGAACTAGACTTGATGACTCATGTCATGCCTTTCAAAATTTTGTTTGTGTGCCTAAATCAGACATATTCACTATGAAAAATGAACAAGTGTTTTATGCCACTGCATTAAAAAAAATGTGAGATTTTAGATATCTAAATGATTGAAAGATTTGGGGAGCAGCAATCAAAAGCAATCTCCCCTCCCCTAGGATTTCATGGTTTATACTGGAAAAAAAAAATACAACTGTATACAAAATGAAGTAATTTATTTAGAAAATTTAGAACTATTTATTTGTATATTCATACAAGTATCAGAGTCAGAAAATTAAGCAATTTCTGGTATGAATTTCTGTGTAAACATATAAAGAAAACAAATTATTTGATTACAAATAATTGTACTGCAGATCTGTGAAATTTCCTTTGCAGAACAAATGCAGCTGGTGTGTAATGTTATTATTTTGTTCTAATTTTCACTATTTCCCTCCTATACAAACATTCAAAGCCAAGTGTGTCATGCTTTGATAAGCAACATGCCAGCAGGCAGAAAGGACTGCAAGAGCCCCACTGAGAGAATCTGTCAGCTTTTCTTTGACCTATAAAGTTCTGTTTTGGGAGATGACAGGGATTTAATCTTTTGTATAATTATTATACAGTAGATAAACAAAACTGAATGTAGTTAGACTGAACTTTCAAGTCTAAAATACAAGATTCAGCCAAGTTTGTACTTAGTTTAAATTATCTCCTCATTTTACTCTTTCCTTCTTTCCGTCATCATTTATCTATTCCAGGTTTCTTTCACTATATGAAGTGTGGAATTTTTCCAAGTTTTAAGTTTAGAAAGTTTTAGTCTGCAAAAGGAACATCTCCTTTTGAAGAGGATGCTATGCTCAGCTTCAAGGCCTCACAGTCTTTAAGCTTGAAAAATCTACTCAAATTTAAAAGTACAGCTTATGTCAGTTAAAGCAAAAACTTCCATAATTGTTCCCTTCGTATTCTTTTGGTCTGAAATTCTTGGTACTATTTACAAGTAGTCCTTCTGATTTTAGGAGGTTTCACATTAAGAAAGGCCTTAGTTTTGCAAACATATTGCTGTAAGCAATTGTCTGGTGAAAAAATAAATTAAATTACTGGAGTCTTAAAATAATCAATCCTCCGTGTAGTAGTGCATTGTAAATAGAATTCCACATTTGTGGAATCTGGAATATCTTCTGGAGTGAAAAATTCTGACATAAAAATACTAAAAATAAAAAGTATCACCCCAATCATAATGTTATGCTGTGTTGAAAATACTTATGCAATATATGAACGTGACTAAAAAGTAGGAACCCAATTAAAACTTTAACAATGTATCAACAACTGCAAAATACAGGTTTATACAGAACTAAAATACTTTCAGTTATCATACACCGTAACGGTCATTCAGATAATCTAGTACTGCTGAGGTACTTGATAAAACATTAAAAACTTTCTTTTCTTGTTTTGAAGTTATCCGTTCCATCATGTACATTAAGTGGTGGTGAAAACATGTAAAAGGAGTTCCATGCTCAAGAGCAATGTCAACCCAGTCCTGGATGCACTTCAAAGGTGTCTCTTCATATCCTGCAAACATAGCTGGATTTGCTAAGAGTCCTCTAGCCACCATTATACCTTCAAATTGGAAATTCAAGCAGTAAGTTACATTATAGTTTAAATTTTACATTACATCTTCCTGTAGGTTTTGTACAGCAACCTCAGGACAACCACCCAAAGCTTACAGACAAGTAATGGGAGAGCAACAGGGATGAGTATTATCGCTATACCAGAGAAAACCATTTAAGAATCCAAACCTCAGAGTACCTACAACACCTGTCAACACATTCTACTTCATGACGTATCCTTCCAGAAATTTTCAAATGAAACACAGGACACAGAAGCCTATCTTCCCTACTTTTTAAACTGCAATTCAATAATATTTTGGTTTTGTTTGCTACACACATACAAGCATATCTTTTTAACATAAAATTATGATGGAAAGGCACAAGAGTAGCAATATGCTAAATTTAGTAATTTTTAGTGCAACTCAGCTGATTCACTGACCTAGAATCTTTCTTCCAGTAAGGGCTCAATGTCTCAAATACATAAATCTCAAGGCTCTTGGTCTGCAGTAAATATTTCTGAACAAGCCAGTGTATTTGCAACTATAATCCCAAATTGACAGATAAACCCATTGAAGTTCTATTGTAATTTTTCTGCAATTAAGGGATTCTGTTTTCCTGCACTGTCAACATATAATCTATCACACTTAGTCTCTTCTTAAAAAATAGGATGATCAAATATGACAAATTTCTTTCGCTATTGTACATGACAGAAAAAAAGATGCTTTATATTTTTGCTACTGAAGATGGTCAGCTGGGCTATAAGAACATTCTTTTTTGTTATCTATTTCCTTCCTGCTTTGTATCTGGTGGGGGGAAGTCACTAGCAGCATGGCAGTTTGGTTCAACTAGGTTTTTTTGTTGCTATTAAACATCAATAGTATCAAAAAGAAACCTGCCACACGAACTTTTCCTTATGACATTTCTTTATGACTTTTCCTTTTCCTTTTCCTCTGTTTTGTTATTCTCTAGCTGTAAGATCCGAAGTGTGTAGATACAGATCACCTCTTCAAAATATATACTGAATTTCCACATCGTCTTGAAACCATAGACAGCTGCAGGAATCTATTGTGACTAAATAACTGCAAAGCAATCCTTTACACCAAAATTTTACCATTGAAGTATAAGACAAGGTAAATACATACAGATCTGAGAGTGCAATGCCTCACTGTGTCCTTGAAGCTAACCATCTTAACTGTTAAGTATCTGGCTTAACACTATTTCCTTTTTCCACCATATTCTTATTATAAGAAATCTGCTCCCATGTGTAGGAAGTAGAGATTTCCAAGTAGAAGCTTACAGTTCTTTAAAGATTATCAGCTCTACAGAGACGGAATGAATGTCTGAAGGTCCCCCTGAACTCCACTACTGCATGATGAGATAGCATAATTAAGCAAAGAGCTTTTGTAATTTCCCTCGGAAATCATTATTTATGGCTTTGAATAACAGTGCTCTAGTGCTCTGATGATTACAAGTGATTCTGAGTTTATAAGGCATCTAAAACATCCTCTTCCATTTGTCTCCTCAAAGAGTGAAAAGCACTCAAATCATGTCCTACTTACAGCCAAAATAAATACTTTGAAATCTGATTTGTAGTTTACTTAGAAAATAGGATATGTTTAATCTTACCATCTGCTCCTGTCAAGTGATGAACATTTTCAGCATCTTTTAAAGTTTTAATGTCTCCATTAGCCACAATAGGTATAGACATGCTTTGTTTAATTATTTTAATTGCATCATAATGTACAGGCTGATGTCTTTCTTCTATACTTCTTCCGTGTACTGTAATCCATGAAACTCCAGTTGCTTCAGCTTTTTGACACAGGTCAACTGTTCTTTTTAAGTCCTCATGGATCCTAAAATTCCAAAGAATGAAAACATTAGATAGTAAGTTACCCGAACTGTATAAAAAGCTCCCCTCTGTAAGGAGGGGTTATCACAGATTTGTGGTAAAGAAAATATTACTGTTGGAAGATAAGGAGTTTTTTTTTTTAATAAAGACTTATGAGTTTAATGTGTTAAAACCACTATTTAATTTAGAACTTCCCAATTATATTACATCTCTGAAATATATGTGGTAAATTTTATAGAGATTGAGTGAGGGTGCCCAAAAGATTCTAAAATAAACATCATTATTTTGCATATTTTGTGGAAAAAAATCCGATTTGTAATACTTCCCCTTTCCTGAAGGACTGCTGACTAGTTGAAACTTAACTGACAAATATGCAAAAGCCACATAGATGTGTGGATAAACAACAGATGAAGTGGTACAAAGCAATGCAAAGCAACAGTTTACAGAAGTTTAGAAAGTGATGAAGAGAAGCAGGATGTATTCCTTACAGCAGCTGTAGGGACCAGTTCCCAGTTTTGTTACCCTTCCCTTTATAGACAACAGCAGTTGTGACTCTCGCCTCCCAGTGTAAATCCTTGTGATGATACAGACTATACACTGCTTTTCTTTTATGGAATCCTAGACCTTATAACTTGTACTTTCATGTCATTTGGATTGCAAGAAAACTCTAGCATCCAGTATTTTATTTGGGTAAGTAGTCAAAGGCTGTGCTGGTTTTACTATTTAGAGATTACTTGCCCCAGATACTCTTTCACCATCTGGGGTCAAAAAATCTCAGCAGTCTTCATGTGTAAGGAAATTATTATAATGTGTAATATGAAATTAACAAAATAAACTTCGTGGTGTGTACCTTCTGTATTCTCTCTCAGACAGAGGAACGCTCACCCCTAATAGCTGAGATACTGGTCCATACAGGTGGGGAGTAGGACATACCCTCTTTGAACTACTGGAAAACGTGGCACAGCTTCTCCACAGCTGAGGTGCAGGCTCATAGGGAGGAAGAGATATTTTCTTTGTATTGCTGGAGTTGGCAAACCATTTCATCCACTGTTGGTGCCTCTTCCGTCTTTCCAGGTCAGTATTGCCAGTGGGTTGGCATATGATGATGGTGTGCTCCATACAAACTTCTGCCACATGCGTCATGTGCACTGGACTTTGTCTGGATCTTTGGGTAATTGTGTGTTGTCTGGGTCATAATAAATCATCTCTAGCACAGCTAATTCTCTTAGATATTAGATACCTCTCTCCACAGTGGCCCACTTGTCTGGTTGTCATATAACATCTTCCTTGAAGGCGTACCTTTCCCTCATGCTTGACAGAAGTCACCTCCAGAGGCTGAGGGGTTGCATCCCTTTTCCAATTGCTTTGTCAACAGCACCTTCCCTGGAAAGCGATCCCAGCTGCTTGGCTTCCCTACCTTCTAATTCCAGGCTACTAGCCCCATTGTCCCAGCATGGGAGCAGCCAGGTGATAATGTGCTCACCTGGATGACTGAAATCTTTTCACATATCTCACAACTCACTTGGGGATAGGGATCGGGAGATTACCTCTGGTTCTGCCTCTTCCTCCTGTTCTTGTTATGACCCTGGCTGACCATCCTTCGCTAAGTGAACTGATTTTTTTGTATATTTCTTCTGTATAGGGGCAACTGATACTGGTACAGGTTGGTTCACTGCTTCAGCTGCAGTGCCTGTCACCGGAGTTGGAGGGGCCGCGGTGCCTGTCACCTTGTTGTTAGATCCAGAGATCTTCTCTTTGCCTTGAGGATACTGAGTGGTATTGAACAGGGCTCGACAGGCAAGCACCAGGCCCCAGCAGTTGCAGTGATGTGTGTCCTTCTGTAATTTCCAGGGTGACAGCATACTTTTTCCAAATATTTCACAAGTTTTTCAGGATTCCACACTTGTTCAGGGGTAAAGTTCCAAAACACTGGAGTGCCTACTGTCCTAGGTACTTGCCCATACTATCCCACACACCCTGCCACTCATAATTATCCAGCCTCAGGGCAGATCTCTGGGTGATATTCTTAAATAGTTGTTTAACCCTAAACAAAACCTGAACAACATTCAGGAACATAATAGTTCCTAGCAAAAGTACCATGCTGGTTTCAACATCCCAAATGTATTGAAATTTTTCAAAAAGTCTCAAATGCTATTGTAGTTAGACTGGAAGAGAAGGGAAAGGGGAGGAAAGGTGTCTCGCCCATAGACTGGCTCTCCAAGGAGGAAAGGTAAAGGGTGTAATTATTAAGTTTCCCACAGATGGCTCCTGAAGTATAGAGGTGACAACAATGCTGAGTGCAAATACCGGATGAGTCCCAGGACTGATAATTTTATCATACCATAAGCCAGTATTGCACAATATATCTAAGTGAAAACCTTAATCCACCTCCCACGGATGAGAAGCAGCAGCACAGGCACTACATACAGTAAGTGAGGTGATAAATAACAGAACTTTAAAAAACAAGTGCCACAACTCTAAGAGCTCATAAATCGACATTGTGACCAGCAACTATTAAACTAATAATGAATATTTGTAACAAATTTGTTTTAACACGCTCTGGTCAGATCTGTTGTTAACTCAACCCTTCATGCCCCACAGTGGGCACCAGAATGGACTGTCATGGTTTAACCCCAGCCAGCAACTAAGCACCACACAGCCGCTTACTCACTTCCCCCCCAACCCAGTGGGATGGGGGAGAGAATCAGGAAAAAAAATGTAAAACCCTTGAGTTGAGGTAAAGACAAAGTCAATAGGTTAGAAAGGAAGAAAATAATAACAACAAAAATAACAATAATAACAATAAAAGAATTGGAATATACAAAACAAGTAATGCACAATGCAATTCTCATCACTCACTGACCAATGCCCACTTAGTTCCCAAGCAGCAATCCCCCACCAGGCCAACTCCCCCCAGTTCATATACTGGGCACGATGTCACATGGAATGGAGTATCCCTTTGGCCAGTTTGGGTCAGCTGCCCTGGCTGTGTCCCCTCCCAACTTCTTGTGCCCCTCCAGCCTTCTTGCAAGCTGGGCATGAGAAGCTGAAAAATCCTTGACTTAGTCTAAACACTACTTAGCAACAACTGAAAACATCAGTTTGTTATCAACGCTCTTCTCATACTGAATCCAAGACATAATACTATACCAGCTATTAGAAAGAAAATTAACTCTATCCCAGCTAAAACCAGGACATACATACGTATATTGGAGTATAGCGTCTACTTCTTTAGAAAAAATTAAAAGGGTTCTTCCACGTACCACAAACAGCACTTAAGTTAGACCTACCTTATTTTAATAGATACTGAAAATCTAGGGTTGTCGATCTGATTCCGTACATGTCTCACCATATCTCGAACTAGTTCTGGTTTATTTATTAAGCAAGCACCATAACCTTCTGCCATCGCCCATCTTTAAAAGAAAAAAGAACATTTGTATTCTACATTTGTAAAAATGGAGATCAATTTCAGTCAAATACATCAGTTTCTTTCTTTATGACCTTTAGAATGTGTGGTTGAGTAAACAGAGATAGTACTGGCTGTAGATTCGTTTGTGGTTTGACACCAGCTTTTAGATCCTGATTCAGTTGCCATTGTGATGTTAGAACTTTGGACGAATTACTAATGTCTTCCAGTTCAATTTTCCGTCCACAAAAAGGACTCACAAGGAAGATATATTAACATTTAATCAACAATGGCTTAATCATATGTAAAATAAATAATTTGATGTTTCTCCTTCCATCGGGTCTATGATTTCTTCTAAACAGAAAATTACTTTGGATTGAAAAGGAAGATTTCTGAAGTGCAAATAAGGATATGATTTCAGTAATACTGTTCCCCTCAACTGCAAAACACTTTATTTTGATTGCCAGGAAATAACCTTTGCTTCCACTTAGGAGCAGCAGGTTTTTTCTTAAATATTTTTTCTTATAAAGGCAGATTAAATGCACAGTTTTGTTATTTTGAAACCAGCATGCACAAGAAACAAAAAATTCAAATGTAAGCATATATTTTCTGCCTAAAGGAACTTAGTTTGGCATACGTAACTGTAGTTAGCTCAGAAAAAAACCCACACTTCCATTCTGGAGTCTCAGATCTCTCCAGAAAAGAGTTTTCTTAAATACTATAATTTTAAGTCAAGACAAGCTAATTAGAATAGATAAATCAAGTATTTGCCCCGTAATATTATCTTTTGCTTTCCTACATTTATTTCTGAGGTCTTCACTTAGAAAAAGACTGCTTGACAAGCATGTAATAAATGGCTCTCAATCGAACAAGTTAGCAAGAATCTTCATTTGTGCACTACTACTTTGTGTCACTGTCAAGACAAAATCTTTATCAATTTAAGTTAGAAGTAGATCACTAATTCATTGTACTTATAAACCTAATAAAAGATAGAAGAAATTCTTCTCAGCACTTCCTGATGAATATAATCTGTATAATTATATTTTAAAGACTACTCTTCACTTGCAGAAGTCAGGTATCAGGGACTTGCCTCATTATTTTGGGAATTGCCACATCATTTCTCAAAACACTCTCCTAATTATTTGCAGCAAGCTCTTTTTGGTAATGCATATTTAACAGCTGTCAAGAAGGGATGGACACTTCACTTCTGAGCCAATGCTCAATATCTTATCTCAGAAAGGAAAAAAGGCAAGTTGGCAAATATACCTGGTTTTCCCAGTCTCACCATGGTGATGGGCATCTCAGAACATTCAGAACAGCGTCTTGCCACATAAGACATTTCTGACAGGTTAAAAAGCTGTTTCTCTCTCAAAGTCTATTTTTATGTTAAGACAGAAATTACTATGAAAATTAGGACCAGCATTCTTTATTCCAAACTATTTCATCATTATTTCACCAGCTCTTTCTAAACTTTACCTCTGAGGACAGCCACAGTTTAGGTCTATGCCATCTGCAAAAGGACAGACGATACGGGCAGCGTCACACAAAACCTGTGCTTCTTTAGCAGCAAATTGAACAATCAATGGATGATCACCTACTCCAACAAAAAGATATTTAGAGATTAAAAAAAACCCAGAATATAAAAAGAAGAAATTCTAAATTTTGAATGTTTTCCTATATTGAAAAGCTGTCTGGCTATGGTCCTGGGCAAACAGCTCTAGGTGACCCTGCTTGAGCAGGGGGGCTGGATAACATGACCTACAGAGGTCCTTCCAAACCCAAATATTTTGTGATTCTGCAAGCCCTAATATCATGTGTAAAGGTAGCTGACCAGTGGTTACTAAATAAGTACATCTACCAAGAGAGATGGGAATTCAGACATTCATATGTGTCCTAGGTGGTTGCTGGCTCGACATACACTTTTTCGGACTGAAACTGGTCAGATGCTTATCCTTCACAAAGATGATATATGAAACTAAGTATCCTCTATTTTTTCAGCAGCCTTCCTGCTTCCCCTCCTAGCCTGCCCCTTCTTGTCAGTATGCTGTCCCTTTGCTGTGCTGACATGGCTGGCTGTCTCACCAGGTGGGAAACTTGCTTACGGAACGAACCTTTCGGAAAGGAGCTAAACAACCCACAAGCATTGCCCTTCCTCATCCCAGCCCATCTTTTTCCTCTTCTGTGCCAACATGGCTGTTTTTTAACAACAATGCAATTTGCAGAGTTGGAATGAGAACGCATGGGCAGAAGCAGCTTTAGCAGCTTTGTCTCAAGTGGGAAACCAAAGTGTCAGTGCTCCTCAACTTGGGTCTGCTGAACTACTTGTGATTTACTAAGCCCCTGCAGAGAGCCAGAGGGTCATTTGGAACACGCTCTCCTCTTTTACAGCTGCTGCATTACATTCAAGGCATCTAAAAATACCTCCAACAGTCTTAGTACTCACTTCCCAGATAAACAATTGCTGCAGTTAAGAGGAAGGGGGATATCTGGGCACTGATGGAAAGAGATGATCCAACAAATGCACAAAGCAAGTGCACTTCTGGTACTGAAAAGACCACAAGTGCTTCTGAAGATTTTTCTATTTTAGTGGAAAATAAGTAGTTTTTGAAGTATTGGAGCTTAAGTCAGAGAGGGCAGCAGTACCTTCTCAATCAAGTTGAGACACTTCTAGAGGTTACCTAAAAATCCAGCAAGCAAAAAAAAAATCACTTGCATATTTTCCAAATAGTGTCCATTTAAGACAGTGCTCTAGCTGAAGAGATTTATATTACTGCAGCTAATACTTCAGAATAATCCGTGCTCCTAATTTTTGGTTGAGTGTTAAGTAATAAAAATACTGAGTCTAGCCATATTAAACTTTTTAGCAGCAGCTACAAAGAACATCCATCTCTATTTTAGAAATAAACAACAAAGAAATGTCAATGCCAAAGAAAAATGGAAAACAGAAATTGCAATTGTAGGCTCCAAACCTACTCCGCTAATTAAAAGACAAAATCCCCAAACAGCCAGGAAGTTAAACATAAAACCACAGTAAAATTTCAAAACCTATTGTGGAGCTACTTTTTAAAAGCATAAATGCTAATAATGTAAATACTATAACCTTGGCAAAGCTGTCTGTGACAGAATGTTTTAGAGGCCTATAAAATTAAGGCCAGTATGAAAGACGTGAATATGGAAAAGATGTTGTTTACAACACTAGAACTTTTAATTTTGTACATCTTGTTATCAGGCAGCAAAGTTACAGCAAAGAGAATTTCCTCTTTCCCCATCCCTGCACCTCCCAGAATATACTACATATCTGACCTGTGGAACTTCAGTGTCACAGGACATTGTGTAGATCAGAAGTCTAAGTAAGTGGAAAGGGAACAAACTAGTGGTTCTGTGGACTTTCGAGCCATTTATATTGTCAGTTATGTTCTTGTTCATTTATTTTTACACACAAAGAATTATTCATGCTTTTTTTAAAGTTGAATTCCACTAATAAGAGAGTCTACCTGGGCTTCCCAACGTGACTTTTCTCTGGAACTGCTCTGTTCTATTTGAATAATGCAGCATAGTAAACAGCCAGTGCTAAAATAATGAAATATACCTCCCCTGATACTATATACACACTCATGAAACCACCTGTTCACTGGTCTGAATAGATTAAATCCTCACACTTCATAGATCCTACAAGGCCGATTTTACTAGAACGTTTGCAGCGCTCTTTGTTCCTCCAGTTGCAGCCTATGCACGTTCCTTGTTACACTCTTCTAATGCAGCCACTTCATGCCAGAAGATCTTTATCACTATTGTCACCTCTTCCCACATATTTCATAGCACTTCTTTCTTTTGCTTTACAGCCAGGACTCTGTACAACTCCTTATACTTCTTTTTGTATGTGTTCTGGTTATGTTTCTGTACCATGCCCGAAGCCTTGCTTCTCCCCATCAACCCTAGCCATGCTTCAACTTCCTGGTCTCTTCTTGTCTTCTTGCTCCTCTTTATCACCCTCTCGATATCTCAAGGAGTCCACCAACAGCTCCTTCTACTTCCCACTCCAGCTAATGTGAAACCCTGCTGTATCCACTGTACCAATGCCTGGTCTATTAATTTTTTCACCTTTAGCAACCCTTATTTTTGCTAGAGACCAGAAAAGTTTTCCCAGCAACGAGTTAAGTGTTTTTCTCCAAAACACATAAAAAGCAGCAATTGCTGGGAAAACAATCTTACTACCATCTTGTACTGGGTCTGGATGGGATGGAGTTAATTTATAAATTTATTTAAAGTTTATTTACAGCAGGCTGTAAGATGCTGTGTTTTGGATTTTGTGACAAAACCAGTGTTGATAAGGCACCACTGTTTTGGCTATTTTTGCACAGTACTTGCACAGTGTCAAAACCTTCTCTTTCCCACTCTGTCTCCCCCTACCTCCAGCCAATAGACTGGGGTGGGGAAGAAATTGGGAGTGGATGCAGCTGGGACAGCTGACCCAAATTGGCCCAAGAAATATTCCCTACCATATAACATCAACATTAGCAATGAAACTGGAGTGGTAGGGGAAGAAAGTGGGTTGGGACATGGAAATTGTGTTCCAGGGTGGCCATTGCTTGGAGTCTGGCTGGGCAGTGGCGTGAGGTGGGAAGTGATTGCCTTTGTATCACTTGTTTTTTCTCCTTCTTTCCTTCACTTATTAAGCTGTCTTTATCTTGACCCATGAGTTTTTCTTGCTTTTGCTCTTCCTGTTCTCTTCCTGTGCTGCTGGGAGGGTGGAGGAGGAATGAATGAGCAGCTGCATGGGTGCATTGCCACTGGCCAACTAGGTGTGGTCAACTTGTCACACATCTAAAGCAGTTTAGGGGCCCTGATTTCAGGTGGGGACAAGGTTTTCCACTATTTCATTTAACACACTATCACTGGAACATGCTTACTCTCACCTAGAGTATTTCTGTTGTCTTACAATCAGTCAGATATGGTATACCAAAATTGTTAATGGATGTCAAGTTATGTGACAGACTTTATTCACTTGCCCCATTTGGGTTATCACCACATAAAACATTCTGACAAGACAATGGTTTCTTAAAAAAATACCTTTGTTTGTTGTGAATTCACTGTCTCTAGCTTTTGCAGATCTCACAAAATCAGCTGCCACTATCATTGGTGTGTAACACAAATCGCAACTGTATTTCCTGACCAGGGTTCTGAAAGCCAACCTGCAGACATGTGAAAATCAAGAGATAAATAGTGAAGACATTTTTCTGATTAGCTATTCTAAAATGTTATTCTGACATGCAGTAATACTGTGGGGATGTCCAAGTATAATCATGAGATAAAACATGTCCCACGTCTATTGCTGTCTTAAATAATTAAAGGAGAAAAAGGTAATCATCCCTGGTTTTACAGTCAAGATAAACTTCCTCAGAGAAAATACACTGAAACCATAGTTGATATGACAGTTACTTACTTGGAATAGCGGACCATAGGGGCACATATTTTTACAACTTGCCCAGAATGAAACAAATCCATGGGATCTTTTAGTTGGCATCGTTTAGTTCCTACGATGTCACCAATCATGTATAATTAACAATCCTTTTAGCATCTGGAAAAACAAACAACGTTTGCGCGTAGGTAATTCAGCTATTTCTGAGGCCATGCGGCAAAGCATGAGACCTTGAACTGGACTGGCCTTTTGGCAAAGGATCCCGCAAGAAGCCCCTCACTTGCACAGCGTCAGGAGCAAACATTTTGCCACCACCAGCTACGAACACCGGCCCTGCACCGGGCTCCCCGCTGTCCTTCGCGACACCCCCGCCGTTAATACCGTTGTGTTTTCCTTCCTCGCAGCACGGATCGTTCGGGCTGGAAGGGAGGTCTCTAGCCCACCCCTCCGCGCAGGGTCAGCTCCGAGGCCGGAGCAGGGGCTCAGGGCAGCCCCTGCCCTGCCCCCCGCGGGCCTCTCGGAGAAAGGTTTTCCTCACGTCGGGCGAGAACCGCCTCTGCTTCCGCCAGGCCCGCTGCCCCTCGTCCTCCCGCTACAGGCCCAGCTCCCCCCGCTTCTCCCCGCACAGCGGGGGCTGCGGCCCGACGAGCCCGGCCTGAGCTCGCTCGGTGCCTGCCGCCGGCCTTCCCAGGAGGCTGCAGAGCTGCAAGGTGAACCGGCACCGGCACGTCGGCGGCCCCCGAGGCGGGCTTCCCACCCGGCGCAGGGTAAGCCGCTCTCCCACCGCTTCCCTGCTCCCCC
>JANZLQ010000005.1:15721727-15735193 GCA_026212715.1 Elanus axillaris | reverse complement strand
GCGGGACCGCGTCGGGGGTCCCATCCGCAGGCGGCCCTGAGGAAACGGAGGGTCCTAGGAGCGCGGCGTCGGGCCGGGCGGGCAGAGCCGGGTGAGGCGGCGGCGCTCGGGGACGGGGCGAGGAAGGCGGTGAAGCCCCGCGTTGTGGAGTGACGGAAAGTTTCGGCGTTGGAGGGACGGCGTGCGCGGGGCAGAGCTGCCGCGCCTGCGGAGCGTCCCCCTCCTCGCGGAAGAGGCCTCCCGCTGCTGGCGGGGGGGTCTTAGTGGCGCGGCCCGGCCCGGCCAGGTGGCGTCTTCTTCACCCGTGGCCGCTTGCTCCTGAGGGAAAGAAGAGCGCACTGAAAGGAGGGACGGAGGTGTGCGGTAGCATCGTATGCGCTGCCTGGTAACTCGGGTCTTTGATCCTGAGTCGTCATTGCAGTATCGTTAACTTAGTGGTCTACAAACCAGTACCGTTGTAAGAGTCCGGTGTGATTTCATGAAGTTGTATCTGCTGCCGCTTCAGTCCTCAGCGACTCGAAGGTGACTGGTATGTGTTTGATTATGGGTACAACCTCAATAGCTTCACCTTGGTTACACTGTGAAGTTTGAAGGAGAAGGTATCAATGCCTTTTAGTGTATTCTACTCAAGAAAAGGCTGTGTGGAGTAAAGGAACGTGTGTCTTTTTCACCATTTACCCCCCCCCCCCAAGCCATCAGCTCCAGACTAATTTCTCTTGGTTGTGGTCTCTTCTCAAATCAGTGTCACATTTGTATTATGTGATAGAGCATATGCTGTTACCTTTGGAAACATTGAAGGTCAAAGAACTGTATGCTTTAGGTCCATAAATATTAGTTAACTGTTCTAAAGTGTGAAAATAAAATCTAAATGTTTTTCAGAATGTTATGCTGACTTCTTCAGAGAGGACTTTGATGTGAAAGCTTACACTTCCCAGTCTATCCATCAGGCTGTGATAGCTGAACAACTAGCAAAACTTGCCCAAGGTATTAGTCAGTTGGATAAAGAGCTTCATTTACAAGTAAGTTTAAAGCATACCTGTTATTCTGGGGTGGTTGATATAAACTAGTCAAAAGCTTAGTAATCTTATGATCTTGTTGCTTCTGAAATTGCCCAGTGTACTCTGCAAGCAGTAACTAAAGGTACAACTTCCAGCAAAACCAGTAGTGAATGTGATACTTATTCAGTCAAATCCACTCTTAATGCTCCTACCAAGAAGCCGTATACTGCTTTGTTTTCAGTTTCTGCAGCCAATCTGTATACATGGAGGCTCCACTCTTCCTTGTAAGGATGTTCCCTGACTCTTTCCAAATGATCATGTCAGGTATCAGAAACGCTGGCCCGTGTTTAGGGATGACAAAGGTGAGAAGATAGGGATTGATTTAACTTGCACCCTTTCATTCTGTGCTGGAGGGTAGCCTATGGGTCTAAGGCTTGCCTTTAGCTGGGCAAATATAACCTTTGTTAACACATCTTCACACCTTATTAAAGGCTTTTAAGTTTTCATAGTAGAAGGTTTTTTGGTAAGATCTATGCAGACGCCACAAATCCACACTAGACCTTGCAATGAGAACACATGCTAAGTTTTTGTGTAGTTTCAAAATCTGCTTCCTCCCTCACCCTGCCCCAATTGGTAAATTCTTTGGGAACTATTTCTAAACGTCATAAATGGAAGATACTAAAAATGTGAATATACATTATTACAGTGTGATTAGTAAGTTTACATTTACAATTATTATTACATATGAAGGTGTGTTGAAATGTGCTCTGCTGACTTTAATTAAGATGTCAGCTATGCTGCAGTTACTGACCCTCTTCTTGTTCTGAGCTTGCAGCTTTTGTGAATTAAAACATGTTCTGAAAGCCCTTTCATCTTTAAGGCGTGGCTGCTTTTTCCTGTCTCTGCCTAATGTAGGGATGATGATGATGATACATTAGTATTCCTTTCAGGCATACATCCCCATTTTTCTGTGTTGATTTCTCTATTTTTTTTTTTTAAGGTGGTTGCAAGACATGAAGACCTGTTGGCCCAAGCAACTGGAATTGAATCCCTGGAAGGTAAATGCTGTTATATTATGCTTGCTGCTACTTATAATGGAGGAAGCACTTTTAATATCTGTGCAGGGAACGTCATTCACTGCCAACTTTGGTCCCTAATGTTAAGGCTGCAGATGTTTCTTCTGAGGAGTAACATGTGGCAGCTTTTATTTGATGTCAGTAGATGGAGCTCCAGGGAGAAGATTTGGCTGGTACTTCTCTGGAGTAGGAAAATGTATTTTGATAATCAGTCTTGAGCAACTTTAGCAATCAAGTCTCTTTGACCTTTTAATATATTTTTGTAAATAAGCCTAATTTTGTGCAACATTAGCTGTTACCTGTTGCCATTAAGTACAAAGTTTGTGCATGTTGCCTATGCATGTGTTGCATAGTTTGCAAATCTTAACCAAAGAGGCTTTAACACATAGTCTTAACTGCATTGAGATAGTTAAGCCCTTACTAGTTAAAAAGTAAGTTAAATACATACCTTTGTGTTACTCCACTGTTTGGGATCTCGATTTTAACATAAACTGCAGACTTTCAAAGGTCTTACTTAGGAACCATTGAATGTGTATAGAAGAATCGTTGCGGTATATTGTTCTTGTGCCAGGAGCTCATTAGACTTGCCATTCTGCTCTTTGTCACTTGCTAGGAACTTCATATGGCTCAGGGTTTTTTTTTGTGCAGAAAGATACTTACCTCTATAACACGCTAATTTGCATATACTATAGAATCCAAGCATATCCCCTTTTCCCCTTCCATCTTGTAACTTGGAAAGTAATTTACTGTGGTGGGTTGAGCCTGGCTGGATACCAGGTGCCCACCAAAGCCGTTCTGTCACTGCCCCCCCCCTCCTCCCAGCTGGGCAGGGAAGAGAAAATATCACAAAGGGCTCATGGGTTGAGATAAGGACAGGGAGAGATCACTCAGCCAGTTGCCATCACAGGCAAAACAGACTCAACTTGGGGAAAATTAACTTAATTTATTGCCAGTCAACCAGAGTAGGGTAATGAGAAATAAAACCAAATCTCAAAACACCTTCCCTCTACCCCTCCCTTCTTTCCAGGCTCAACTCCAATCCTGACTTTTCTCCCTCCTCCCCCCCTGCAGCAGCGCAGGGGGATGGGGAATGGGGGTTGGGATCAGTTCATCACATCTTGTCTCTGCTGCTCCTTCCTCCTCAAGGGCAGGACTCCTGACTCTTCCCCTGCTCCAACATGGGGTTGCTCCCACGGGAGACAGTCATCCACAAACTTCTCCAATGTGGGTCCTTCCCATGGGCTGCAGTTCTTTGCAAACTGCTCCAGCAAGGGTCCCTTCCACAGCGTGCAGTTCTTCAGGAGCACACTGCTCCAGCGTGGGTCCCCCATGGGGTCACAAGTCCTGCCAGAAAACCTGCTCCGTGGGCGCCTCTCTCTGTGGATCTGCAGGTCCTGCCAGGAGCCTGCTCCAGCATGGGCTTCCCATGGGGTCACAGCTTCCTTTGGGCACCCACCTGCTCCGGCCTGGGGTCCTCCCTGGGCTGCAGGTGGAGATCTGCTCTCCCGTGGACCTCCCTGGACTGCAGGGGGACAGCCTGCCTCACCATGGTCTTCCCCACGATCTGGAGGGGAATCTCTGCTCTGACGCCTGGAGCACCTCCTCCCCCTCCTTCTTCACTGACCTGAGGGTCTGCAAGGCTGTTTCTCTTACATGTTCTCACTCCGCTCTCCAGCTTCTCTTTCTGTGTCCCAGCAACTTTTTTTTCCCTTCTTAAATATCTTATCCCAGATGGCACTGCCACTGTTGCTGATTGGCTCGGCCTTGGCTGGCGGCGGGTCCATCTTGGAGTCGGCTGGCATTGGCTCTGTTGGACACAGGGGAAGCTTCCAGCAGCTTCTCACAGAAGTCATCCCTGTAACCCACCCCCTGCTACCAAAACCTTGCCACAGAAACCCAATACATTTACCTTTGTTCCTTCTTCTGCTTCCAGCTTTTGGCATAACCAGAGAGTTTCTGGTTACTGACAGTTATAGGATCTCCCTGGTGTTTGGAACTTGTTGGATACAGTATTTGATTGTTAGCATTTGCATATAGCTATGAAAATACAAAAAGGCCTATTCAATCTAGCAGTGGTAGCTCCCAAATAGCTTTTTAAACAGTTGGAAAATTAAGTGTAGGAAGACAAATCTGTGTTCAACCTCCAAATAAGAAGTAGATAGGAATCTGTAGTCAATCTTGTGATTGATAAATACCTCCCAGTCATGATCTTCAACAATCTGTGCTCAGTGGAATTGTGTATTCTGAAATCATGGTTGCTTCTGAAGGCATTCCCTCCTAAAGTTGCTCTGAGGAAAGAATAAAGTACTTTAAAGCAACTGTTCAGTTATAAAATACTTCTATAAGGCAGGTGTATACTTTACAGCTAATAACCCAAAGTAAAAATAAAATCTAATTAATCTCAAAGTTGTTGAAATTCTTCCATTTACTTAGGGTTATGCTCTTTAAGAGGGCTTTTCTGTGTGTGAGGGAAGGAGAAGCATGCAGAGGTTCTAATCCTGAAAAGTATTTGATAACTGACACATCAGTAGAAACTTCAGTCTGCAGTTGCCAGGAAAATCAAATTCTATGCACACAAAGATGAGTTTTGCAAAACTTTTGTGTTTCTGCCCTGCTTGTGCTAAACATAATACATGGTCACTGTAGATGAAACACTGAGTCAAGATTCATTAGAAGAAGAAAAGATGGATGTCAATGGAAAATTTAATTACAAAGTTAGAAACACATAGCTCTTGGTATGTTTATCAAGAAAGTTAGTCAATGAAGATTATGGAGCTAATTCACAGCATGTACAATTGTTTGGATGTCTGAAAGTGAATCTCATTAAACAATTCAAATTGATACACCCAGCTTGTAGAGTCCTTTCTTTTTTAGGTCTGTGCACTTTTTTGTCTATAGGTAGCTCAATAGGTATCTTGAGCTACCTGTTAGTTCTAGATAGGGTAAATAGTATCATGCCATATCTTACATGGCAGATGGAGAGGGTAGATTGCCATTTCACCCATCCTCATTCTTTCTGGCAAGAGGACTGCTGTATGCTTTATAGCAATGTCACAGTCACAGATGCAACAATGTCATGCTGCTGGTCCTGCCCCATTATTGCAACGTGCAGTAGAAAATCCAGCCTATTTTGCCAACTTTTCACTGTATCTCATATCTTCATCATCTGATGCATGAGAATTGCATGTCTACCGTTCCATGTATAAATGTCAGAGACCTCCTGAGTCTGTCACTAAGCCAAGTTAATAATTCTGAAATATGGAAAAGATGGGAATTTGCATATTTATACCAAATACATGAGATATAGTCCCAGTGCAGGACAAGC
Organism: Elanus axillaris; assembly: GCA_026212715.1. NCBI lineage: Eukaryota > Metazoa > Chordata > Aves > Accipitriformes > Accipitridae > Elanus > Elanus axillaris. The sequence continues at coordinate 15,729,794 of JANZLQ010000005.1, read as the reverse complement.
TGAATAAAACCATTAGCAGTAGTTTTGTTTATCTTGCATCTTACTGTATCATATTGCAGTTTTATCCAATCTGATGATGACATGCTTGTAAACAGGGCTTTACAAAAATGTAGTATGTTTGAGAATGCTAACAATAGCTGGAACAAAAATAATTTCATAGGCTTGGGTTTGTGTAACTTAAATTCTTAGCAGGCTGATTTCATATTGCAGAAATGACTGCTACCCTTGACTACTTTGTTTGCAATTTAACAAGAAAAGAACAAGCATGCTTGTGGGCTTTTTTTGTGCTGCTTTGCCAAACTAATCTGGAACAAACATGATTAGGGTAGTTTACTTGGTTTGTAACCTAAATTAGATGACTTCACAATGACATTGATACTTTACTTTTTGCTAAAGATGCTAATGCACAGGAACAAAACTTTGAAATAGAATTGGTTATCTTCTCAGTTCTCTTTGGTGGTTTCTCTGAACTGTCTAGTCACTATGTTAAATAAATAGTGTTACATATGTTGTGCCATTTTTGTATATCACATTCACGTTTTTGTACCAGATTATATGCCTTTGAAGAGCAGTCCTTATCGTCATTCTCTTAGAAAGCAACATACTCTAAATATTTGAAACTTAACATATGATGGATTTCAGAGTGCTATTGCTTCTGTAGGCTTGTGTACTTACCAATAAATTTTCCATAATGTTCTGTTCAGTAAGTGACCTGCTCAGTTTATTTTCAAATAGGCCGTGCTTTATTAATTTCAGCCTGTTTGAATGCTTTGTTGTAAAGGGGGAAACACTTTTTTTTTAATGCTAAAGTAGTCTGCAGTAGTTACTATGATTTGAAGAATAGTTCTTTCTGTAATTGACAAGTGTTCCATGTAAAAATCTGCTTTATTTTGCAGGTGTCCTCCAAATGATGCAGACTAGAATTGGTGCTCTGCAAAGTACTGTTGATAGGTATGCCATTCATTATGTGATTAGAATGTATAAATTCTTAATTGTTCTATCAAGTTATTTATTAATACTGCTATAAATAAATTTGTCATCTTCTTTCTAGAATTAGAGTCAAAATTGTTGACCCCTACAACAAAATAGTGTCTCGGACAGCTCAGCTAGCAAAACTTCAAGTAAGTTGTATTAAATAATGTATTTTAAAAAACCCTTTTAAAAATTGTGTATTTCCCAATTGTTAGATGTGGGTGGGATTTTCATACTCTGGTAGGTAGCCTGTAGTTCATTGTCAGTATTTCTCAATGAAGATCAGTATTTGGGTGTCTCTTCATGAGCTACTGAGAAGTACTTCCTATTGCAAAGTAGGAAACTGACTTTGCACTAGCTAAGTGAGTTTTGTAGAGGTGGAGGGAAGAGGGAAGGGTTATCTGAGTGCAGATAAATTAAATTCTCATTACTGTTTGTGTAATTTTGGTATTTAACGTTACAGTGCCGTTGTTTAGAAGATGCTTTTCTCCTCTAAGTTAATGCATGCTTGGCTGCTGTTTAGTAAAGAGTTTGGGAATTAATTCTTTCCAAATAGTCAAGATGCAACTTATGGAGCCAGTTGTGGTTCTGGAGTTTTATAAGCCTCGGTACATAGCTGTCCCTGTCTTTTGAATGTAAGTGGAATCTACAGGAGAATGTAGATCCTTTATTAGAGGATAGCAGTGGGAGAGAGCTTATCGCAAGAATGGTGAGATAAGTGTCAAACACTTCCATTATTAATTTTATAATAGTTGAAAGCTATTCCATAGATCTTCAGGAGTCTTGTAGCTGCATTCTATTCAGTTTATGGTTTGAAAAGCAATACAACTCCAGATCTACAAGTATTTAATGAGTTATTGTTTGAACTATTTGTCTTCGCAAGTTTACCTTAGCTTTGCAGAACTAGGAACTTACCTTTTAGTAGCTGAAATTTGAGCTGTGGATATACGCTCAAGTAAATTGCCTTCTGCGGGTGACTGCTGTTGTACAGTAGAGTAGATGAAGCTGCAAAGTGTCATGCAGTTTCTAGTCTGGGGGCTGGTGGAGCAGCTGTACTAATCTCTCAGCTGAATTTCTACTATTTTCTACGTTACTTTCAGCAGTAGCCAAGTTGCATGGGAAGCTCTTAACACTGTTCAGCCAGGCTGTCCAGCTGCTTCTCCTATTCTTTTCAACTCCAGCTGTTACTGTTTTTGCCACTTGTCAAAGCTTCTGTGACTTCCATGTGGCAGGTTAGGTGGAGATTTTTTTTGTTTTCTCATGTATGTTGCAGCTGGAGAGGGTTGTGGGAATTTGGGGATAAAGGTGAAGATATTTCTGTCCTGACCTTACACAAAGTCAAACTGTAGAAAGACGTCTGAGAAGAATGAGTCCCTGAACTTAGGAAACGTTTCTTCTTTGGTGCTCTTTGCTTACTCTTTGGTGTAGCAGGGTTACATGGATTTTTCCTGTGGTGTGAAAGCAGCATCCATCCAGGGTCAGCATTACTCAGCTTGTGCTAGGGAATTTGTAATATCTTGCTTTTCTTGGCTGTAAGTCAGAAAAAAGAGGTGCAGGTTACCCCTTACGGGGGCCTGCTAGGCTACCCTTCCTAGCATCCAAAACCACTTACTTACCTCAATGTAGGAAGAGGAGCAATGATTCTAGCTTCTCTGCCACTGAGAGTCCATCCTCTGCACAAGAGCTGCTGTTCCTTCTTGTGCCGGCAGACACATAGTGAGTACTTTATGTTGCACTATGCTGCTGGGAGGAGTTGAGAGTCGGGACACCTGAATTATGAAATGAAGCTGGACTTATGGAGGGTTGAGTCTATAGGCCTTTGAAATCTCAACCCTCCTGCCTCCCCAAGATGCACTGCTGTGGCATCTCTTTACCTGGCTGCCTTGTTTGTTCAGGAAGGAAGGGCATCAGCACAGCAAACAATTCACTTTCTGGCCGTGGCAGGGCTTATGATGTGAAATTGCTCCCAAACGCAAGACTTGTGGCATGGAACATTTTAACACTTGCTAATTTTGTCAGTTGATGTACAGTTGGCAGAATAAGCAGAAGAAGGTAGATGACTGATAAAAGAGGTTGCCTTCTGTCAAAATCTGTAGGGTTGGCAGGTATGTTTTGCTGAACTGCATGGTGTTTAAGGGCCTCTTGTGCTCATGCTGGTATTATTTTAGTGCTTCTTCATTGATTGCTGTGGGACTGCTCACAAACTGAAGGAATACTTGCCTTGCATAAAGCTGGATTTTGCCATCCTTAATTGCTTTTAATATAGTCTGGCTTTTTTATAAACATTCTCACTGCAAATTCATTGTCCAACTTCAAATCTGGTCCTGAAATCTAAATCTCTGCTGTGTGCTTGTGTATATTATTATGTCTCGCTCTGTTCTTAGAGCTTCATGGCATCCCAAGGGAGCAGCAGACTCACAAAGCTTACTTCCTACTTTAAACATTCTGTCCTCTTCTGAGTCTTTCTGTAGTAGATCACAAGCTAAGTGGGAATAGTTAACAGCTGAAATATGTAGACAGGGAGTTTGTCTTTCAGAGGGTTATTTTCTGTGCAGCTTTGTTTAACCAAGTGTTTCTACATGTTCTCTTAATTTCAGATATCTCAGCATTTAAAATTCCTTATAATAGACATTTTAAAAAAAATAATAATTCTGTATTTTAAAGTTATTCTCTCTCTAAAATATTCACCTGTAGCATATTTCATCCTGGTGCTACTGTAACTAAATAGTAAATGTAGTCTGAAGATAGGGGACTGTCTCATCTTTATTCAGGATTCTGTTACAAATACATTCAATTACATTATGATCTGGCAGATAGATGCAATTGCATGTATGAGCTACACACTGGCACATTTTCAAGTGGTCTCTATAATTAAGTCTTCTTCCAATAATTTCTTAAAATCAACTTGAGATTAAAAGTAAGAGGCTTTTTGATTGCTCAAGTTGTAGCAAAAATGTCTGTTGGTGTTGATATGTTGCTTTAAATTTTAGGAGATAACTAACATGTAATCTCCAGAAAAATCAGGTTTTATTTTTAATTTTACTAGAATCACTGGGAGTACCTCAGGCCATGGCCTTTTCCAAATTAATTCTTGCTTGAACAGTGGAATGAATTCCTTCTTGGATGAAAGCATCTCATTTAGAAAAGCATACTGTATCAACTCAGGAAGGGAATTTTTCCTGAATTAATTCAAGCTTCTGTTATGCAGGTCGTCAGGTTAGAGGATCTAGCACCGCTATTAGATAAATTTTTTTATATCCATTACATAGTCCTCATATTTTGCATTCTTTTACAGTTTCATTAAATTGAAAAACTCATGTAAATGGAAATACTTGGGTGAAACAGAATCTTTGTCAAGGGCACAATGCAGCAGCAGTCACTGTGAAGTTAAGAGTGCATCTTCAATGTCTTTGGATTTTTCTGCTCCTTCTAATTCACAGGGCCAGAAGTTAAACTTTTTTTTGCTCTTGTATCTAAATGTAACTTTTCCCATCTCTTACTCAGTTTGATAGTCCTGTTAAAAGACGGTTTCTTGGGATAGGAGATAATGAGCAACAATTCAATGAAAAAGAAGTAATCTTTTGGCATGTAAAGTAAAAGATGGTCAAAAGATAACTGAAGTTGAATTTCTAGGGGAAAATATTAGCCAGAGGTACACAATTGGATTAGCGAGTAATTAAATTTGAAAACAAAGTAGTAATACTATGCCTCTTACTTGGTGAAGCACAGTGCACTATATAAAAAGCTATTTTTGATTCATCTTGCAGAAATTTAGTTCACAGATATGAAGGTGATATGTGGATTAAGATTTTTCTAATTAAATGAATTAATAAAAACTAATACGATAATCTCTCAAAGTAGGATAAGCCCCACTTGGTTCTCACTAACGGTAATAGAAATCATGTGGTTAAGTTGACTTAGAATGCTTGGGAAACTTGCACTTCAGATTATGTGATAAAGAGCCAAAAGCAGTGAGAGTAATTGTGGTTTCGGTGATTTGCCTCAGTGGCGCTTTTTCTGATTTTTCCTTTCTGTTCTGTCTAGGTGTTTAATAAAATTAAACTACAAATATTTTTGTTTTGGTTTGTGCTGGCATAGGGGAGACTGACAAGTTGTGCAGTCCACTGAATATGGGTTGAAATGACTCACTTGTCCATGTTCTCATGTGCACTTTAACATTAGTTTTCAAGACGTTAACTTGAGTCTAAAAAAGGGATTAAAAGTCTGTCAGATACTAAATATTTTTTAAAGTAACTTTAATTTCATTTTGGTATCCATAAGGTAAATACTTCAGGAGGCTTTCCCTTCTGTACCAGGGCAAATACCTCACAATAACTATGTCTTACTCATTCCAAATTCCTCATTTACCTCACTTGTTAATCTGATTGCAGATGTGGGACTGTGCCTATGACAGTACCAAAATCTACATACTTTTTTACCTTCTCCTGAGTTACATTTCTGAATTGTGGTTTAGATGTTACCCACTCCAGAATGTTGCTGCTCCTGTAGCATGTACCTGCTAGCCTCACTGACCCAATCCAGCCCTAGAGGAACTCTACACTTAATGTAACTCTTGCTGTTTCTTTATTATTTTCTGTGTAGAGGGAGAAAACCTGTTTCAAGATTTTAGTTGAGTGAAAACTATTATGAAACTATTATGTCTGATGCAGATGTCAGCAATGCTTTTTTTCTAAATTGGTGCTAACAAAAACATACATGAATATGTTTCCTGAAAATTTACATATGCATCCATCTTCTTAATTTTTAGCCAAGAATGCCATGTATTTTAATAGACCTGTGCAAGAATATGAACTAACACTTGGCTGAATGAAGGTGACTGGCCTTACAAAAGTTTTGCTGAAAATGAGTTTTTACATATATTCCCACTATAAGAGTCAGTATCTGTAATAACAATTTAGCCTTTAAGTTCTATTGTCCTCTGATGTAAGTGCTGTCATTTTGCTTATTTTGGATCAATATTTGATTGACAAGGCCAACTTCTTAATTTTACTAAAGCTTATAGAGGGGAGGAATATTGAGGAGAGATGCACAGTGTAAAATAAAGCTCACTTCTAGTTAGAAATAGAATATGTCTATGTCATAGGGTTGTGTTCCTTTTTTTTTTTTAGTAGTAACAACAGCATAATCTCAATAGCCCTGTGAATGTAATTACCAGCTTTAGAAAGTATTGGTCTATAGTGCATAAAATCACGTTAAAAAATCCTGAAAAAAGGTGTTTCAGTGTTGTAAAGCTCCCTGTTTTTATTCACATACACTTCCTTTTTTGGTTAAAATGTTTCCATATTTGAGGCCTAGTATTATGTGATCATAATGTACTGATAATATCCCCTAATGCTACGATTTCTCTGCAGGCTGCCTGTGACTTGCTGCGGAGGATAATACGCATCTTGTATCTCAGTAAGAGACTTCAAGGACAACTGCAAGGAGGAAGCAGAGAGATAACAAAAGCTGCCCAGAGTCTCAATGAACTTGGTGAGTCCTTCTTAGTTACTTTTAGAGGCATTTTTAGCTTGTACTCATATGACTCACACTAGTGTTAGACTTAAAAAACAAAGAACCCCCGAAAACTTTTTACTGTGGTTCTTGTTGTCTACTTCCTGATTTGAATTGAGAAATAGTATGGACAGAACTCATTAGTACTTCCCATTTTTTCATATGACTTCTCTAGATAAAGGTATTTAATAATATGAAAATTCTATGATAATAGCTTGAGTTCTTTCAGGCAACAATTTTTTTGTGAATCAATTAATTTCTTATTGGTTTGTGTTTGTATAAAATGTATTCAGAGGCAGCAGATATACGTTTAGCTTTTGGAAGACACTGCACTACAATAAGGCATAGTTTGAATTACAGCTTATGTCCTAAAATAAATTTACTGGCCCTGTGACCTTTGTGAAAGCCATATGTGATACGATATACAGATACCTAACCTAATTCAGGTACTGGAAGCATTCTGCTGTAGTAGTGATTAATTTACCCTGTATTTTATTGGCTTCTAGGAAGAATGATGAAGTAGTTCTCACGACGCTCATGTTACATTGCTAGATTGTTTTCTGTACTTGAGCTAGCTTGGGTACTTTCACACTGTGCTGCAGGATGCAGTGAGGAGCATCCCATTAGTCTTGTGTTTGCTGTTGTATGTGGTATCTTGCCAGCTGTTTCTCCTTTGATTTAATGGTATTCAAATTTCAGCTTCCAAAAATAGGCTGTGAGAGGGCTGAACTATAAAATGTTCAGAATCATCCTGAAGCTTATTGTGCATATTTGTCACTACTGCTCTTTTATACTGTGTAATCAAAAAAAATTATTAGACAATGACTTAGTCTTATAATTAGCAGATGCTGTGTTGCAAATGGAAAGTTTATATATTTATTTAGTATATCAGTCTGACTGAAACACTTAAGCATTAACTTTAGCATTCTAAGCTAGAATATTTTTTCTAATTTTCTATTTTTAAAAATTTTTAATTTTCTTTCCATTTTGGTCTCCCTTCACATCTTCAGGATATATAAACTAATACTGTCTTTTAACTACATGAATTACAAGTCTTGTGGGATTAATCTGAATGCTAGGTCTTGTTAAAATAATTAGTCCAATTTAATGGTAAAATCTGAGATGTTTATCTTGTGTAGTTCTTAGGATGTCTTTCTTTTAAAGAAAATGCCTTTTATTATTCTCCTTCCTCTCTTTTCCCCCCCCCAACATTTAAAAAAAGAGCTTGCACTTTCTTTTGTTAAAGTGTCACAGTCTTTTGAGTTTCTTGTTTTCAAACACTTGGTCTTTTTCTGAAGCTTAGAAAAGTCTGAGTAATTATTCTTGTTAACAATCAAGAGAAACATGTCCCCTTAGGAAGCCCTTCTGAGTTTCATCCTGCAGTCCATAGTGGGGGAGCCAAGGCTTGTGGCCCTTAATTAATCCTTGGGAGCCAAGGCTTGTGGTCCTTAATTAATCCTTAATTCTGGATGGTTTGCAACCAGGTAAAATCCCTTGTCTGCTGTCATTTTTTCTTTCCCTTTCTTTTTCCAGTATCTCTTCCTTTCTTCTGTCTTACCGCTCCATCTGCATTTCCCCCCC